>JARBDR010000890.1:116250-233413 GCA_029721355.1 Tegillarca granosa | reverse complement strand
AGTATTTTGAAATACGAGAAAAATTCATGTTATTTCATATAAACTATTTTTTTAACTAACACCCCACAAAATTTGTGACTTAATAATAGAAAAACAAATATGAGTAATCAACGACATTTAAAAAAAAAAAAAAAAAAAAAAAAAAAAAAGTTAACTAGAGATTGTAACTGGGATACCAGTTACGTATGATTCCCCACCATCCATAATCTATATATTGTCTAAAATATACACCTGCTGATGGACTGATCTCGAGATGGATTGATAGTATCCATTACTAGTAATCGAAAGCTGACTAAGAGAAAGGGCGGAAGACAAGTAAATTTAAAGTTAACATCAATTGTACAATTATAATTCGAGTAGTATTCATTTTAATATATATTTCATTCCCTCATACCCCATTGTTGCAACAATGTTTTTTGTTAAAGAAACCAATTGATCACGGGAGTCCGAATCTGCATGTATAAATTTATAATTCGAAATGTATGTAAATTATACAAGTTTAATAGATCAGAATCATGCGTTCGGTCTTCTGACATAGGTCCTATCTATTTATTTGGCAATTCTATTAGCTGGTGTATTTTGATTGGACAGGTATTCAACTTTGATTGATAGCAAATCTATTTCACGAACTGTGAGGTGTTTAACCAACAATTTGATTGACGTGGGGTCATGACTGGTGAAGTACCATAACCTACATATTAATGATAAGTGACAAAGAGATTAAAGCAATTATCCATATTAAGAACATGTAATAATGCTATTGAATTTGTTTTACAATTCTTTGAATAGGAATTTAATCCTGTAAACTTGCCTTAAGAAATGAAATCAAGTATGCCATAAGATAGTGTTTCTTGACTGAGGGTGGGTGTTTAAGAATTCTGGCTTCCCAACCCTACCCTCTCTTGAAAATGATTTCCTGGAGGTTTTATCACTCTTTTCAAAAGTCCATAATGAACAGAAAATATGCAGATGAGTGGAAAGGATTTAACTATTTAAAAGCTATACATGTACATAGCACCACCCACAGTGGGAATGACCTTAGGTGCCCTTTATTAATATCACTCTATTCACTTTTCATAAGGAACCAGAAAAATACTAGTACATAAATTAGGGTGGGGATTCAATAGTTTAAAATTAACTTAGCACCACCCAGCCCTACCTTCAGTGGGAAAGGACCTTAGGTTCTTTGATTAGTGTCATTCTTTTCATTTTATCATTAGGAACCAGAAAATATATACTTTAGGGATGGGGATCTCATTAGTTTATGAGTTATGACAAAGCCCTATATATGGTTTTATAGCACACCGCAAAGTGTTTAAGGAAAAAATTGGTGATTTTTGTTTTTAAGATCCCATCTTCCTGTCCCTCACCCAATAGATACCATGGATGTAAAACTTTAATGGTGCAGGAACCTATCCTAAATTTAGAACGAGATTGAATGATGCGTTTAACTTGTTTGGCAGTGCTGATAAAAATTTGATATATTTTTAACAATTTAATACATAGTAACTGAGAATTTATTAAGAACAAATTATGTATGTGAGAAAGAGGTTAGTCACTTAATTAACATGTAGTTCATTACATTCAATCATTTTTGTTTAGTGCTTAAACTTTATACATTAATTCAGATTACCCATTTTTATCGGGCGCTCATATATCTGAGAAACTGAATAAGAAAGAAGATTCTGTAAGAGTTATCTATCTTTTACGTATTGGACAGAAAGATGTTTGGAATTAAATTACGCAATTTACACGCACCGACCGCTGAGCCGTCGAGATAGAAATTAAATTTGATCATTTATCCATATCTACCAAGATAGCAGATTATTGGTACCAAATTTCATCGAAACCCATCATACCGTTTCCGAGTTCTGCACCGGACAATTTTAAGGAAAAAAAATCTAATAATACTAATAATAATAAGAAGAAGAAGAAGAAGAAGAAGAAGAAGAAACAGAACGAAAACAATATGATTCCCCACCTTTGGGTGGGGAATCATAATAATAATAATATAATAAGAAACAGAACGAAAACAATATGATTTCCAACCTTTGGGTGGGGAATCATAATTATGACTTTTAGCTCACCTGAGCTTTTTGCTATCCATCTCCGTTCGTCGCGCGTTGTGCGTCGTGCGTAAACTTTTACATTTTAATCTTCTCCCCCAAAACCACTGGGCCAAAGTTAATGAAACTTTCTAACCATTATGCCTGGGTAAAGCCCTTTCAGATTTGCACGAAAGAAGGAGTTATGTCCCCTTGGGGCCCATAAGGGGGAAATAGTGAAAACTTTAAAAATCTTCTCCTGTGAATATACAGAGATATACTTAGCTATTTCATATATAACATCCATAGGTCATCTAGTTTCAGATTTGCACAAATGGTAGCCATGGGGCTCAAAATGGGGAAATGGTAAGGCACTGAGTGGGGAAATTACTAAAAAGTATATATTTGTCACTATATCTTGAAAACTATTAACTTTTTGTATAGGCATGTATAGTAAATATTGTAGGCATTGACATGATGTTAATTTTGATATATGGTTCAAGGTCATATGTTGAAAGGTCAAGTAACACAGCTGCAAATGAAGACTTAATTGCTAATTATCTTGAAAACAATTAACTTTTTGTATAGGCATGTATAATAGAATATTGTAGGTATTGCGACAACGATCATTTTGATATATGGTTTAATGTCTTATGTTGAAATGTCAGGTCACAGCTGCAAAAGAAGCCTTTAATTGCTAATTATCTTGAAAACTATTAAACTTTTTGTATTGGCATGTATATTAGAATATTGTAGGCATTGACATGACGATCATATATGGTTCAAGGTCATATATGTTCTAAGGTCAAGGACATAGCTGCATAAGTATACTGAAATTTGTTAATGATTTAGAAATTATTCATTGCACTACAGATACTTCATGCATATTATATAAGCGACTTATAAATGAAATGTGAGTGATATATTTCTGATTAAGTTTTGTGGCAGTTCTTAACTTGAGAAAACGTGTAAAGTATCTGTACTGAATATATTGTCTATTGCACTTTTCAAAACAATTTTGGACGTATCCTCAGGTTAGCGTTAAGGCCCATGGGCCTTTTGTTTGTCATTTAGGTCCTCCGCAGCAAAACAGTTTTTGCTGTAAATACTGAACGAAAATTAAGAATTTTGTTGTTATTTTAAATTCTCCACGGCAGTTTTTGCTGTTGTGATTACTAAACGAAAATTAAAATAAAGTAAATGAATGTTTTAGTCCTTGAATATTGCATGAATTACATACATATACATGTATTACAGTTGTGACCGAGCAATGTGACACTAGTGCGGACTGTAGCTGTCCTGGTGAAATAGCAGTTTGTGATCATCACCATTCATGCCATTGTCATCCAGGAACTTATTGTGACGAAAATAATCCATGCGATGATTCTAGCTGTCAAGATCATGGCCATCATCACTCGCACGCGTCATGCCATCACGGTCACTGTGTGTGTCACTAATACTTTTTCCATGTAAGTTGCCGAAACAAAAATCCAAGTTAAGATTTTCTCACTAATTTCAACATTATTGTGAGTTGCAGAAATATGTGAGAGTGTAACGGAGAATATTGACCCGGTGTTCATTTTTCTCCGTTGAAAATTGAGACCTCAAATCGTGAAATTTCAATGATACAGGGGTCTTTTTTAACAGCTTGCCAATTACGTGTATATTTTGTTATTAATAACTGATGACCTCTACACGTTGAAAACTGACCCTGTTGAATACTGAGCCAATCTACAGAGTTTTGAACAATCTTTCAACTGGAAGTTGTTTTCAAGATTTATCTTATCTACAAATTAAAATTCCAGTTTCAAAATGGTCATTTGCCCAAATGATAAGAAACTGGTCCCAGATCATCCCAGCATTGTTAAGCAGTACACGATTATTTTATTTTCATGTTTGAGGCCAAGGTTGTCCATGACAATCTTGCTAATGACATTACTTTTTAATTTATAGCATTCAGTATTAGACGGCGCCCCTTTCGACACCAGTTAGCATATTCAAGTTTTTTTTTTATATAGAAATTGTTCTGAACCTAACACAGCCTCTCCGGCATAAAGTGTGTTAGGGTCAGAGGAAATTCGGACAGTCATGTCATGATTGGTTAAAAGATGCCCGGCTGGTCCTAATCATTTCTGTTCATGATTGAATATTGTTTTAAACTCACAATTAAAGCTACAAAAGTTATACATGTACTTTATTTTATATGTATTCTGCCATTTAGATGAATGTCATTTTATAGTATCCTCATTTTTGGGTCCTAAAATTGGCAACAAAAAATTTTATCTTGTATTGTTGGTTTTTGTTGTAATTAATGCGGCGTGCAGCGTGATTATGTGGTGGGGAGGGCGGTGGAGGGGGGGGGGATTTTGAATTGGGATCATTATTAAAATTTAATGCCACAGCGTCTATTTTTTTGCTTTGTTTAAATTTTTGTCGGGATCGGCCTAATCAGAGTGCTGAAAATACTGACAGAAGATTCAAGTTTTTTTTCTTGAAAGAACATTTTAGGCAATGTTCAATGACCATAAACCAAACCGAATTGCTAAACATTTTCAAAATGATTAAGAATGTTCACATACTTGGTTACAATATATTGGAATCTTCCAAGCACCTAAAAACATTTCACAACAAGTATCATGTTGCCCTTAAAATGCAAGTTGAAAAAATGTTATATGCCAATAAATGGAAAGAGTTGTATATGGTATCTTTAAAATATATTATATAATATAATATATATATGTATATAATATTACATAAGAATCTGAATAATGATTCCTTCTATATTTTGGTGGTATAAAAGAAGAAGCTGGTTAACATTAAATATAGAACAGACTGCATGCGGTTGAAACACCAATTTATTTATTTAATGTGGTTTTACATCCCAGTCAAGAACCCCATGATCCTAAGTGCTTGGCAAAAGAACAGTCAATAACTATTTTCAGACCCGACCAGGGTTCAAAATGAAGGCATTGGCTGAGACAACTGGGAAAAAGTGCTACTCATTCATGTTACTTCCTTAGAGGCAATATATATGTGGGGTGCAACAAATAATGGAAATAAAATATAAGTTATTACATAAGAATCTGGATAATGATTCCTTCTATAGTTTGGTGGTATAAAAGAAGCTTGGTTAACATTAAATATAGAACAGACTGCATGGGATTGGAGCACCCAATTTTAGTGCTCAAGTGAGCTATTGTGATGGGTCATTGTCTGTCATGCGTCGTCCGTCAACTTTTGATTACGGTAATAACACTCCTGACGCCACAATTTAAATGCAATCTTAATCAAACTTGCTCAGAATGATCCTCTTGACAAAAGCTAGCTCAAGTTGGTATATGGGCCATGTTGTATCAATAAGTAGGTCACTAGGTCAAATAATAGATAAACCTTGTTAACACTCCTGAGGCCCCAACTTTAGTTCAATCTTCATCAAACATGCTCAGAAAGACCGTCTTTACAAAAGCTACCTCAAGTTTGTAAATTGGCTATGTTGGGTCAATAAGTAGGTCACTAGGTCAAATAATAGAAAAACCTTGTTAACACTCCTGATGCACCAATTTTAGTCCAATCTTTATTTAACTTAATCAGAATGATCCTCTTGAAAAAAGCTAGCTGAAGCTTTTTCTGGTTATGTTGTGTCAATAAGTAGGTCACTAGGTTAAATTATATAAAAACATTTTTAACACATCTGAGGCCTTAATTTTAGAC
Organism: Tegillarca granosa; assembly: GCA_029721355.1. NCBI lineage: Eukaryota > Metazoa > Mollusca > Bivalvia > Arcoida > Arcidae > Tegillarca > Tegillarca granosa. Next base: position 227,657 of record JARBDR010000890.1, on the reverse strand, counting down.
CAATCTTCATCAAACTTGCTGAGATTGATCCTCCTGACAAAAGTTAGCTCAAGTTTTTATATGGGTCATGTTGGCTCAATAAGTAGGTCAATAGTTCGAAATATAGAAAAATATCTTTTAAAAATAGCTCCAGTTTACTAAAATCAAGCTCATTTTCAGGTGAGCGTCCAGGGCCTTCTTGACCCTCTTGTTTATTTAATGTGGTTTTAAATCCCAGTCAAGAACCCCATGACTCCAAGTGCTTGGCAAAAGAACAGTCAATAACTATTTTCAGACCCGACCAGGGTTCGTAATGAATGGCTGAGAAACTGTTACTTTCTTAGTGGCAATATTTTGCGATATCATTATTCTAATTACACTGTTTTAGTATTCGATTTCTTTTTATTTTGAATTGTAATTTTTTATTTCAGACAAATGGTACAGAGCATACAGTAAATACAACTGTAAAAATGCAAAATTAAAAGATTTATGATAGTTTATTGTTTTGGTTTTTATTTTTTATTTTATTTATTTATTTTTTTTTATTTTTTTATTTTTTTTAATTTTTTTTTTGTGATTGACAGTAGAAAATAAAAGTGCCATGACAATCATCCATATAGTAAATTGTTTCATTTATATTTAAGAGTTAAAGGTGATATTGCAAGATTAATTTTTTTCTATATTTAATTGCACCATCAAAACAGGTCGATACTGTTGACAGCAGTCTCTTTTTAGAATTGAGGCTTAAGAGGCACACTGGTCTTTATGTATATACATGTATATCTTTATTCCACTGAAAGTTTACAACTTATGATTGTATATACTGGTAACAAAATAAACATACTGAGAGTTTCCATCGAAATAGTGACAGAGTATACTAATTTTCAATAACATCAGACATATATCAAAAATATTATCATTACAAATTACAGACATGTACTTAAACAATTATAAATACATATTAACAAGAGAGAACAGACATGCTATTCTTAATGTTAAGAGCCTTGTGCAAATATATGCCAAGATTACACAATTCCTTTGTATTTTGAACTGACAGAAACTGAATTAATTTGAAGACACTTGGTTTTTTTTATGTAAGATTTTATATAAAGAGTACATAAATTTGAATATGCAGGACATAGAAGAATACTGGTCCTTTACTTTATGGCTGTTACATAATGCACAATACCTTTGGTCTCTTAGAATGATGTTATGTCTACTTTTTTCAATAAATAGTGAATAGATAAACAAAACTTTGTAATAACTTGTTTGTATAATTGCAAGATAGGCTTGCTTAAATATGATTGAAGACAAAAAAAATCAGAATTTAGATACTGAAACAAAAAACATTTAGGCAAATTATTCCAGTCTTAAGGGTGCACTCATAGATCACAGTGCCTCTCACCACCTAATTATGAATCTCACTCTGGCAGATCCTAGTTGAGAAAGTTTGTCAGTTCACTAGCCGAAGGTCAGTGGTTTTCTCTGAGCACTCATTTCCTGACCATTCCAGAACTGACTCCCTCAATATAAGTAAAGGAACCCTAACTGAAGCATAAAACATCTTTAATCTAATCAGGTTTATAAGAATTATCAGTCACTAAGCTAACTTATAACAATTTGTTTTTAGTTTTTTAGCTCCAGGCCTGTTCTCAAGTTTTTTGTACTTTACAGAGTACACTGTATAACCAAGGGAATGATTGGTCAATTCACAATAACTTTAAAGGCAAAGAAGAAGAAGCAAGTTTTACATTTTCAATCTAAAATTTTCATGCACCATCATGGAGATTTTTGAACTTTTCCTCGAAATTCATGATGGCCTATATAAATAGTACACAATCTTGATCACAATATTTGTTCATGTTCATTTTGAAAATTTTATCAGTATATACTGATGAAAACAGTCGTTTATTCACATTATTATTTGTTTTGAAATTTTGATTTAATTTTAATTTTTTTTATTTTTTTACTACTGATATTTTCACTATTTATGGCCAGGCTATAAAAATGGTCAGAGCATACAATGTTTACCCTATGCTGTCAATCCAACATTATTAGTTTTCAACACTTTTTTCTCTTATTGATTCAGATATTAAAATGACATTTGGTAAGTTTCTTTGTTATGATGAATTTCAGTTTAAGTTTGAGTTTCATTTTATTGGCCCAATTTTCTTTAATTTTATTGGCTCAACTTTTTTACATTTTATTGGCCCAACTTTCTTGAGAGTTATGGCCCTTAGAAATCAAACTTACCTGTAACTGTCAGTAGGCAAGGCCCTGGGCATTCATGTCATTCTGAGACATTCTATTTGATCATATATACACTAGAATAATGAGAGTATTATTTTTCAAATTTACCTTTACAATGAATCCTGTATATAATTACAATTACTCATGGCTGGATGCATTTTGTCATAATTAATAAAAATCAAAGTACTTGCTTTCTCAATCGGAAAAATAAAATTCAGAGATTTTTTATTATTTAAATACATGTATTCAAAAGCTTGATTTAATATTGCTTTACCACTGATGAATTGCACAGTGGCTTTTTTTAACATGGGCTTCACCAGTTCAAATGTTGGTTGGCAAAATTTTTATCTTGTGCATATGTCACATTTTTTAAATCTATGTTCAAATATTAAAGGCATACAATTATTATTTTCAAACAGAAAATACATTTATTTAAGTTAAAACTGTTTGTCTAAAATAAATGTATTTAATTCTAATAACATTATGAATTTTCGCTAACCATGTGATTGAATTAATAAAGCCTAGAACATCTCAGCCCTCAGTGTTTAAGCCAGTGAAATTTACATCTTTTCAAATACATTGCAGAAAATAAGTTTGACCCACATAGCAAAACTAAAGAAATAATATTCAAATAATTTTTTTTTCTTAATTTGAGTAATGAATATCTTTACATATTGATAAAAAATATTTAGGTAATTTTTATTTTAGTAATGAATATCTATAGATCAAGATAACAAGAATTCCACAGAATAAATGTCTCGTCTTGTTAGTTTTTGATCAAGTAAAAAATACAATACTTTAACATAAACTTTCACATATTGACACATCGCTGCCCCCTACGACGACACCGGAAAAGTAACACCTAATTTTTGCCTTGTGGCAATGCCAGGCTCGGAAAAAAAAAATTACCTATGGCACTGAATTTTTATGGTTGTAAAAGATCTTGATTTAGTCTAAAATTTCTTGTTTAAACACTCTTATATTGTCAATGCTATCAGAAGTGTTTCCGTATTGTCTATATGATCATAATCACTGTGAGGTTGATCTGGTGAAGTTTTAATATCTGATGATGAAGTAGAATTTTTATGTGTGGATATTCTACTTGGTAATACTACTGATGATGTTGAAATTCCCTCTGAAATATAAAAAGATAACAAATATTACAGGTAAGTGTAATCATATGCAAAATCAGTTCATAAAAAATATTAAAAACAGGTGACAATGTTAACACAAAAAATTAATTTTGCACAGATTTTTTATTTGTTTAAGCTATTTATAGTAAAGTTAAAACTGAAAATCCCAAGCCATTATGAACTATAGTAAAAAATAGCATTTTCACTTGGGTATAACCTTGACCTTGACATCATTTTGTAGATAATTGCAAGATGAGATCAATTTGAATACACCATGCAATTATCTTTAGCAGCTGTTGAGTAATGGCAATATATGTCTCAAATTACGAAATTTTAGGCAACAAAAACATATAACTTTTTTTGTAGAAATTTCATGAAAAACACTATTTTAATGTTCCCAGGTATTCTGAATCAAATACTGCACCTGCATTTGCCTACAAACTATGGCTTAGGCGAAGAACATCAGTTGCCTTTTGGTAATTTTTAGTAAGAGCAGCCATCTGTTTGGCATAGCCAAACCCCAAACACAATTTTGACAGGCCATCACTTGAATTATAACCCTGCCAATTTACAATGAAATTGGATTAGCAGTTTCAAAGGAGATGTCGAAAATAAATGTTTATGCATACATTCAAGCACTAATGCATGCATACATGATCACATTCTGTACTATGCCATAAGCTCAAATGGCCTACAGCCAGGTGGGCTAAAAAAGAGATCCAAATTCTCACTAACAAACTGATTAAGCTAACAGATCTTTGATTATCAAACCATTGCATCAAACATGGTAATCATATCATACATTAATGTACAGTACCTTCTCGTGCTATTCTCTTTACCTCCTTCCTTCTGTTTGCAAACCAGTTCAGAATAATGTGTGTGGTGACTTTTTCTCTGTCAGGTAAGTGTCTTGCACCTGTAAAGTAGATAATGACACAACGATGAATTTTTACATGGACACAACCTACTAATAATTTTATCTGTAATAATATAATCAGTATCTCTTGTAATGTGATCAGTGTGACAATCACATTTCCAGAAAATCTAGAAAAAAAAAAACGAAAAAAAAAAACATTGTACATGTAATTAAATACATGTTATTGTTGCATAACAAATTATCATTTATATTTCATGTAATACTGTTTGTAACCTTGACCTCAAATTGCAATATGCAAAGCAGACCTACTGAATCAATAACAAGCAAATTCATTGAATTAATATCTCCAGCCACATATTTTTTTTTTTTTTTTTTTTTTTGTAATTTCTAAATATGTTCAAGGTAGACTGCTGTATGTAAAATAATTAAAAGAACTATGACTAAGTAATTCTGCTGTGAGATGCAACAACTGAATAGTAAAAAAAGGCAAATCAAAACTTAGTATTTCCTATCCCTGTTGATGCTTTGTACCAAGTTGGTTCACAATCTGGTTAATAAAAAAGCACCAATCTACATCTGCATTAATCAAGAGGTAGTGGCAACATCACCATTAACTATTTCAGATATACTGTTGTCACTTGTACCCATTGAGTCTACATCTGTAGGTCAAAGTTGCAGACTTGAGTTATGGTGTTTTATGTCCCAATTATAAGTTTTTACTTACAAGGAGATGGTGAATTCTTAGATGATAAATAAAACCTGAGTGCCCAGAGATAATCGCCAACCGCATGCAAGCAAACTGACAAACTTAATCACACATGCCTGTAGGACAATAAACTATACATCCATAAGCAGTTAGTGGAGTAAACACAATGGAAAAACTTAACTGTAAGAATCACATAATGACTTTTGGGTTGTTCATGGTACACACATCAAGTATTTTAGAAAAAAATGATGTTAAAAATTAGTTTTCTACTCTCTCTCCCCCCCCCCTCTCTCTCTCTCTCTCCTCTCTCTCTCTCTCTCTCTCTCTCTCTCTCTCTCTCTGTGTGTGTGTGTGTTTGTGTGTGTGTGTGCATATAGCATACCATTATTACTAACTGCCAAATTACACATGGAAGCAATTGATTCTCTTTGTTCTTGTGACGGATAGGCATTCTCTTTAAAACATCTTTCTAAAATTTCCAAATGCTTTTCTCGAAATGTAAATCTTTCTCTTCTTTGTGGTGGAATAAGCATCTCTTGTCCATCTGGGAGTTTAACTTTCTGCACAAAATAATTACTTATAGCTGAAAAATGTAAAGTACATATGTATGAATGTTTGACCTTTGACTCATACTAGTCTGTCTCCCATTTGGCAGCTAGGTAGAGTGGATCAATGATGAATGGATTGCCTATAGGATATGCAACACACCCTAGCTGGGGCTCAAACACAGAATCCTTGTATAATGAGTCAGTTACGTTACCCAATTAGCCACGTATTTCCAGAACCAGTAAAAGTTGTAGAAATCATCGACTTTGCAATACACTTATACTAATGAGAAGTGAGTTTTTGGTTTTTTTTTAATTAGACTACCCTCCAGTGATTTCCCTGCTTGGAAAGATCTTAGTGTGAGAAAGTTTATCAGTTTGCTTACCAAAGGTCAGTGGTTTTCTCCAAGCTTTATAGTTTCCTCAATTGTCCAAGAACTGATCACCTCCATATAAGTTAAAAAAAATATTGATACTGGCATAAAACACCATTACTCCACTCCACTCCTATGATATCAGACATTGGTTTTACTGTATATACTTGAATAAACATACCAATTCATTCTGAGTAAAGAAAAAAAACTATTAAAAGGTCCCAAGTATATGAAATTGAATATATGAGTACATGTGTACTCTAATTTATATGTATAGTAACTATATGTTAATATGCTTACGAGATTTAGACTGAAGAGTATTTATTAAACTTTTCCTATAGGATAAGTAAGCATTCATTACTGATTGAAAACTTTTCTCTGGTATTTCATGATAGTTTCCTTGTAAAAACTGATCTACAACTGCCATGTTCTGACCTGAAATTACATACATGTATATAAATAGACTGAAATAACAAAGACTCAGAAAAATGTTTGACTGAGCAGGATAATACAGTGTACTTTTGTCTTTTCAAATCAATTGCTTATTCACCGTTTAAATACAATCACCCTTTAAAGTAAACTGCACACATTTTCAACTAACATACAGTCTTGCATAATACAATCATCCATCTTCCCAAGATTAAAATGTGAGGGTCTCCAAATTATATCGATATAACCGATATCTAATCCAATATGTCTAACTTAATGACTTATTTATGTGAGCTAAGTAAGTACGGAATATTAATGAGACAGACACCCAAGTATTTTATTAAACTTTATTTATAACAGAAAAGGTCAAGAATTTTTCCTCATCCATTTTAATTTTTTTCTCTTATCTGCAAAGAGATATTTTTTGACCAACACATTTTATATCAGATACCCAAATATAAGAGGCCAACTTGGAGAAAATGTTTAAGCTTCGTTTCTCTTTGTTTGATATGAAATACATAAAAATATCAAGTGTGCACATGATTTATATGTTGCTGGAAATTGAGGTGTTCACCCTCCAAAGATGTCATGAAGAGAGACTGTAGAGAGTGGAAGCTCTCAAATTTCAACCCCAATGATCATAAAAAATGGAGACAAGGGGGAAAATCTGTCATGCATGCAGCTAGCCAGTCATCTAGAAGGGAGCCTATAGCTACTAGTATAGACAATGCTTCTGAACCTGCACATTATCAAAAGAAACCAATGATGATGATGTACACAATATCTAAGTTTCCACAAATTTAAAATTACAAGTAGCCAAACTTCCAACCTTTGTGAAAATATAGTCCTTGTTAAAGTATTTTTTCACAAATTTGCTAAAATAGGTCACTTTTTGAAAGAATTTCTTAGAAATTAGTAGCCAATGGCGATTTTGGCTACCAGAAATGGAAACACAGCAATATACCTGACATGGCTGATATGACCTCTTTCTTTACATCATATTGACTTGAAATTAACTTGACATCTGCTGCTAGTCTTCCATGTTCTTGACTATGTTAATATAATAATAAAATAACAACTTAAATCAAAATACAGAAAGTGCTGTCTGATTAACAAACATCTCTGAAAAATTAACAATTTGATTGGATTAATAGTGTTTTATGCTCCAGACAAGATTCTTCCACTTGTCTTAAGACTGTCAATTCTGGTATAGTAAAAAAAAAAAAACTGGAGTAAATAAACTGATTTTGATTATTATCTATTGTTTTAGAAAAGAAATTAAGACACATATTGCCTACATGAATTTAAACCATGAAATAATTATGATTGATTAGCACAAACATTTAAATATATAAATATTTAATGTGTACATGTGCTAGTGTATATTATACAATTATGGACTTTTTAGTAGTTGTATATGGCTGTCGCCTCAATCAATATTTATTTTTCGGGTTAATATCACACCATATACAACCACTAAAAGTCCATAGTAGTTTTATTATAAGTATAATTTTACCACTGTTACACTTGGGTTGACAACGTTATCTATGCTTTGATAATAATGATGTAACAATTCCACCATATTTTTTTCTGTTGTGGTGGTGAAAGGGGAATTCTGAATTCTAAAAATAGATTTTGATATACACTGGATTTTCTGTGGTATATCATGTGTTATCAAATTGTCACATGTAAACATTGTAGCCGATCATAGGGATGGAATTGATAAATCAATATATATATATATCTACAATCAACATTACAATTCAAATACATTTTTATATGCATCATCTTTCCAGAAATCTGAGATCTATTTACCTTGTAGTATTATCAAATTCCTCTTCTGTTAAAGAGTTCAAACCTGTGATACTATTACCATCATCATCAAAACTAAGTGGCGATTCTATTCCATCGAAATCAACACATTCTGAATGCTGTCTTTTTATTCCTCTCTCTACAGTACAATCACTTTGTTGTGGTTGTGCATTTAATAAAGCGGTGTGAAGAACTCCACTGTGATTACTTTTATGTATTGACTGGTTTCCTTGATTACTTGTGTATGCATGTAAGGGTACCTGTTCTGATTGCTGCTGATGTATGAATGGTTGATCACGATAGCTTTGTTGGATGTGATGTGGTATTTGGTGTCTCGGTAATGACTGTCCCTGTGACACAGTTTGTACTAAATTTTGAACAATTGCTGATGAGACCCCAGTATTTCTTTCCAAATTGACTACTGCTGTCTGAGAAGACAACGTTGTTGTAGATGAAGAATCAGAATTCAAACTGACTGTTAACTCGGATGATGGCTGTGCTGAAGTAAGAGATGAATGAGAACTTGTAAATGTCCTGGGAATATTGTTTAATGATCCATTAGAAGGAGAATTATTGTGGTTATTCTGTATACTTGCTGAGGTCCTTGGAACATTGTAAAGAGATCCAAATTCTTTGTCTAATCTTTCAAGTGAATCAAATGCTTTAACAACTTGTTCCTTTGTGATACCACTATTTCTTAATCTTCGTATCAATTCTATCTGTTCTATTGTAAACATCTGATGTCCAATCACAGTTCCAGACATGTTGCTAAGAAATTAAAAATTTAGAAAAATAATAAACAAAATAATAAATATGAAAAAAATAAATTTAAAATTTACTAACTAAATGAATGAATAAATAAATGAATGAATGAATGAATGAATGAATGAATGAATGAATGAATGAATGAATGAATGAATGAATGAATGAATGAATAAATAAATAGTGAGCTATAGTCTCTTTCATCTGTTGTTATTATGTAAATCTAAATGTTGCTTATTTATCAAATCCTTTCATTAACAGTTTTAAAATTTAAAACACATTCACAATATGAAATAAATGTAACATTTTTGTCAGTAAAATATTCATTGATGTATACTTTGATGTCATAGTCCCTGAAATATGTCATGAAGCTTTCTTTGATGTTGTAAGATAATGTCAGCCACTGAAAGGAATCATGCAAGTTTTCTTGGATTCAATGGCATCAGATTCACCCTCATTTGATAAAAACAAAATGACTGTATATGTTACAGTTATTTCTTAGACTTTCTAATTTTTAGTGCAACAAAGCAACTTGATTAATTTTTGAAAGCTTTTGAAGGGAAAACTGAAGTTAAAAAAAAAATTCTTAACTTTAAATATCCACGTGGCAGGCTATAGGTAGAGGACTGATAAATATGTCAGCATTGCAACGGAGCAGCCTAAATAGTGCAATGAAAAATCACCCCCTCAAGTTCAACCCAGAGTGTTTCAAAGAACTGTGCACATCTGGCAGTCAATACCAAATGAATAAAGGCAAAGATAAAGATGCATCTATACAAGACTAAGGCTTACATAATGGTGTTGACTACGGTGAGAAATTAATGAGGTGCATCCCAACAAGTATGCTATAATTGCCAGGTAAATGATATGAATTATCAATATGTTATGCTATAAAAGTATTAACCCATTAGGAAATATTTTGTCAATATATCTAGTATCTATTCATTCAAAGTTAGTAGATCTAGTAATCAGTAATAAATCTGATGTTCCTCTCTTCCATATGGTGTTTTCAGTTGCTTATGTGGTAATAATAACTTTACACAAAATGTGTAACTATTGTATTATACCAAATCATATACTACATATATATTTTCCATAAATCTATTTTGTTACACATATTGTGTTTGTCAGTTAAGTTTGGCTATGTTTGGTGAATCTATCATCCCAGAACCAATATTGCCTCGAAATAAGTGAAATAAACAAATCTTGACACAATTTCGTTTGTTCCACTTACATAATTTCAAGATAAAAAAGGGTACTTTTGGATCTGGCGACTTTGTGAGGTTCTCCAAAATACTAGGATATAAGATGCAATAAAGATACCATAATTATGTGGACATCGAAATTTTGTATAGCATCTGATAGAAACAGATGCATGTGCATTACAAGTTATGATAACGCCATAAATAGATTACTCGTAAATGAATCGGTATTAAGAATCCAGAACATTAGTTATACACAGTATATAAATTACCAGCATAAGTCGCATGCAAAAATTTTTTCGACTGTTTACATTTTTTAAACCGGATTTGGATTTAGTCGCTTAGCACAATTTCGATAAAACATTTAAACTATCGACTGTAAAATTCAATTCAATTTTAGTATATTTTTCGTTTCCTGATAATTAATAATTAACATTATATTGTATAGTCGCTTAGATTGAGTGATAGATATATGAAAAAGCCTAATTGATTTTCGTTTACATAAGCGATCCCAATCATTGTTTAGCTGTTTCTAGGCATGCAAGGTGCTTGGCCATGTCGCGAGTAATGACAGCGTGTGATATATATATTTTCCACCCTTTAAAAAGAGTGGAAACAGACCGGTAGTAGAATTGAAATAGATATTTATTATTTCAAAATTTAGAATTAATTAAGGTAATTATGCATGCTTGTTTTACGGAATTTATCCCTGTAAAAGTTGTAAAATGTCTGGAAGACCTTGCAAGGTAACAGTGATATTTTTGGTATTATCCAGAGATTATATGATGGATTCATAATTCATTACTGAAGAGAACTTAAAACTTCATTGATAAATTGCAGATTTTATGAGTTGTGAGTATAATATATACCGAATTTGTCAATGAAGAATATTAGTTGAATCCTCTCTGAGTGGGATAGGTTTAATATATATCAAGTTGTAATTGGAGTGATTAAAAATAATAAAAACAAACAATGGATGTGGATAAGCAGGAAGAACAAGTACATTCTGTGAATGTAGAAATAAAAGATAAAGAAATGGATGATGTCAATGCTTTTGATTCAGTTTCAAATTCAAAATCACAAATAGAAAAGTCAAAAGGACAAAATAAACAGGCCTTAAAAGACACAACAAATATCCAACATGAAGATTCAAATAAAAAACTTATAATTACAAATAATAACAATCAGAACCAGCATTTAGATTCAAATCATGGTCCTACTGTACCAAAAGTCAAAAAAATTAAAAAAGGAATTTTTGTTTCATATTCACCAGATGCAGGATTTTTGGAAAGGAAATTTGTTGTTGAAACTGTACGGCAGTTAAAGGAGAATAATCTTGCTGAAGATATTTGGTTTGACAAAGATGAAAATAATACTGATAGTCCTTGCTGGTTTTCATACAGAATGGAAGCAGTTGAAAAATGCCGTGCAGCAATTTTATTTTTCTCTGATAGTTATTTTATGTGTCCGGTCTCTGTTTATGAAGGGAAAACTTTGATTGAAAGGAAAAAGGAAGATATTTCCTCAGTTGCAATATTTCCAGTTCTTGTATCTGCTCTTGAAAAAACTGAAATTCCTAAAGAATTTGGTCATGTAATGAAAAGTCTAGTAGATTTAACAGGTGAAAATTTGAAAATGAGTCTGGCTGAAAAGGCCTCAATTGTCATAGGAGCTGTGATGCTAGAACTTGAAAAATATGCGTCAATAAATGCAGCCCCAAAACCTATAACACCACCAGATAATGAATTCACTGGAGATTATAAGAAGAAGAAAATTTGTCAGTGGAGTGTAAATGATCTACAAGATTGGTTGTTTAAATTAGGAATTAAAGAATTTTATCAGCAAAGCTTGGCTGAAAATATGGTTGATGGATTTTTACTGATGTCTTTAACCGATCATGATATGATCAACCATTTAAATATTGATAGTAGAGTAGTCAGAAAGAAAATCATGCAACAAATTTTACAGACTTTGGACAAAGAACATAGACAGGCAGATAATTGGCATCTGAGAGCGAGGGCACAGAGATCAAAAGCTGATGCTGTTTACCTTATTTATGATCCTACAGATGTACGATTGGCTCAAAATATAAAAATAGATCTCAGAAAGAAGAACTTGCAGGTAATCCTATAAATTATTTTTCTATTTAAAACATGAAAAAAGAACAATTTTTATTTATGTCTTCAAACACTATTTTCTGTTACGTTTTATGGAATCTTTATAATTGTCTGTTTCCCATAAAATTATGTTTAATGGACAATCATGCCCAAATATTTTACACACAAATTAACCCCCCCCCCCCCCCCCAAAAAAAAAAAAAAAAAAAAAAAAAAAAATAAATAAATAAATAAGTAAATAAATTTATAAGTTAAATTTTTTCATATTAATTAATTAGAGGTTACACATAGTATCAAGAAAGTTCTAAGGGTCAAACTGTTTGACACACGTCACAATATATGACACTTTATATACTAGTATATAATACAGTTTGTGACAATTCAGAATTAGATAAAGAAAATATAATGTCCTCCAGAGATATTGTGACAAAAACTCTATTTAACTCTTTACAATTGAGCCATATCTCACTGAAACTGAAATGAAAAATCTTATTTAGAATCAAATCCAAATTTAAATACTTTTGTATTTAACTGTTAATTATGAGCTTACATTGGACATACTGTATTTGACTGTAAGTACATGTATATAGACATGCAGACATATTATTGTGTATTAGCCCGTTAAACCTGAATTTTTATAATAAAGTTTTTTAAAAGAAAAATATTTATTTTCAAAACAAAGAAAGGTGTTTAGTTACATATGTGTCAGTAAATGGACAATTGACCATTACAGTCTATGGTCAGGTAATGTCTCACCTGTATTTTATATACCAGTATTGTATAGATTGTTATAGGTCTTTATTATTGATGTTATTTAAATAGGTTAATTGATTCTTATAGTTGTTCTATTACTGATATTAACTTCACTATATATATTCATGTGTTAAACTCTAATTCAATTTATTTCTTAAACTAAGGTCAACTGTAGGATTTTTAAATATTAATAGGACTTTATATATAGTAATTAAGACTATTTGTAACTTATTTTTACTTCATGAATGACCTTAAACTCTAAATTTATTTATCATCGATTTTGGAAGATTGGTTGGTTGGTTGTAATTCCAGACAAGGAAGCAGTATCACAGATTTAGAGTCTGTATGATCTTGTTGGACCAGGAAAGAACCCCACTGATTCCTCTCTTGAGGCAGACACTCTACCACTGAGCCACTGAGGCAGTGATTTTGGAAGAGAATTGATCATGATATCTGTTTATATTTACATCCATATTTTAATATTTTTACACTGCATATAATATGGTGACTTCAGGTGAATACATGCACTCACCCAAACCCAACTGCATTATAAACTTGTCACATGTATTTTGAAGTTCTTTCAAAGTTCTATTTAAAATACCATAATTTTATCTAAATTTTATGTCTTGAAAAAAAACCAAAATCATTTATGTGGAGTAGATGTGTGAGTAAGAGGTGTTTTTAAAAACTGTTTTGTGTATTATTTTTTTCTGAAAATATTAATAGAAATTTTGAAAAAAAACAAAACATTTATTATTAAAAAAAAAAAAAATAAAAAAAAAATAAATAAATAGAAATAAAGAAATAAATAAATAAAATAAAAAAATAATAAATTAATAAATAAATAAATTTTCTTTAAGGTTTAAAAGGGGTTTGAGTACAATGAGCATACTATTTTAACTTTTAAGAATGTCCATTGTTTCTATCCTTAGTACAAAATTGATTATCAGTGGCATCACTGTCCGAGTAGTCTAAAAGAAAGGCCTTTGGACACAAAATTTCTTTCAACCTGGGCTTGAACCCAACTTGGTGCAGATACTAGTGTGAGGAAGTTGTCAGTTTGCTTATTGATATTCCCCAGGCACTCATGTTTTCTCCACTGTCATCTGATAGTTGCCTTTATATCATTAACAAAATCTTGACAGGGTTGTGGTGTAAAAAACCTTTAGTCCATTCCATTCTGTTTTGTTTTTTAAGAGTCTGATTTCCGATTTCAAATACTTTACAGTTCAATCGTACAAAATTATTAAAAGGAAATTTGATAGGCCTGTTGCATACCAGTCAATAAAATTTAAGAGGTAATGTCTATAGTTCATTATAAAATAACTTGACTTAAAATATCTTTTAAATCTTTTGTTTTGGGATGTTGTTGAAAGATGATTTTTTAAGAAAACGTTTGATCAAGGTTGTAAAATCATTTAGCCAGGCATTTCATTTAAGAGCCCATTTATTTATTATGTTTACTGCAAGTATATATACATATATACATGTACATGTATATATATTAGAAATATCTTCACTCGATGGACATTAAAATGTATTTAAAACATTATTTGATATGGTATATAGATACTGCCAAAATCGTACTAGAAATATATTAAATATTTGGTATTGTTTTAATTAATGAATTTAGATGTGCGTAAATTTTAAAGATTACAAGACAGTTTTTGTTATAATTCCATGTAGGTTTTTGTTCTAATAATCGTTAAAAACTTATAATGAATCTAAGGAGATGACATAGATTGTCACTCGAGGATTACTATTTTATATAAAACATGATTAAAATAGATTGTCACATATGATAGTTTTTTTTTTGAATGAAAAAAGATTTTAATTGAGCACATTATGAACAAAATTAATCTTGATTAATTAATTCCACTTACACACTAATTAATGCACTAAGTGTTAATTAAGCCTGGTGAAGTCATTGCTTTAGATTTTTTTTGTGTTTGTGATTAACAATCATAGAAGGTAATTTTATAGAACATTAATATGCAACAAAGGACTTTTGAGTGGATAAATAATTTATGTTATAATATTTTGCAATTCATTTAATATAACACCATATATTCCAAACTACCTCAATGGCTTAGTGGAAGAGTATCAACCTTAAAGGGGGGGGGGGGGGGGGTAATACAAATTAGGACTTCAAAATTTGAGCAAATTAATGGAAAAAAAATTGCTGATGCTATATTTAACATTTAAACAAACCAACCAATACCATATTTTCCACCACTGCAGTAGCTCAGTTGGTAGACTGTGCTGGCTCCAAAAGTCATGGGTCTGACCTGAGACTTGAAAGTGGGTAGTGACTGTTCTTTCACCAGGCACTCAGCATTATGAAATGAAAGTCAAGGTTCTTTGGGATGGGAACTTAAAATAAACGAGGTTCCATGTCATGGTAGGTGTGGTACAATAAAGAACCCTGCTGTATAATGTCATCGGCCCAACACACAGGCAAAATTTCTGCACTTTTGTCTAGATATAAGTGCGATATTCTTGACAGGGACGTTAAACACATAACTCAACTCAACTCAACTCAACCATATTTTCCCACTCATAAGTTCAAGACCATGTAAATACCAAAATGCCCAGAACATTCCATATTACTAACTTTTTGGATAATTTTCAATTATTTATACAAATATTCTTTGTAAAACTGATGACACAACTTTATGATACCACTTGGCTATATGATATCAATAAGGCACAATTCTACTAGAACTACAGCAGTTTTTTCCTTTGTTTTTAGAAATAAATATTAGAAATATATTTTATAGAAATGCAAGGAATATGCTAGAAATTATTCAATGGGCTGAACAAAGCAGCTCAACAAATCTAACTGTGGCTTATATTTATAATTTACTAGTAATAGTTTAAGGGGGTATATAGGAACCACCATGTTCATATGTAGACATTTCAATCTATAGCTATCTGTCCATCTGTATGCCTTTATGTCTGTGTAAAATTGTGTCCCTCTTAAACTCTCATGTCTATGGATGGATTCTGATCAAACTTAGCTCAAATTTATATCAACATGTCATGATGTTTGGCATACCAAATAGGTCAAAAGTCAAGGTCAAAAGATAAGATGTTGGAGGCAAGGTAGGATGTAATTGACTTTCTAGAAACAGCTCACATTTAGGTCTAATCCATTAAACATTTTTAGAACTTTTTTTTTGTTATTTCAATACAAGTTCATAAGTGACTATTACTTAGAAATTCAGTTTAATTTTTTTCTTCTTCAAAGTTTTACTTTTAATATCAGTTGGGCAGATCAAAGTTGTGAGACTATATTTATGAAATATTTAGTAAAAGTTACATGCATGAGAACAAAAATGGATTAGCATTGAAAATATTGACTACTTAATCATGGTTTTGACAGACCAAATATAAGTAATCTTTTTATTTCACAAGCTCAAAATTTTACTATACAACAGTATACAGGATTATCTCACTAAACTGTATTAAGTACTTTAATCCATCAAAGTAAATAGTAATTAAAATGTCAACAACTATAATACCTGGTTACTATGTTGTGTTAAATGTCTCTGATGAATCAAGAAATTATTTTAAAGAATGGTAATAAAGTCGACATGGAATTGGGCCTGATTAATGTTTTATAAATGTATCTTGAGTTGATTTCTTTAACAGAGATAGATAAGGTTTTAATCCTTGTATATTAAAATTTTTTTTGTTAAAATTTGTGAAGTTTAGTTTGGCAGACTATTTTATTTATATGCGGGAAACTTATAATTGTCAGAAAAAACCTTAAATGATATTAATCACTAATCAACATATTAATTAAATCATCAGAATACATAGGTAAATTTTCTTCACATGAATTTCACCTGAAATTCAATTCTCATGATTTTCTTGTGAATTTCACAAAATGAACATGAAGAAAATTTGCCTATGTAGCAAAAGAATATTTCACTTATATTGAGACATCACCAGCTATAGGTGAAGTGACAGACATTTTGACCTTAGCAGTGGGCTTAGGGCAATGTGCAGAGAGGGTTCTTAAACATGCCACACCTGCAGTGACATAGGGCATCAGTTTTTAAGGTCTCATCTGAAGAACTGCAGTGACTTTCATTTCATTTCTTTTAATTGCTTGGTGAAAAAACAGTCACTACCAATTTGAAAGCCTTGGTCAGACCTGGGTTCAAACCTCGACCTTCCACATAAAAAACGAGTACTCTACCAACTGAGCTACCATAGTGGTGTGTTGAAGAACTGGGGTAGATTTCTAGACATAATGATGGAATTTTTTCATATACATTTACTTACCTTTTTTACCACTTGCTAAAAAGGTTACAAGGTTACCACTTGAAACAAAAATAATAAATAAATGAAAATAAAGAATAAAAAAAATAAAGACTAAAATATATATAAATATCTAGATAGATAGGTAGATAGATAGATAGATAAATAAATAATAAAAAAATAAATCAATACCTAGGGAAAAAAGATGAATTTGAATTTTTTTATACATAATTCCATTCTTACTGAACTTTCAAAGCAATAAAGATAGAAACTCTTTGATTTAAAGATTTAAAGAGTTATACAAACAGATAAAATTGATCTACTAGTACTAGTATATCTAAGTCTTTTATTGCCTTAATATTTTCTTTATAAACATGTGACATTGACAAATTTAACACTTGTTTAGATATACAACTGGATTTATTTTTTCTCTTATCGAATATAGTACTGTATATATACAGCACTACCTGTACATACTGAAACCTACAGAACCCAAAAAATCAAAGTTGAACTACATGTAATTTATAAGTTACATAATACATGTATTTATACTATTGGTTATATCAACCCTTGTCAACCTGTGGTTGTGCTGCCATTTGCCAATTTAGATAATTTTTTTTTTAATTTCTGGCTCCAAAAAAATTGGTTTTTGTTGTTTATAAATTTTGCTCAAAATTTTACATCAATTTCATTTTGATACAGACATTTAAAGCTATTCATTTTTCATGTCAGAAACTGTACAAAAACATTAGATACTGAAATTTTATTTCCCTGTTAATTTCTGAGGCTTACTTTTTCATAAAAATTGGCTAAATTTTTAGCTCCTACTTTTCAAGAACCAGGACTAACCCTGGAAAATATATATATATATATATATATATATATATATACTTAATGTATAAACTGAACACACTACTAAGGTAGCTCTAGCGGTAGAGTGTTCACTTCGTATGTGTAGAGGTTGGGAATCGAACCCTGGCCAATTCTGACCAAGACTTGAAAATTGGAATGACTGTTCTTTTGCCAAGCATCAACATTTAGAAATGAAAGTCACTGGGTCCTTTGGATGAGACCTTAAAAAATGATGCCCCATGTCACTGCAGGCATGGCATGCTAAAGAACACTCCCTGCTGTGTGACATTGCCCTAAGCATACTGCAAAGGTCCAAATTTCTGCTAACTCACCTATAGCTGGTGATGTCTCGTGAAATATTCTTGACTTGGATGTGAAAACCCATTAAATCAATCAAAATAATAAATGTATAAACAGAACAAAACATTTGGTTTGGAAAATGTTTTACTTAGACAGGTTCCCAGGGCTGCATGTAATAACTCAAAAATGGAAATCAGTGATATAATACAAAATAATCAATGGTTTTAAGTTAAAATCTGAAATATTATTTGTCACAGTTGGGATGATATTTATTAAAAACATAGTCAGACATATCAGTAGTTAACACCATTTTTAAATAACATATTAACTATGGAGTAAAAATTAGTTTTTTTCCAATGTACTACAAAAAAAAAAAGAAAAAAAGAAAAAAAAAAAAGTGTATTTTTCGGAAAAAAAAGGTTGGAAAATTTAGTTTCTAAACTTACCGGTATATCAGGGGTCCATATCATATGCTTCCAGTTGTAGTTGTACTGTAATATTTTTATGAGTCATCGATCACACTGTAACCTTTGTAACATTCATAGCATTCACAGCAGTAATATATATCAGTTTCTTGATTTTTATATTCTTTTGGTGTCACTGTCTTTTGTGACGGTGAAATATGGGAAACTTTCAAAAAATGTCCAGTTAACTTATTAAGTAATGTTTGATATTTTTCACTAACTTGATAATGCACCTTGTCACCTTGTGGTAACTGAAAATTTGTATGGACACTCTTGGTTGTCATAAAATATGTATGTAGAAAGGAAAATGTTGCTGCTAAGGAGATTTAACATGTTGAAAATGGTAATGTTTACACCAAAAGTGATTCCTTGTTGGCATATTAAATCAAAGAATCTACCATTCATTTTAACATTTCATTAAATTTACCATAATGCCAATATATTACCCTGTACCATCATCAGTGACCCAGAGGGGATTTACATTGATTTTCTCTATTTCTTATTATTAGCAGGCTAAAAAAATTGAAATATACCAAACTTTGTTCAAGTTTATTAGATTATCTTTGAAGTTTAAGAATTATTTATTGTCAATAATACAGTGATCTTGACAATTTTTTTTTTAAAAATGGATACAAATACTGCAAATTTTTCCAAGTTGTTAAAATTTGAGATACTGCTCTCTTACCTCGTGCTCAGCTTTAGGAGGCCATGATATCAACTGGTGTACCTGGTGACAAGAGAGTGTGAATTGGGGAGTGGTATGCTTGTCTGTGGCATACTGACTTGTTGAGCTACAGTAGCATCTAAACCAAAGTCCTTCTGAGTGTGTGCTAGTACAAGGCAGACCAAAACACACTTTTACAAATCTTTAATACAAACTTGTTCTTAGATTTATCCTCAGCAATAAATAAACTTGCTCTCGATCATTTTGAGTGGCTAAAAAAATTGCTGATGTGATTTCAAGCAAAACTACTACCAACAAATTGCTGTACAGTTTTTCAAGATTTGAATTTATACTGGATGGCACTAAGTGCCAAATACTTGCCTGGCTTTAATTTGCAATTTCATTGTTTGATAAGTTAGATCTGCAGGTAAGGTCTACCATGTTTTTTTTATAGCTCATGATTTATCATGAAGGGGCTTCAGTGGCTGAGTGGTCAAAAGTGTGGGCCTACTAATCACAAATCCTCACTACTATACCTGTCATGTCATGTTTAAAATTTCAGCAGCCAGTACTAAATTCGTAAGTCCCTCAATTACATACCGATCTCGTAAAATTCTAGTTTCTTGTTGTTTGTCATTTTTAATGTTTCTCTCTTGAAATTCATGCAGTTCTGTTACAGATGATATGATTTCTCAAATTATAGAAAAACATACAATTTTACTTTATTACCTTTTTTTGTTAAACATGGGTATGTTTAAGAAGACACCCCCCAGCTAAGTATTCTTCAGATTGTCACATGCTTAACTTTGAAAACCTGTGACAACTATGCACTGCCTAAGTTCAATCCAACTTTGGTAGATCCTAGTCTGAGAAAATTTGTCAGTTTGCTTGTTTAAGCTAGGTGGTTAAATCTGGGCTCTCCTATTTCCTCCACCATCCCAGAAATGACCAAGTCAATCAAGGTGAAAGAATCTTGATTGGGGTGTAAAACACTATTACTCTACTCATTTGCCAAGAAATCCCAAAAATCATACCACTCACTGACCCATACCAAAAACTCTATTAATTTTTATTATCAGAGTATTTAAGAAAATTTGTAATTTGAATAGCAGCTAGGTGCAATGAACTTGATATCAAGTTGTTATTGTTCAAAACTATGATAGCTTTACTAAATGATTACCAGTAGCGAAAATTTGAAGTGTTATTAAAAATAAGTTAAAGATATTGTCCAGATAACTCCTAGCTTTCATCCTCATGATTCTGGTATTTTGACATTTCATATTGGAAGGGAGGAGGTTATCTACAAAAATTTGCTCTACAAAATAAATGTAAATCCTCGTGTGGATGTCATATTGCTTGTGAATTTCCCCTTGTACATGATTTCCGAATAATTGATTGTTTACAAGGCTTTAGCTTAAGCTGTCATTTAGACTAAATTTTATTAGATTTTTCATATGTAAGTAAGTTTTATAAGATCATATATATTTCCAACCTTTTAAATACTTTTCAGGCCATTATTTAGTTTTAAACAAGTTGTTTTAAATTACATCAATGTCACAAATATTGATTTAAGTAAGTTTATTGCATGAATTATTTGGTCCTTTTTCAAAATCAGTGAATCATATCTATAT
Organism: Tegillarca granosa; assembly: GCA_029721355.1. Lineage (NCBI taxonomy): Eukaryota > Metazoa > Mollusca > Bivalvia > Arcoida > Arcidae > Tegillarca > Tegillarca granosa. The sequence goes on along the minus strand of JARBDR010000890.1, from coordinate 206,538 downwards.
ATTAAACTGACTGGACATTCTAATTTTTGCCCCTTAAAGTAAGTGAATTGGGTGAGGTTGGGTGAGGTTGGGTATGGGGGTGTTTCACTCTAGCCTAAAATGAATAAATGAATAAATAAATAAATAAATAAATAAATAAATAAATAAATAAATAAATAAATGAATGAATGAATAACAAAATAAAGAAATAAATAAGTGTTTGCATTAGATGACCAATTTATCAAGGTTTAACTATTCACTAGTTAGTTATTCAATTGTATAAATAGTTATCTGTTAAAGAATGAGTTTGAGCATTGTAAACATGATATAAATATCAATTATCAGTATATATATATATATATATATATATATATATATATATATATATATATATATATATATATATATATATATATTGTTAATAGATTTGTTTGTCATAATATTCCCTCCTCATCCCCCATCTCCCATCAGTCCCTGCACCCATGTTATTTTTTGGAATCATTTATTTAATTCATATTTTACTTGTCCAATAATTGATAAAGGTCCCTAATAGCCTGTGTGTTTGTAAACATATTGTCAGAATTTATTATCATCATGTCGTACAATAAAAGACATAGTAAATTTAAAATGTTTAAATTAAATATGTATAAATCTTGTTTTCATGCAGAGTTTTTATAGAAGAGAATTAATTGAATCTTTTTTGTTGATTTTTATGGAAGTTTGTATAATAGGGGTAGTCAATAATATATTGTATACATGATAATTGTCATAAAACTCTATAGAATATATTAGACTAGATATTTATAACGGAAATTATATTTCAAAATTTTTCAAATGAAATCATAAAGAATCCATTTAATTTCTCTCAATAATTTTTGAATTTTTAAACACTTAAAAATGTCAATAGTATATTATAATATACAAATATATTGAAATTCAATAGATGAGTAGTTTATTATCAAATTTTGGTTCAATGCATTATGAAGTATAGAATTTTTGCTTGAGCAGCTAATAATCTAAATGTTCTTTGCCTGATTTTAATCTTGATACAAAATCAATTTTTTTCCTTCTAAAATCCTACTTTATTCTTACTTTGGGATGGGAACTTTCAAATGAATAAGGTGTCACGATAGGCATGGCACGATAAAGAACCTTGCTGTATAAAGCCATCAGCACAACACACAGGCAAAATTTCTGCACTTTCACCATAGCTGGCAATGTCTCAATATAAGTGAAATATTCTTGACTGGGACGTTAAACACCATTACTCTATTCACTAATTCACACTCTTAGTTTGGGGTTTTTCGTGTTTCTTTAAAACTAAATTACAAGTAAATTCAAATTTAAAATAATTGAAATCTTCATAACATAAAAGTTTGTCATACAAAAAGTGTGAGTTGAATTATCTGAGTGTGAGCTGGCCTAGGTTAAAAACAAAGTGTGAGTTGGCTTATCTGAGTGTGAGCTGGCCTAGGTTTAACACAAAGTGTGAGTTGGCTTATCTCAATGTAAGCTGGCCAAGGTGAAACAGAATGTTTGATTTAGCTTATCTGAGTGTGAGCTGGCCTAGGTTAAACAGAAAGTGTGAGTTGGCTTATCTGAGTGTGAGCTGGCCAAGGTTAAACAGAAAGTGTGAGTTGGCTTATCTGAGTGTGAGCTGGCCTAGGTTAAACACAAAGTGTGAGTTGACTTATCTCAATGTAAGCTGGCCAAGGTTAAACAGAAAGTGTGAGTTGGCTTATCTGAGTGTAAGCTGGCCTATGTTAAACACAAAGTGTGAGTTGGCTTATATCAATGTAAGCTGGCCAAGGTGAAACAGAAAGTGTGAGTTGGCTTATCTGAGTGTGAGCTGGCCTAGGTTAAAAACAAAGTGTGAGTTGGCTTATCTGAGTGTGAGCTGGCCTAGGTTAAACAGAAAGTGTGAGTTGGCTTATCTCAATGTAAGCTGGCCAAGGTTAAACAGAAAGTGTGAGTTGGCTTATCTGAGTGTAAGCTGGCCTATGTTAAACACAAAGTGTGAGTTGGCTTATCTCAATGTAAGCTGGCCAAGGTGAAACACAAAGTGTGAGTTGGCTTATCTGAGTGTGAGCTGGCAGAGGTTAAACAGAAAGTGTGAGTTGGCTTATCTGAGTGTGAGCTGGCCTAGGTTAAACACAAAGTGTGAGTTGGCTTATCTGAGTGTAAGCTGGCCAAGGTTAAACAGAAAGTGTGAGTTGGCTTATCTCAGTGTGAACTGGCAGAGGTTAAACAGAAAGTGTGAGTTGGCTTATCTCAGTGTAAGCTTGCCTAGATTAAACAGAAAGTGTGAGCTTGTTCATCTTATAACACAGTGTGAGGGGAGTTTATTTTATACAAACACAGTAAGCTGGCTTTAATCATCCACACAACATGAGCTTGGTCATTTTATAACATGGTGTGAGTTGAGTTTATTTCATACATTTAGTTTGAGCTGAGTGTATGTCATACACACTGCTTGAGCTACTATATTATTTGCACAGTGTTACCTTGCTTATGTCATACACATAATGTGAACTTATTTATAGCTTATGTTATACATGGAAACTGAGTTGATGCCATACACACAGTGTGGGCTGACTTAATTCATTCACACAGCATAAGCTTTCTTATGTGATACATATAGTGTGATCTAAGCTTATGTCTTGCATGTAAACTGGGCTTCTGTCATACACAGGGTGTGGGCTGGCTTTTATCATTCACACAGTGTGAGCTGAGCTTATGTCATACATGTAAACTGAGCTTATGTCATACACAGAATGTGGACTGGTTTATGTCCTACATACAGTGTGAGCTGAGATTATGTCATACACACAGTGTTAGCTAAGCTTATTTCATACATGTAAACTTAGCTCATGTCATACAAACAGTATATGTGAGCTTTAATTCTTATATGATACATATAGTGTGATCTAAGCTTATGTCTTGCATGTAAACTGAGCTTATGTCATACACAGGGTGTGGGCTGGCTTTTATCATTTACACAGTGTGAGCTTAGCTCATGTCATAGAGGTAAACTGAGCTTATGTCATATACACAGTGTGAGCTAGCTTATATCATTCACACAGTGTAAACTAAATGCATGTTATACAAACAGTGTAATGGTCTATATGATTTACACAATATGAGCTGGATTACTTCACACAGTGGGAAATGCCATACACATGTTATGAGGAGAGCGTATGTCCTACATGCAGTATACGCCAAGTAAAAATAATAAACATTGTGGTTTGGCAAATGTCACACTCCCAACAAGAGCTGATTTGATACCCAGTGTGAGTTGGCATGTACCATAAATGAATGTGTGATTGCCTATGCCTTACACATAGTTTGAACCGCTTATACCATACAGCTACTGTTAGTTAGGATTATGCCATACACAGTGTGAGTTTAGCTTATGTCCTACCTGCAGTTTAAGATCAGTTTATATCATTAACAGTTTGAGCTGGTATAGGTAATACTTAAAAAGTGAGCTAGCTCAGGCTTATGTCATACACTCAATGTGAGTTTGCTTATGCTATACAGGTATGCTGATTAGTGATAAACTCTGGAAGTTAATTTGATGTTAAAACTTGAGCCTTACAAGCTGCTTAACCAGAAAATTTGATGAGAAAAAAAAGTTTTTTAAATTTGATTTTTTGTCTTTTTACCAGGTTTTGCATCATGATCCAAATAAGCTAGGGCGTTCAAAAGAAGAGTTTTTACAGATAAATGGACCACAGATTGCCCTAGCAACCCATGTCATTGTAATAATGACAGGGGCTGTGTTGGCATCACCATTTGTCTTTCATGAAGTGCTGTTTGCTGATTGGCTCGGTAAAAAATTAGTCACTGCAATGTTCAAAAATGTCTGGAAAGAAATTAGGCCATCTCTTAAGGCAGTTTTAGGTAAGAATACTTTCTGCATGATTTGTGTCCCAAGATTATACAGTATAATGAAGTCAAAAATACAGTAAGGCTTGTCTGTAATATTACTTTCTATCATTTGAAGTGAGTTTCTAATTTATCTGAATTTTACTATCACTGTGGATGTATCTTATTAATACAAATTTTTCCATTAGTGTTGAATGAGCATCTGATTAACCCGATCTTACGCTAGAAGCCATTTGTTTCAAGTTTGATTAGTTTTATCAATTGATTAATTAAAATTTAAATGTTGAATATTATAAATATGTTCTGAAATTAATGTTGAAAATGTCAAATAAAAAAGGACTTCATGTGTTTTAGAAATATCACATTTTTATAAAACCTTTCGAGTCATAATGATTATGTTAATTTTATTGATGTTTTGTATTTGTGTTAATTATTGATCAAGCTTATCAAACAACTGGGCCCAGAAATATTTTTACTTCTGACTCACAAATATCTTCAGGAAAATACTGTAAATTTTTTCGAATGATCCTGATTTTGACAAAATAGAACGAATTAAGTTGTAGCAGTTTAAATAATGTTTCCTATTATTTAGATAAACTTTTAATTGGATTTAAAGACACTTCCATCTTTATGAAACAGGTGATTGCCCAGCTGTTGATTTTGAGACCAAGATGTATGGCGAGAGTCTGGATGTTCTTCAACATCATATAAAACCATTACGAAGAGTACCAGGTGTTGTTTTAGAACAGGCCTACCTCAACAAGATGGCGGATGGATTAAAACCATTAGAACACCTTGTCATAGACAGAAGTATGAATATGCATTTATTAATTTTAATATAATACAAAACCTGCCAAATTACTTCACACTATGGTAGGTCAGTTTGTAGAGTGCTTACTCAAAAAATAGAGGTCAGGAGTTTGACTGTTGGATGGATCAGATCTATGATTTGAAAAATTGGGTAGTGATGTCGCACTTAAAATTCAAAGTAACTTGGTTATTTTTATGATGCATTAAATGTGATTGCCACATAAATTTCTAACAACATTTTATTCCTGGTTTTTTTTCTTTTTTTATTCTTTTTTTCTTTTAAAATTTGTAAATGGACATTGACTTCTTTTGCCAAGATCTTTGTATTTGGAGATGAAAGCCATTGGATCCTTCCTAAAAGACCTTGAGATAATACATGAGACCTTGTCAGGTTAGGTGTGGGCCATGATTCATTACCACAAGTATTTCATATAGCTCTAAATTTCTAAAACTTTAGTTTTACCAGTAGCTTTTGATGGTAATTTATCATGACTGTGCTGTAATAAAAAACATTTACATGTATAAACAAAGCTCATCATAAAGAGGTGAATTTAAACCGTAGAGCTAATTTTAACCAAAAATCACCTGAATGTGATTTTTGTTGTTTATAGCAAAAACGAGAGTCTTATTGAATAGTATTAAAGTTTTGACAGTTCCAACTTAAAAGTGTCTTTAACTGCCTACATTCAAATCCCCTTTTGTGCATTTTTGTTGGTTTTGCCGAAAAATAGATACTATTGGAAAGGTGATTTAAAATTTGAGTTTATGATGTCAGTGCCAAACACAAGTATCCAAAATCCACTCTGACAAATGTTATTGTGGAAAAGTTGTCATTTGTCTTGCAAAAGGTTAAACTGGTAGGTTTTTATGGGATACTATAGTTTCCTACATCAGTGTAGAATTGATCCCTTAAAATAGTTAAAGATGTTTAATATGTAAAATGTGTTTGCTCCATTCTGCAAAAGTCAAAATTTTGTATATTAACTATTGAATATTTTGATTAAAAGTAAATGTAAAAAAAATTGAAATACTAGTTAACACTTATTTAGAATAATTTTTGTTTACCAATTAATCTGTTTTTATTTTAGATGGCGTCACACCAGTTGTCCCTACAGAGGGTGATCCACAGGTTTTCATAAGCTACCAGTGGGATATGCAGGCAAAAGTTGAAGATATAAAACAGCTTCTGGAAGAAAGCAATATTCTTTGCTGGGCTGATATTAGTGTGACAGGTCCCCCGAGAGGACATAGTAGTAAAAGTACCCGTAGCAGTGTCGTCACTCATTTAGACACTGTTGGTGAAACTCTTCAAAGTCAGATACAAAGAAACATGAAAGCGTCATCTGTCGTTCTTAGTTGTATCACACCAAAGTATTTACAGAGTGACAATTGTAAAAAAGACCTTACGTTGGCAGAGACATTTAATAAACCTATCATACCCATTCTTCTTAGATTCTCTCCCCTCGACAGCGCACCTGAACAAGTTAGGAAAATCTTAGCGAAATGGAATTACATAGATCTTAGTAATGAAAGACTTTACAAACAAAATGTTGGTGTTGTTTTAGAAAAAGTAAAAAAAATAGTTAACCAAAGAGGCTACAGATGAAACAAATAAGTAATATATATGTATATATATTGATTAGAAAGAATGTTTGTGTGAATGTTTTTGTCATCCAACAGTCAAAATCAGTATGATTACTATGATTTAGTATAATTCTTTAGAAGTTGTCACAAGAAAAAAGAATCATGATTGAGAAACAATATATATATATATTATATTATTATATGATATAATAAAAAATTAGAAAAATCAAAATCAAAATTCTATGTCAATCAGCATAATTAAAGAATTGCCTACCGAAATTTTTTTTGTTCAAATAAAACAAAACAGACATGTGTTTTAAATAAGTTAGAAAAAATTTCTCAATTATGTTGTAGATTTTTATTAATTATAATTTAATTTTTTGAAATTATTTGAATTTTTTTATAGAATTAACTACAGATTATTTGCTGTTTTTGTAAACAGATGATCATGTTTTGGCTTAAATGAAATGATACGGTAGTCCCTTGTTATACATGTATTACTTCTCGATGGGGCTCTTCATCAGCATACTGCACGAACAGCACCTCATAATCAGATCAATTGTGCTAAACTTTATGGAAAAGGTTTACATGACAAATTCACAGAATAATGCCCTAGTAACAGGCAAATTTTAAATCAAGCAATTCCCTCATCTAATAGAAAAAATGTTCCATATAAATATTAAAGAGAACTATGTGTTGGTACACTTTTGAAGCCAATTATAATTTCCACACATTTTCAAAATGACAAAATCCATTTCATCTATTTTTATCTTTTCTTGTCTTCTTAGGATATTTGGACCAAATCCGTTTTGTTTGGACCTATCAGCCAAGGCTGGTATAACAAGGATTAACAGTAGACCCAAAAGTATAAAAAGCATAAATGAAATGTTTTTAAGGTTCAAAGTATTTTAATTTTTGTGAAAAAAAAAAATTGTAGTGTATCAAAGTGGGTAAAGGAGTATGTATAATAAGGGTCTCTTATTGACCCTACAGAAATAAATGACATTAAAATTAATTTAAACATGGTCCAAAGTCATGAGTGACTTTCTTATAAAGAATATTAACCTGACTTATTTTATGACACTGATCTTAATGTATTTTCATGCAGTATTGACTGTAACATTTCATGCCATTTTTTGAGCATTTGTAAAAACATGTTTTAAGGACCAAAAAAAAAAAAAAAACCCATTATAAAATACTCCTGTAAAGTTAATAGTGATTTAGTGGCATTTTACTTAAAGTATACTGAATTAATTGTTGTAATATTAGTAAATTGATTAATTTTATTTCTTTGAAATCCTAAGTTTGAACTTTTGTATATTTTAGAATTATGTTCTATACCAAACAATTGATACCAAAGATGATGATTTTTTTTTCCTTTTGCCATTTTTATGGCATGGGCATATTTTAATCATTACAGCTAGAGATATGTGATACCGTTTATTTTAAAGATATTTATTTTTATAAATTTTTATTTATTGTAAATATTTATGATAATTTTTTTAAGTTTTTCTTTTTGATATATATGTTAAATTTTATAACTCCTATTACTTTTCGATGTTGAAATTTAAACACCTAATGCTCTTTAGTATATGTTATAAATATGCTGTACTTATCTATTATAATGTTGTAAAGGGAGATAACTAGTGCGATTTTTTAATTTTTAATAAATCTCAGTAGTTTCCTCCCTTTGAAGTATTATAATAGATAAATACAGAGTTTTTATAATGCATCTTACTCTCGTAGAAACAGCAAAAAATTAATGAAACTATATCAAGAATATGCAAAGGTTTTTTTTAAATTGTAAAGAGCCAAAAAAACTATGTTATCGGTTGCTTCTGTTGTTGGAGCCAAAACTTATCAACAAAATTTAAATTCATTCTTATTTCATAGTTATTTAGACATAATTTGCCAAAATTAAGTAAACTGTGTAAGCATGAATTTGGTAGAGGCTGTTATTGCTCTAAGATATTGAAAAAGAAATTGAAAGTTCTATTTTTATAGAAAAAAGAAAATAAGTATATGTATAATGTTAATAATGTGATAAGGGAAGCAACTCTATTTTAATAAAACCATTTTATATAAAAAGCTTACATTTTTGTAAACAGATAATAATGTTTTGATAAAACTAAAAGAAAGATTATTTATCTATTAAATAAGACAATTGTTAAATTCTAACTAAATCAAACTAATTAAAAAAATTTTAGTACTTAAATTTTGGGAATGCCCTTAAAATATGTTGATTGCACTAAAGTTTTGTCAAGCGAAAGGGTTGTGGGTTTGAGCATTTGTCAAACATATGGGTTGCAAGTTTGAGTTTTTGTAAAGCACATAGATTGTGAATTTGAGCCCCTGTTAAGCTGAAGGGTTTTGAGTTTGAGCCTCTGTCAGGTCTAATGATTTGTCCTTGAGCAAGATGTCAAATTCTCTTTTGCTTTTGTTTATTCGGTTAATGAAAAAATTTATACAAGAAGAAATTTATTGTGAGGGCCTCGGGTGATATGGGAGTGGTGTGGGGTGAGAAGTAGGGCAATGGGAGAAAAGGTGTTTACCGTGAAATGGACTGACATCCCATTCAAGAATAGTTTTATATCAGAAGTCACTTAAAATTATTAAAAAATGAGGATAATTGAGTTGTTGGCTTGGGAAACTACATGTATTTAATGCAGGTGTAACACATTAACAGAAAATAAAAAAAAATTATCAGCAAAAATAGTTTGTAGATGATACAAAATATCAAAACAGTTTATGTGTGGAAACTAACATATAGTTAGAAAATTAATTTAAATCTTATTTCCTTAAAAGCTTCATTTGCCAGTAGTACAGGTATAGTTGTTTTTTTTTCCTAATTTGTTTGTTTTGAAATCTCAGTTGTTATAAGTATTTCTAAAATACAGGTGTTCTTTAAGCATGTATAAAATTCAGATTAAAATATATTTCAAGATAGAATTTAATTTTGTGTTACTGTATAAAATGTTTGTGTGAAAGTTCCAAGATGTGAATTATATACCTTTGGCATTTATTTAAATTTACATATTAAGATTTAAGATGTATGCATTGATTTAAATGACTTTTATCATTTTTTACATTTTTGAAAAAAAATTGTGTCATTTAAAAAAAAAATGTTTATGTGAAAGAATAAGTAAGTTTTGTTATTCAAATAGCATAGAATGTGTGGGTTTTGAATTTCAGATGTGAAAAAGGGCTGTAATAAGCTTCATAAAATTGGAAGATAGACTCTTTTTAAACTTGATTTTTTGGTTATTAAAGTCTGAATGAGTCTAATTTCCACATCATATAATCTTGATATCCATGTTAAAGTACCATTTTCAAGTAGATATGGAATGGTATAACTTGATCCTTAAAATTACTGCCTTATTGGTAGAGGTGTCCATCTCGTTTGTTTGAACCCTGGTCAGGTCATACTTAAAGACTTTTAAATTTGAGATACTTCTTCCCTACCTTGTGGTCAGCACTAAGGAAGCAAAGTAACAAATTTCCTAGCCATGTTAACTGACCAGATTAAAATTTTCCCATCATATAAATTTATATGTTTAGCTTTCCATAAACTTTTTAAAAAAGTACTTCCAGAAAGTTTCTTGGTACTTGAATGAATGTCATTTACAAGTCAGTAAAGAGTGGACTGGATTAATAGTTGTTTAACATTGGGATGGTAGAGGAAATGTGAGTGCCTGAAGAAAACCACTAATTTTCAGCAAGTAAACTGAGAAACTTTCTCACACTATGATCTGTGTCAGCAGGATTGGATCTTCATTGGTGAAAGACACTTTGATTTGTAAGCACACATGTTACACCACTTGGCCACTGAGGCCAAGTAAATCTTTATCACATGTAAATGAATGAAAGTGTTTGATGAATTTTAATTGTGGCATTAATTAAAATATAGATAAAAAAATTTTAATCTGTATGATATTTTCATTAATTTGTGTTTGCATGTTTGTAATTTTTAATGTGAAAGTGTTAATTGAACAAGTGTATATTTATGTTTATTTTTGTGCCATGTCTTATGAATGTTCATTTTATGAATGATTTTTTCTATATATTGTTTTTTTTTAATTGTTTAAAACAGAACATTTCATCTATCTATGAGACATATATTTATATGGCTAGTATGTTTAACTCACTTCAGATTTAGATTAACGTAAATTGGATATGTTTTGTGTCCGTTCATTTTGGCGAGGATCATGTTTTCAAGATATTCACATACTTGTATTTTTATGTTGTTGGATGATAGTGATTGCAAACATAAAAAAATGCCACATAATAAAATCCTCACGAAAGTTTTATTTTCGTGTCTTAATACTCTTGTGAATATACATGAAAATAAAATGACAGCGAAAATTTTCCCGATTTACAGAATTATAGAACTAACAAGAGTCTACATTATTTAGAGGCCCTTAAAACTTTGTACCATTTAAATTCAATAATATTTGATGTATTTGATTTTAAGAATGTTTGCATCAAATGCAGCCATATTTGTGGCATTTCCAAAGTTTTTGTTTTAAAATTTTGATTAACTAAATCAGGAGTTACAAACTTTTGTAAATAAACCAATAAGAAAACTTTTGTAGTACATATAAACATGAAAGTACCTACTTATTTCTTGATTAAACCAATTATGATTGGTCTGGGTTTTTTTTGTAATGTCATGTGACTTTTGTGTCTTTATACATTTGTTTTTTCATTGTATTGGTATGCTTTTTATGTGATTTTTCTGTCAAATGATTTTTCATGACAAATTTTCATCATTTTAAATGAAAATTAAAATCAAAATTGTGATTGGTCTATCATTTGATCTTTGATATTCTGTCGCATATCATCACTGTGAATTTTCATGTGTCAAAAATGAAATTGTTCTACTCAAATATCATGCAACTTTTGTGATCCTATTAAATTTCATTTTTACTTGTTGCATGTATTGAAATATATTGTTCTTTATATGTCATGTGTCTTTTGTGATCTAATTAAATTTGATCATTATATATCAGAAATGTGATTGGTCTATTGCAATGCCATATATATACTATTTAATTTTATCACTATAAATGTGATGTAAATAGTCTTTCTAAAGATCACGTGACTTTGGTGATCCTATTAAATTTTATCATTAATAATATTGTGCACATGTATCTGAAATGTGATTGGTCTGTGTAGCTTTTGTGATACCAGTTATCTTTATCACTATGTGACTTTTGTGATTTCATTAAATTTCATCACTTTAAATCTTCATTTGTTTAAAAATTTAATTGATTTATAAAAATTCCATTTGACTTTTGTGATCCTATTAATTTTTATCACTTTAAATTTACACATGCGTCAGAAAAAAATATAAGCTATTGAAATGCCATTTGACCTATGATCACTTTGAATGTACACATGCAACAAAAGAGAATGACAGTGTTTGATTTGTGATGTCACTAGTTATTTAATTGGTCTTTTCAAATGTCATGTGACTCTTGTGATCCTATCGAATTGAGAGGAGTGTTACAGTTTTTGTGTGATGATGTCACTATTCATTTGATTGGTCAATTAAGATGCCATGTGACTTGTGAATTTCATCATTAAAAATGTACACATGCAACAAGATAGAATTACAGTGTTTGATTGTTGTCACTAGTCACACAATTAATTGTTTGTTAATTGAAATATTGTGTTCTGTTTGGAGTTACTCAATAAATCATGAAATCTCTTATTCTATTTTTGGTCTGTTTATCATTTTGAATGCCATTTTCCTTTGTTAAACTTCACAATGGTTAATTTAATTTGCACAAGTAATGTAGTTTAACATCACATCAGCAAATTTTCAGCAATTCCTGACAAGAACAAGTTGATAACCTGTAAGGATTAATCTAAGAACAAGTTTGTGTATGCTTGATATTTGCCAATGTGTTTTATGGTCAGCCTTGTACCAGTGCACACTCAGGGTGACTTTTAAAGTGCTAGCTCATAGAATCAGTATGCTGCACAAAAGCTTACGACACCCCCAGTGACATAACCTTGGCACCTGGTAAACCATTTGATAGTGTGTGTGTGTGTGTGTGTGTGTTGAAAAGCTTATTTTTTATATATTTTTCTTTGAAAGACATTATATTAGGGCGTAATCTTTAGTACTGTTCCATGTCTACTTCTTTTAAAAGCGTTTTGTTAAAGCCTTTTGATGGTCAACTATCCTGAATGGTTTTTTGCCAAAACAGCACAGTTGTAAAAAAATATAAAGTTGTTCCCGTTAATGAACTAACCCAAGTGTCAAAATAGTTTGATTTGATTTAATCGGTTTTATGTATCACTCAAGAATATACCACTTATATCGAGACGTCACCAGCTATAGGTGAAGTGACAGAAATTTTGATTTTTGCAGTGCGCTTAGGGTATTGTGCAGGGAGAGTTCCTTCGCGTGTCACGCCTGCCGTGACACAAGGGATCGGGTTTTGAGGTCTCTTCCGAAGGAACCCGTGACTTTCATTTCTAGATGCCGAGTGCCTGGTGAAATACAAATTTTTCAAGTCTTTGTCAGACCCGGCCAGGGTTTGAACCCCGACCTCCCACATACGACGCGAGCACTCTACCAACTGAGCAACGGTATTGGTCAAAATAATTTGAATCGCAAAATTCTGCATGTATTAGTTATGACTTGTTGAAATTTTGATACCGGTTCGATATAAAAGACAATATTCTGCAACCAAGACATATACATATTTTTCCAAGAAACTGTGTGATGGAAAAGTAATTTCCTACTTAAATATACAGCAGTGTTTCTCGATTTTTACTTTTTCAAAACACTTTCAATTCCCTATAATTCACGAAGAGTGTTATGTACTTAAAGATTTAGAAGCAATGTGTAGAGTTGATCTTTAATTACTAAAAATATAAACTTTTTTCTTCTTTATCCTAAGTGTAACAATGTAAAATCAGTGTTATAGCAATTTTTTGACATTAAACTTATATCAAAATACTTTTCTTTTTGCCGGTTGAAAAATTTCTTAAAATTCCAGATAAATTAATTAATTACCGAATACTTAGTCCATAGGTAAAAAATAAATGTCCAATATTTGTTTTTAAACCTTTCCTTATTTTTTCCAAGACATTCCAGGAAGGTGAAGCTAATTGCTTATATCTCAGATTTAATTCATTTTTTTAGCGACACGGTTTTAATGTCGCTGATTGTTAAAATATTCAGAGCCTCGAGTTTTGTAGTGATAGCTGTTGATTTTGGATTTTGTTTTAAGCGTCAGCCCGGAGGTGACCACTGGATAATCCGGGTCGCTCTTTCGATTATAAGTAAAATAGAATGAATTTAACCACACAACAACTGCGGTACCGCTTACCACTGAATGAGTCACCTTGGGATAAATGTTTGATTTAATAAGGTTTTACGTTACAGTCAAGAATGTTTCACTTACCAGCTATAGGTGAAGTGGCAGAAATTTTACCTTTTCAGTGCGCTTAGGGCAATGTGCAGAGAGGGTTCTTTAACGTGCCACGCCTGTCGTGACACGGAGCGTCGATTTTTAAGTTTTCTTCCAAAGGACCCTGGGACTTTCATTTCTAAATGCCGAGTGTTTGGCGAAAGAAGATTTGCTACAAATTTTCAAGTCATGATTCGAACCCCGAACTCCCACATACGAAGCAAGCACTCTACCAACTGAGCCACCGTAGTGGTCCTTGGAATATAGAGTTGATATTTCAAGTGTTATATAATTTAAATCACTAAAAAACGACACAAACATTATTTTAGTTGATATACAGATTACATAATTCACAACACCAACTAATAAATCGTCTCCTGTATTGCCGTAAGAAGTATATCAATAAACAACATCTGTCATGTGCAAAATCTTGAATTTTCACCAAAAGTAATATTAATAATTCTACATATGACACAGTCTCTAATGTTGCTGCAGAAGATATACACATGTATATAAATTAATCATGTTAATAGATTCAACAGAAAGACCATGGGGCCTCGGTGGCGTAGTGGTTTAAAGCGCACGCTTAGGGATCACAGTGCCTCTCAACACCTGAATTCGAATCCCACTTAAGCAGATCATAGAAACCCGATGCAAATGTCCGGAGCCTCGGCGGCGTAGTGATCTAAAGCAAGCGCTTGCGAATCACAGCGCCTCTTACCGCCTGTGTTCGAATCCCATTCGGGACAGATCCTAGTGTGAGAAAGTTTTACAGTTCGCTTGCCGAAAGTCGGTGGTTTTCTCCGGGCACTCCGATTTCCTCCACCATCTCAGAACTGAACGCTTCGGCATAAGAGAAAGAATCTTTATTGGGGCGTAAAAAACCATTACTTCACTTAACTCCGATGCAAATTTCAACGTTAGACGTATCATAAAAACAATCCTCAATGACTATATTCACATATATATATATATATATACAAAACACACGTATATATAGTTTTATATACAATTTCTCCAATCTTATTTTAAGCTGGTGATGTCTCAAGATAAGTAGAAGAAAATAATGCCGGTTTGAAGTATTTCACTCCGTTAACTCATTCGTAAATATTTTGCCCTTTTATTCAAGGAAGAAAGTCATCAAGATTATGTCATTAACATTTCTATTTTTATCACAATTATTTCATTTTTGCATTAAATGAAGGAAAACACGTGCGAGTTCGCATTTAATGTCACTTTGTATAATAAAGGTATTATTTCTAAATTTTATTTCTAATGAGTCTATTAATGTAATTTAAAAACCAACTTTTAAGTGATTTATTTTCATTTTAAAACTTTATGTATATTAAATGAATTTGTTATTTTCAGCAAAGCGATTATTTTGTCAAATACCTAACAAAAACTGCAAACACAGTCGGAAAAGTTAGCTACTAGTAAGGCTGGTTACAAACAGGTAGCTTTTCTTCTAAAAGTAGCCAGTAAGTACAGCTAACTCTATCGATCTTAAGTTCTTTATAAGCCAGTCGGCCTTGCTGAGAGAGCCGCTGCGTATGTGTGAGGTCGGGTTTCAAAACCCGGTCGGGTCTGACCAAGACTTGAAAATAGACAATGACTTTTCTTTCAGGAAGTTCTCAGCTTGTTACGGGGTCCTTCGAAGGAGACTTTAAAACAATGTTCTGTGTCACGGCAGGCGTGGCACGTTGAAGAACTCTCCCTGCACATTCCCCTGAGCGCACTGCAAAAGTCCGAATTTCTACCACTTTCTCTAAAGCTTGACAGGTCTCGATATAAATGAAATATTCTTGACTAGAACGTAAAACCCCGAAAAACCAATCAATCAATCAATCAATCGCCTAGAGAGCGCCTCAACAAATGTTATTGTCTTGCTTTGGTTGGATGTGAGTTGCGAAGTAAGTTTTTTTGGCATTATTGTCCAGACTACTATATTTGTGCTCTAAAGTAAGAACACCGAACAACACGCGTGCAAAAACAATGTATCTTAAGAAAAGTCAAAACCTTTTGAAAATAAATTGGGATTTCGCTTGCCGAATATAGAGAGTTTTCCTCGGTTTTTTCTGCCATTTCCAGAAATAATCGCCTCTACTTATTACGTGATTTCACAGGCCTTGACATGGCAAAAGCGAAGCGGTTTTAAATTAAATTTGTTATCCGTCATGGTCGTGTTATACTTCAATAACTTTGCAAATCCTTATTTTAAACTCATCCACGAACCCGCCTAATAAACACAAAATCATGTCAAATTTGAAAACTGACTTGGCGTTTTATCGTTCAATGTTTTTAATGTCAACATTAGTACATAACTATGACTGACGATTCCTCTCGCTCCTTTCATTTTGATTGACAAGTGACCGACTGACCATCCGGTAATGATAAATCATTAACGCTGTGTCACAACACAAGCTAACCTTCTGTAATTAAAATAAATCTTAATTTATTTTGGAATTTGTTATACTTGTTATGTATCGTACTCTATTTATTTTTTTAAAATAAAATACTGTTTATATTAAAATAAATTAAAGTTAAATAAATAAATAAATAAATAAATAAATAAATAAATAAATAAATAAATAAATAAATAAATAACAATTTAATAGTGTGTGTGTGTGTGTGTGTGTGTGTGTGTGTGATCATTATTTGTAGTTTTTCATCTCGTTTGACAAATACTGAAAGAAACAATTAGTAGGGAAAGCAACTTATCCTCAGTTACTGAATTTTTTTTAAATTGCGGTAATTTTCTCACATAACATACCATATGACTAATATTACCAGGTAATTTTGTGCGATTATTTCAGTAGCAATATATAGGAAATTACTAGTTACGTCAATGAAAATTGTGAAGCCGATTGAGAGAATTTGATTTTTCCCAAAAGTAACCTCTTCTATAAATACGGAGGGAACCTTTGAATGACGTCATTGATCCGTACACATATCTAAGCAGGAAAACGATACACGTTGCAGTCATCTTTATACACGATATATATACGCTGATGTACTTACCAAGATGTTGTTTAAACGAACCAGATGAGTCAGTAAGTAAAATTTAAATTTAAATTTAATTAACATTTACAAAAATAATGAAACAACGTGACTAAATATATTAAAATAACATAAGACAAATTCGGAGATATTGATATATCTTTTATATATGATCTCTATATTTATCCACAATATTATCCGCATTCCCAATGCTCCCAGACAACTTAGCCCTTAGCGACAATAAAGTTGACAATTTAGTAATAGTCTATATTAATATTTTCCTCTCTTATCGCGTATTGATTTACCTATTTAAATTAAGTTGACAGATGATGACATGTTGATGTTTTAGTGTTCGGGGCAAATAATATGATAGGTTTCCCTTATCTAGAAATAACCATTCCATTCCGAAAGGGGTACAATAAGGATCAATTTCGCGGTAAGTGTCGCTGGCGTATATTTTTGTGATAATCATTATAATAATCACTGTAGGAATTATATATATATATATATATATATATATATATATATATATATATATATATATATATATATATATATATATATATATATATTTTTTTTTTTTTTTGGGGGGGGGCAGAATTGTAACAATTCCCCTTTTACGTTTTATTTAAATCACGAAATATGTTAAGATTCAAGGTAAATTTTTGTGTTTCAATTTAATAGTCAAATAGTTCAATGTGATTATTTTTTTTATAAGACTAGGTTATTAACTTGGTAAGACTACAAAGAGAATGCATGACTGGTTTCCTAACATCACGAACTGGCAGATTAAAAATGCTATGACTATTTTTTTTAGTTTTCCTAAAGGAGAATAGGAATTTTTTTTGCAACTTCGCCTATAGATGGTCACCTCTCGATATCAGTGAAATTAAATCAAGTGGAGCATAAAACCAATAGATAGATAGATAGATAGATAGATAGATCATATAAAATAATAAATACATAAATTGATAAGATAGATTGACAACACAAAATAAATAAATAAATAATTTACTGATTATTGTTTACATATTTACCAATCTTTCAGGTTATTAACATAAAAATCCTATCTTTTACATTGAATAATTTTAATATTATCAAGAGAGAGAGAGAGAGAGAGAGAGAGAGAGAGAGAGAGAGAGAGAGAGAGAGAACGTATGCATAGGTTATTTATTCAAAATTATGCGAAGATTGTGACACATAATAAATAATGTTTTGTTGTAAGAATTGCCTCAGAAATAAGACATTCACTGCTTTAGTCCAAGTTAATATTAATGTGTCTTTTTGGTGTCAAAATAAAAAATTATTTTGATGCTAAATATATTACTGTCAAAATTGAATTAATTAGGAAGATAAAAACAACGTTCTTATATATAAAAGACACGAATTAGTTAAACTTTTAACGGCGAACCACGGAAAGTCCGTTATCTAACATACTAATTCCGTTTCGGTATTTCAGCGGTAGAATATCCACCCCAACAGGTAGTGGGTTCGAACCTGGGCCGGGTCACAAGACTTTGAAATTAGGTATACTGCTGTCTTGCTAGATGCTTGGCATTAAGATTGATTAAATGTTTTTTACCTCTCGGTCAAAAATATTTCACTTTTATCGAGACGTCATGTCAGTAATTTTGACCTTAGCAGTGCGCTCAGTACGAAAAAGAAGGTAAAATTTGAACTGGATCATACCGTCTAGAACGAGAGATCTTTCGCAATAACTCGCGGCCGTGCTCGGATTAGATGGAAAGTCCCTAAGCGGCCACGGTATCACCGTGATTACATTACTTTTAAAAAACAGTACGTGGAATTTTATATCAACAATATTTTACAAATCAAATACTTTTTCTTTATAATACATAATCACATTTTGTTTAAAAACGCCCCGCAAGTTTAATGAATCATTAAAAAACCCAGAGAAACGGAAACAACAGCCAGCTGTTACACACGATATAGTGTTATCAGAGCAAATTATAAAATAAATCCTACACAACAAAAATAAAAGTAACAGATTGTTAAATAAACACCGCATTATGCTCCGGAATGATATTATCACATTATAAAATTACGTCTCATATACGACGACCCTTCAGTGCAAGGATCGCCTAACTCGTGTAAAGACGGTAGGTAAATTTATCCCGCAAGTTGTATGAAGTTGAATCGAATGTTTGAAAATTGTAGGGATATATCGCTCTCGCGATAAATTGTTAATTATGAAATAAGGTTAGTTGATTGGATGTAATGTTGTTTAACGTCGCATCATTAATTTTTCAGCTATTCTCGACGAGATCAATGATATTATTCTCTAAGGAATAATATAAAAAGTAAGAACTAGTTCGTGTATGCGTAAGATATGCACGTGTAAATTATGGTCTGCCTTGTACAAGTGCACACTTAGTCTTCAGAATGTCACAGACAAGCATATACCACTTCTCCAGTCACATTAGCATGGACCTGTGTTAACTAGCCATGAAGACCCCGTCCTTTTTTTAATGCCGAGCGCCAGGTGAGAAAGCAGTTTCTCAAATTTTAAAGTCTATTGTATCACCCGTCATCTGGTCAGTTATAAAGAAGTCTTCAGTATGACACCAATGCCCCGAACAAGTGAGTAGACGCTGCCTAACACTACAGTTTAAGCGATCTTATAAAACAAAACAAAAAATAAATGTAAGTACAGTTTGTTTCAAAGTTGAACATTTTGTCTGCCGCAATAGGTATATCAATTCCTTTCTGTTCTATACTTTTGTATGGTTAGCTAGCTTCGAATCTGTTAACTGCCCTGCAAGTAAGTTCCTTCAATTAAGGTTATATGCTCACGAGACTCTGATGTATTTCAGGTTGGCCAAAGCTTTCAATGGTGCTATATGGTGCAATATGAATCAACTGATTACCAAGGGTTACCCACGGCGTTTTAGTTTACCTTTTTTTCAATATAAACTGTACTGTTGTTGTTGTTGTTATCGTTATTAAATCTATTATTATTATCATAATTATTTATTTATTTATTTATTTCAGATCCTCGAACAATGATGTAGAAACCATTGAAAAGCAGTTTTAATTTTAAGGCGCCGACTTGTTTGTCAGGCACAGTGCAATATCCATTAACATTAAAAATTAATCATGGATCACCATGGCCATCATCATCACACAACACCGCCTATGCAGGGCACTGGTTATCATCATACCGGGCATCATAGTGACCACACTGGACATCATAGAGAACACGCTGGGCATCATGGATCGGTAAGGCACTTTTGATTTTTAACAAAAATATACAGTTAAACACATAAAGTAGGCACGAGATGTAAGAACATTAGCCCCTGAAGAGTTTACGTTGCCATGGCGAATCAAATAAAGCCTATATTTGCCAAACAAAATGTAAATACAGTCAAATTCATAAGGCAGGCATCGGACGTGAGAACATTTGTTCTGGAAAAGTTAAGGTTGCAATTGCGAATCAAATAAAGCATATATCTGCCAAACAAAATGTCATGTGAGACTTGGAGGTCTTTTCGGTGTCCTAGTCGTTGGACTTACTGTTAGCTCAGTGCCAGTATAATCGACTGAGTGATCTGCGATGTTTATCTGCAACGTTTATCTACAACATTGCCGGCGAGTGTATTAGCATTTTAAAGGTCGTCATAAATATAATGTAGATCAGAAACACGTGTACACTAATGCACATCAAACTTGTGGTTAAATTTATACTTAAGATTCTTAAAATCCTCTTTAGGAATAGTTAAAAATAGCTTATGTAACGTAAAACAACATTCAACCATTCACAACCAACCAACCTTATTGACTTCGGTATTATAAGGTGAATGTAAGGTAACAGACAACATGTTTAACCTTTGATGTCAGATTTTGCCTTGAAGCTAGTTCCACGTTTGAACCTATATATAAATGATAAATTGTTTAAACTTTATTTGTAGCATGTCGCCTTCTTCACCACAGACTCGGATACAACTTTATTACTCAGCTCGTGGAACGTAAATACAAAAACAGGTGATTTAAAGTTTAAATTCCTAGGGGCCAAATATTTTTATTGGAGACGATCTGAAGGAAGATTTCATAACGCTGACATTTACTTATGTATTTGTCATTAAAGACGTGTGTAGGTAGTATATGGGCAAGGTTTTTCCTCTAGATAATATCAACGATTTTTTACTAATATCGGGACGTCACCAGCTGTTATGATACATTATCAACTATCAAAGTTGAGTATCGAATTAATTTTATTTTAAAAAAAATCATGGTATGTAGCCATGCTTTCTCATTTGAGGGTTAACTGATGTTATTTACCAGACCAGCCTCGAGATCAAGACTTTTACCCCCCTCCTGTTAAGTATGCTGAATATTATATATTTCTGAAATATGGAAAATCTTAATGACGGCCGATGTGGATCCTATGTCAGACTGATTCCATGTCAGACTGATACATCTGATCCCAGACACCGTGAAAAAACGTACAAAGATTATATATACATGTATAATGGGCGATGTTGATCCTATGTCAGACTGATACTTCTCTTCCCGACACTGTGGCTCACCTACGGATAAACTTGATAACGACCAATGTAGATCCTATGTCAGACTGAGATTCCATGAAAGATACTTCTCTCCCTGACATCGTGACACACATACAAGGATAATCCTGATAACGACTTTTAATTTTGATTCTGTCAGACTGTGGTTTTGTGTCAGAATGTCAGACTGTGTGAACTTGTCAGATTTTGATATTTTTCAACCCAGACAACGTCACATCTGCAAAGATAATGTGATAACGGCCGATGTTAGTCCTATGTCAGACTGTGATTTTTTTGTCAGAATGTCACTGTGTGACTTGTCAGACTGCGATAGTTTTCATCCCATACACGGTGTCAGGTCCTATGTCAGACTGATTTTGTTTCAGAATGGCAGACTGTGTGAACTTGTCAGACTGTGATATTTTTCAACCCAGACACTGAAAAGATAACTAAAAAACCACCGATGTAGTCCTATGTCGGACTGTGATCTTGTGTCAGAATGTCAGATTGTGAGAACTTGTCAGACTGTCATATTTTTCATCCCTGACACTGTGTCGCATTTAATAAGATAACTAAAAAAACGACCGATATTAGTCCTATGTCGGACTATGATTTTGTATGATTTTGTGTCAGAATGTTAGACTGTGTGAGCTTGCCAGACTAATATTTTTCATCCCAGACACTGTGCCACATCTACAAAGATGAGTATAATAACGACCGATGTTAATTCTATGTCAGACTGCGATTTTCTGTCAGAATTTCCGACTGAGAGAACTTGTCAGACTGTGATATTTTTCATCCCTGACACCGTGTCGCACCTCAAAAGATAACCAAAAAAACGACCGATGTTAGTCCTATGTCGGACTGTGATTTTGTGTCAGAATGTCAGATTGTGTGAACTTGTCAGACTGATATTTTTCATCCTAGACACTTTGTCACATCTACAAAGATAGCTATAATAACGGCCGATGTTAGTCCTGTGTCATACTGTAATTTTGTGTCAGAATGTCAGACTGTGAGAGCTTGTCAGAATGTCAGACTGTGTGAGCTTGTCAGACTGCGATATTTTTTAATCCAGACTTGGTGTCACCGCTGCTATGTTAACTATGATAACAGCCGATGTAAGTCCTGTGTCTGACCGTGGTCCTGCGTTCGATGAAGACTCTAATTCTGTTTTAGAATACATCCCAGACACCGTGGTAATCTTACGAAAAAAAACTTGATGATGTCCAAAACTGTTCTTACCTCAGACTATGATACTGGTGTTAACAAATGTTTAAATAGTAAATTCAGACATTAATTAGGTAAAATGTCTTTTAAAATATTTAAATGTATGCTTAACAAGGGAACTCGGTGCATGTAAGAATTTGTTTTGTAATGAAACAATTAAAATTAAAAAAAACCGTTATATTAAAAGAAAACGTGATATTACTAAATTAAAGCAATATGTAAAAAATTCTTTTAAACAAATTAAATTATTTAACACCAACAAAGCAAAATTAAATAAATTTAGCGATTCAGTTTTTAGCTTACATATTGATAATTGTAAATGCTTTTGAAACATCTTCGTTCATTAAAGCCAAACAAGGTGACTACAATAATAACTATATCAGGAATATAAAAAATTGCAATGCGATTTTTATTCTTGGCAGTACTAGCCAAGCATTAAGTAAATAAATAAATAAATAAATAAATAAATAAATAAATAAATAAATAAATAAATAAATAAAATAGTTTTAGAAGGAAAGAAATGTAACAAAAGAGGTACCAGATAATAAAGCAAAAGCAGGCAATTACGTGAAAAAGTACTTGATACAAATATTCCGGGCAGGCAGTGAACGTGACAAAATAAATACTTGACAAAAAAGTACGAGCATGCAATGAACGTGACAAAATATGTACTTGACAGTTATAAGTCTGGGCACGCAGTGAACGTGACAAAATATGTACTTGACAGTAATGGGCACGCAGTGAACGTGACAAAATATGCACTTGACAGTAATAGTCTGGGCACGCGGTGAACGTGACAAAATATGCACTTGACAGTAATAGTCTGGGCACGCAGTGAACGTGACAAAATATGCACTTGACAGTAGTAGTCTGGGCACGCAGTGAACAAGACAAAATATGTACTTGATAGTAATAATCTGGGCACGCAGTGAACGTGACACAATATGTACTTAACAGTTATAGTCTTTGGCAGGCAATATACGTTACAAAATATGTACTTGACAGTAATAGTCTGGGAACGCAGTGAACGTGAAAAAATATGTACTTGACAGTTATAATCCGGGCAGGCAATGAACAAAATATATTCTTGACAGTTATAGTCCGGACAGGCAATGAACGTGACAAAATACGTACTTGACAATTATAATCAGGGCAGCCAATTACTGTGACAAAATATGTACTTGATAGGCAATAGTCTGAGCAGACAATAAATGTGACAAAACAAGTACTTGACGATAATGATGCGGACAGAAAATTATAGTAACAAAATATGTACATGACAAAAGTAGTTCGAGCAGGAAAGGAACGTGACAATACAAGTTCTTGACAAAAGCAGCCAAGCAAACAAAGAACGTGGCAAAACATGAACTTGACAATAACAGTCAGGACAAGTGATGAACATTACAAAACAAGTGCTTTACTTGTTTCCGGACAGGCAATTTATGTGACAAAATATGTACCTGGCATTAATAACCCGGACAGGCAAGGAACATGACAAAACATGTATCTGACAGAAATATCCAAGTGCTTTACATGTTTCCGGGCAGGCAAAATAATAAATATATCCTGGGCAAAAAACATGACAACACATGTACTCGACAGAATTGTCGCGGGCAGGCAAAGAACGTGACAACACATGTACTCGACAGAATTGTAGCGGGCAGGCAAAGAACGTGACAACACATGTACTCGACAGAATTGTAGCGGGCAGGCAAAAAACATGACAACACATGTACTCGACAGAATTGTCGCGGGCAGGCAAAGAACGTGACAACACATGTACTCGACAGAATTGTCGCGGGCAGGCAAAGAACGTGACAACACATGTACTAAACAGAAATACCCCATGGCAGGCAAAGAACGTAAAAATCACATGTACCTAACAGAAATATCACGGACTGGCAAAAACGTGACGGCACATGAACCTGACAGAAATATCCCGAGCAGTAAAAGAATATGACAACACATGTACTTGAAAGAATATTCCGAGTCGTCGAAGAATATGACAACACTTGTACCTGACAGAATATTCCGAGAAGTCAAAGAATATGACAACACATGTACCTGACTGAAATATCCCGGACGTCAAAGAATATGACAACATATGCACCTGGCAGAATATTCCCAGAAGTCAAAAACTATGACAACACATATACCTGACTGAAATATCCCGAAAAGTCAAAAACTTTGACAACACATGTACCTGACTGAAATATCCCGAGAAGTCAAAGAATATGACAACACTTCTACCTGACAGAAATATCCCGCGCTGGCAAAGAACGTGACAACACATGTAGTTGAAAAAATTATAGCCCCGGCAGACAGAGGACGCAAAACAGATTTACTTAAATGTAATAGCTCGGGCAGGAAGAAGAACCGTAACAACTCAAAGTTGACAATGATAGTCCAGGCATGCAAAAGAACGCGTCGTCAAGGCAAGGCAATAAGAAATGATTTGTAATACATAACCATACGGATTTTTACCATGCATACAATAAAAGCCAACAATTAGAATTTAATATTATTTTTGTCTCTTCATTCTAGGTCTGTTTTTAGCTTGCTTGGTTACCATTATATTAGGTATAATGTACCAGGGTATAAAATGTCTGAGACAGTATATTCACAGAGATTACACGTTATCATTGTAAGTATTTACGCCAAACAATGGCTGTTTTCGACTGGTTATATTCAGATTAACATATGGCTCTTCTTTTAAACAATTTTCCCACCTTTATTTTGACGAATCAAATCATGGGCAAAAACTTGACATTTTTTTTTTCGGTTGGTAAATTGTTCTCAACGCTTTCTTTGTGAAAAACTGTCGTTTTAGAAGTTAATACAACTTAATGGAAGAGTCTTCTGTTTAGAGGAAACAACTAATGTTAGTCGAACACCGCTAATGAAAGTGCATGTTTTTACTTTAATCAAGTTTCAAATAAATATCTCTTTTTAACATACACACCTAATTTAAACGAAAAATGGCACGGAAAGGTGTTTGGTTTATACAGATTAAAAAAATTCCCGATAAATCTGTCCAGAATACAAGATACTACAATTATAAAATGTTACTTAAATTAGCAAAAACCTGTTATTGGCATCATATATGTAACGAATTTTGGAAAGGGTTTTAAAACATATTACTGTTTTCTTCTTGCTATAATTGCTTTTGCACAGTAAATCCTTCATTTCTGAAAGCGCGTGGCCAATTGAAAATTGAATTATGGATGTGAAATTCTTGTTTGGTAAAGGTTAACAATGTTTTTCGACATGTCCATCCAAAATCCGTGAGGGTATTGTCATATTATAAATTTTTGAATTTTCTGAATGAAATATTAAAAAATTTATAATATGACAACTTATAAATTTTTGAATATTTCATTCAGAAAATTCAAAAGTTTATAATATGACAGTATTCGTTACTATAAATAGCAAAAACATGTAGATAACTATTACCGGTTCAATGAATTGATTTTGTGGAAATTTTAAATATAGAAAATGTCAGGGTATATTAACATTTATGAATTTTTTTTTTGGTAAGTTCGTTCTGTTTAACATACCTACTACCTGCAAATAAGGTGATAAATCGAACCAATGACCTCCAACTAGTTAAACACTCTTTAATCTACATCCCTGTAGTGAAGTTATTATATAATTACCATTGAATACAGAATTATTATGATAACGATACAACAATCAAATTTTTATTTAAGCGTTTATAGGCGGCTCAACTAAAGTATCCAGTGTTTCTTAATTCGTTCCTATTTCACATTTACATTTAAAAGAAAATTAAAATGTCAAAATTACGTTGTAATTTGTTTTTCAACCAAAAAAAAATAATAAAAATAATAAAATATAAATAAATAAATAATATTGTTATTCTCTGTTAGCGGTAATAGCTCTTGCTAATGCATTTCAAAATCTTATTCTACTGCCTCTGTAAGACTTAAAACACATGAATCAAAAGGACAAAAGAACGTTGTTTTAAACCATTTTAAAGTTTAAACAAAAATACTTTAGTCATTTGTCAAGTTTATTTTAGAATTTAAAATAGAAAGTACGTGACTTATACAGTTACGATGTATTTATGATAAGAAGTCTGTTTAAAAAAAGATTAGTGGTGATATGTACATGTATATCAACTTGTGTATATCGAGTGGCTATTCCATAAATGTACCGTCTGGGAGGCTTACAGGTCAGTTGCGGGTCTAGGGGTCGTAAGGGCGAACGCTGGTAATAAATGTTTTAGGCATTTTTCTTATATGCCAGAAGCCCGGCACTTTGATATTTTGCTCTTTAATGCATCTTACATTTTCACTAAAATGCAGGATTTTGTGCCATGTTTTTGGGGAGCATGCCCCGAACCCCCTAGGAGGTTCGAGCCTTTAGCTTTCAATTTTCGTGCCACCTCCTTTGTAAAATCCTGGATCTGTCTCGGCAGGTAAAACGTCCGCCATGAGAGCCGGATATGGGTTTTAAACAATGACGTGCCATACACAACTTTAAAATTTTTCTTCTGGAGGAGTTGTGTGCTTGACTCTGGCGTACTGAGTGTGTGAGCTAGCACGTTGAAGACGGTTTTATTGCGCGCTGGTACAAAGCAGCCCATAAAACAGGCTTGCACACATTTTGCGTATAGGAAACTTGTTCGTAGATAACATTTTGTATTTCTTCGAGATTAAGCATTGCTCCAGATGCGGAGGATGTGTTTTGCAACAAATAAAATAATAATAATAATAATAAAAAACAAGCACGATGTAGAGGGCCTCGATGGCTAATTGGTTAAAACTAACACTTCAGACTAAAGACGTTTTCCCGCTTTGGGATTGATCCCTGTCGTAGGTTATCCTCGAGATTAATAAAATGGTCTCGCCACGAATAGCTGAAATTGATGATGTGACCTAAAACATTATTTCACAAACCAACCGAAAAAACCCAACCAACAACGGTTTACTGCCTTGTGCTACTCTAATGCCATATTTTCTAAAAGTTTAAACGTAGGAATGATAAATAAACACAACACATAATTAACACAAAATGAAAAGATCATTTATAATTATTTTTGGGGGAATGTCGCTATGCATAATGGTATCTTAGACCTAATCACAGAACAGTTGACAACACATTTGCTTTAGGATAGGTGCCCCTATCTATTTTTCTAGGCAATTGTAAGAAAATATCTAGACTTTTTAGCTCACCTGAGCTGAAAGCTCAGATGAGCTATTGCTATCCATCTTCGTCCGTTGTGCGTAAACTTTTTACATTTTAATCTTCTCCTCCAAAACCACTGGGCCAAATTTAATGAAACTTGGTAACCATCATGCCTGGGTGAAGCTCTTTCAGATTTGCACAAATGAAGGAGTTATGTCTCCTTGGGGCCCCATAAGGGGGGGAATTAGTGAAAAACTTTAAAAATCTTCTCCTCTGAATCTACAAGAGATATGCCTTAGTTATTTCATATATAACATCCTTAGGTCATTTATTTTCAGATTTGCACAAATGGTAGCCATGGGACCCAAAATGGGGAAATTGTGAGGCACTGAGTGGGGAATTTGATATAAATTATATATTTGTCTCTATATCTTGAAAACTATAAACTTTTTGTATAGGCATGTATATTAGAATATTGTAGGTTTTGACATGACGATCATTTTGATATATGGTTCAAGGTCATTTGTTGAAATGTCAAGGTCACAGCTGCAAAAGAAGACTTAAATTGCTAAATATCTTGAAAACTATTAACCTTTTGTATAGGCATGTATATAGAATATTGTAGGTATTGACATGACGATTATTTTGATATATGGTTCAAGGTCATATAATGAAAGGTCAAGGTCACGACTTAAATTGCTAATTATCTTGAAAACTATTAACCTTTTGTAAAGACATGTATATTAGAATATTGTAGGTATTGACATGACGATCATTTTGATATATGGTTCAAGGTCATATGTTGAAAGGTCAAGGTCACAGCTGCAAAAGAAGACTTAAATTGCTAATTATCTTGAAAACTTAATGTTTTGTATAGGCATGTATATTAGAATATTGTAGGTATTGACATGATGATCATTTTGATATATGGTTCAAGGTCATATGTTTAAAGGTCAAGGTCACAGCTGCAAAAGAAGACTTAAATTGCTAAATATCTTGAAAACTATTAACCTTTTGTATAGGCATGTATATTAGAATATTGTAGGTTTGACATGACGATCATTTTGATATATGGTTCAAGGTCATATGTTGAAAGGTTAAGGTCAAAGCTGCAAAAAAAGACTTAAATTGCTAATTATCTTGAAAACTATCAACTTTTTGTATAGGCATGTATATTAGAATATTGTAGTTATTGACATGACAATCATTTTGATATATGGTTCAAGATCATATGTTGAAAGGTCAAGGTCACAGCTGCAAAAAAAGACTTAAATTGCTAAATATCTTGGAAAATATTAACTTTTTGTATAGGCATGTATATTAGAATATTGTAGGTATTGACATGACAATCATATATATTTTGAGGTCATATATGTTCAAAGGTCAAGGACATAGCTGCATAAGTATACTGAAATTGATTTATGATTTGGAAATTATTCATTGCACTACAGTTACTTCATGCATATTATATAAGCTACTTATAAATGAAATGTGAGTGGATATATTTCTGATTAAGTTTTGTGGGAGTTCTTAACTTGAGAAAACTTTTAAAGTTTCTGTACTTAATATATTGTCTATTGCACTTTGCAAACTGCATTGGACAATATCTTCAGGTGAGCGTTAAGGCCCATGGGCCTCTTGTTTTTTTTTTTTTTTTTTTTTTTCTTTTAAATAAACATTTCCCACTGAAGTAACAATTATATCCCAACACTTTTTACGCGCGTTCGATGCGCTTCAACTAAGTCGAAAAATTCGACCAAATCATATGATAAAAAACGTTTTTCATCTTGTGTATACTAATATATGGTTCGTGATTTTTTTTTCAGACACAGTATACGAAGCAGAGAACATATATTACAGACACTTCTGTACCTAATACAGATTGGAGGAAGTTATATACTAATGTTAATCATCATGACATATAATGTCTGGGTATTTATTGCCACGATTGGTGGCTTAGGACTCGGTTTTTTCTTATGTGGATGGAAAATGCCAAAACCGTCAACAGAATGTAAAAACGTTAAAAAACAACAAAATGGCGGTATTCAGGAACAAGAACAGACGCTTCTAAGTGAGGAAATTGAAATGTCCAGAGAAACGGTTTTATGATATATAGTTATAAATATTGTTTATGGAACCAAATTATGTAAAAACTATGGCGTGGTTTTAGAACGATTAAAACCTTGATAATTCGGAAGAACATTGGACTTCAATTCCGACTTAGAATTTGTTATCAAACTTTACAAAAATAATGGTGAAACCAAATAATATTAAATATGAAAGTTTTACTGTTTAGTAAACGTTATATCTTTCAGAGCGATATTTTTATCCGAATAAGGTTTAAAACAAGCTTCGAACAGCGCAAACATACGAATCATATACATATGACATACCGGGAGCTAGAAGGTAGACACTTTTACGGAGCTAAAGTTTTGTAATTTTGTAAGTCTTGTCATTTGACCAATATCCGGGTACTATATATGGCAGTCTGGGGGGGATAGAAACTGCACATCACCACGTAACCAACGGTAACATTTGCCGTCTGGTGTCTTTTCGGGGAACACTTATATAACCGGAAATAGTATAGAAGGTTATCGAAGAAATTCATCATCTACAGATCCTGTAACAAATTATTAAAAAAAAAACTTCGTCATGACAGTTAGGTTTTTCAGGGTAATATTTTGACACACTGTCATGTGCCTAAAAATAGAACTGAAACTTTTTAACCTCCCCCCTCTGTGTTGATGAAAACACTCATTAAAATAAAATATATACAAATGTTATGTAAGAAAAATGAAGTTTGATTTAAAAATTTTTGCTAAATTTAAATTACAGTTATAAAATGTAACATAAGATTAGTGATTTATAAATTAATTTTACTAACATTCAAACTGACTTGATTTAGGTAGTATATCTATATACTGTACACCTAGTATATATCTTATCAAGTGTTTCTGTCATTGGGTGTTTCTGTCATTGCTACTTTAAAATTTTTATGAAACATTAAATTTTTTTTTTTTTAAAAATCGTCAAGTGCTACGTTTGACTTTCATAATTTCATAAAAATTCAGAAGTAGCATATGGCAATTCTAACTTGCCCTGAAATCTCATCTTGGAGTTTTAAACCATTTTAGTTGATTTTAGCTAGTTTTTATGCATATTTTTTTTTTTATTGTATTTAACTAATTATATCATTTCCAATTTTAAACTCCAGTGCTATAAATAGAATTTTGCTTAGCATTTATGTATAGTACTCATGTAAAATACAACTATAAAAAATGCACATGAAAATAATTTTTGAATTCTTCATTTTAAAAGATAAAAAATCAGCACATACCAATATTCAAGTTGCCACAGACACAAAAAATAAGAGCATGACAGTATTTTAATATGCTATAAAAGACACAATTTATCCATGAAACTTTCTTTACTTTCATAATTATATCTTTACTATATTTCATAAATTTTTTAAAGGAGAGGGGAAGAGTATATAGAATTGCAGGGTTTATTCCTGTTTGGCCAACATCTTTTATTTTTATATCGAAAAAAATAGGCCTATAGGTGTTGGCCAAACAGGAATATGTTGATCATAGAAAACTATGGATAATTAATTGGGCTTGGGTTATAGTCTGTTCTTTTTTACCTGTAAATTTTTACCTGTAAAATCGATAGATAGACAGATAGATAGGTAGATAGATAACCAACAATTTATGTAAAATTATTTTTTATTCAATGATTTTTTTATAAGTTACAAAAAAAAAAAAAAAAAAAAGAAACAAACTTCTAGCACTAGACGACAGACAATGTTATGTAATTATTCATAATAATGTAACAAATGAAAATAGCAACAAGTACATTTTAAAAAAATGGAAATTATATATAAAAAAAAATAAGGAAAAAAAAAAAAACATAGCACATATGGTTATATGAGAGACAAACAAAATCACCAAGTTATAAATTATTTACATACTATATAATTCACCAAAATACATATTACATATTCTCATATTTTAAGTACAAGTGAATAAAACTTTCAATTATACATGTAAAAAATAAGAAAAAAAACAAGCACAATGTCCAATAAGTTCCACAAATTATACAATAGTGACATTAGTCCAAATGAAGCACATGGGATGCAGCATCTGCATACTGGATAATCTCAATGTCACCCCTTTGAAGTCTCTTTTTTTCACAATTTTTTCGTCAATAGAACGGTACTTTCGTCTTTTTGTAGCACGGGCACCCCCGGCAGCATACTGGACCATTGTCACTTCATTGGCAGCTTGAATTTGTTTCAGCAACTTCATCAGATTGAATATATTTGGATGGGCACACCTGACTTGTCAACTTATTATGCCAGCCTTCCAGATGGTTGGTTGTACGAGGTCCTTCATTTTCAAAGTGGTTCCAAATGTCGCGGTTGTTCTCTACCCAGTACTCATTTACATAGTCACAGAATGGTGTTGTATTAATGTCAATGTCAGCTTCATCGATACTTTCCAACGCATTTAACCAAACATCCTCTACTGATGCACTAGGAATCAAAGGGAGAATTGCAGCACGTCTCACTAACTTTTGCACTTCGTCATTTTCACTATATGACACTTGTAATCCACACTGTTGTGCTTTCCTCCAAATACATTGAGTATAATGGGAAAAAAACACCCCTTCA
The DNA here is from genome assembly GCA_029721355.1 of Tegillarca granosa. Lineage (NCBI taxonomy): Eukaryota > Metazoa > Mollusca > Bivalvia > Arcoida > Arcidae > Tegillarca > Tegillarca granosa. The sequence goes on along the minus strand of JARBDR010000890.1, from coordinate 174,280 downwards.
CGGATACACCTGGAAATACTGCATCACTGGCATTCTTTATGGCGACTTCAAAATCAACAAAGAACATAGTTGGTTGGAGTGCTGTATCTGGTTCTAGTTGGCGGTTGTCTTCAGTAACTGGAGGAATCTGGTGTAAATAGCCTCAGTTTTCCCTGGAAGTAACGCAAAGATGAGAGGAAACATGGACCCATTAACAAACACATGTATAGTATAAAGTTGAGTGAACACCCTAGGACACGTATAAAATGTTCCATCAGCATATACAGTTGGAGCAGCAGCTAGGTGACGCAAATTATCTAATGTTCCAAATATCAATATTTTATCATCATGTCCAGCATCACATTAAAGGAATCGTTCTCCGGCTGTTGTTTCAGTCCATTCATCTTGGATGACTAGTTCATTTCGTAACACAGGCAACTGTGGGAGAAGTTTGGACCGTTAGTGATATAAGGAGGTCTTGCATGAATGAAAAGTTGGACGTTGTTCTACCATATGGTGCATATCATCATCCCATTCTGGAGTTCTAAGTTTTGACACTTCTTCTTCATATATGGTGGGCACTGGAACAACTTCTTCTCTACATCTCTTCTTAATAGACTCTAAAATTTCATTAACTTTCAGTTGCTCATGTTCAGATTGATGGTTATGTAAATCTATCCAAATTTCACTATGATGCCATTATGTGTATTCACTGTTGCAGAGCACGTTTTCAAATGACATTTCCAATAAGTCCTATCATTTCGTCTAAATTTAACATTGTACCTATAACCGTTGTCAACTAGACTTTGGTGACCTCACTTGGTTTGAACATACTTGATTTGAACTTGTGCATCAGTCATACTTAATGAACAGAATGAAACAACATATAAAATACCTAAATATATACCACAAGAACATGTCCTCAAAAGCTTGGAATACTCAGTGCATAAGCATGTACTCATAGAGCTTGGACAACTCGAACTATGTGAGCATGTGCTCAGAAAGCTTGGAATATTTATTCATAAATTTTATGTTTAATTGAAATAATAATTAAATCAATACATAATAATAGAGAAGATATTAATGTAAAATTGAAATAAATAAATAAATGTGTTTAATGTTAATATTATGAAATAAATAAATAAATAAATGAATAAATAAATCTGCTATTATGATATATAAAAATAATAAAATAAATTTTACTGTTATATAATATAGTTTAAATATAATGAAAAATAAATAACTTTTATTGTAATTATGACAAATTTTACATAATGAATAATATATTTATGATAATAAATAAATAAATAAATTTCAACTGCTATTATGATATATGAAAATAAATAAATTTTACTGTTTAATATATAATATATAGTTTTAATATATTATTTGAAATGTGTTAATAAATGTGTTAAAGATACAACATTTATATTTTTCTTAATTATATTGAAATTGACTATAGTTTTTATAAGGCTACTATAATCTTAAATGTGTACACAAGAAATGTTGGCCAACCAGGAATTATTAGATTTAAAATGTTGGCCAAACAGGAATACACCGAATTGCAGAATCTCATTCACACACACACACACACACACACACACACACACACACACATAATGAAAAATGGTTATGGAGAATATATATATATATATATATATATATATATATATATATATATATATATACCATTATATTCTCCATAACCATTTTTCCATTTTTCATTACAATTTATGTTCATTAATTTAATAAGTTGCTCGAAATGAACAATATTAATTTTGAAATTACACAACATTCTACTTGAATCATTTACATTTTTTCCTACCATTTTTGTATTAAGATTGTTCTCAATTATTGTGGTAAAATAAGATGGTTCGGTACGACAGAAGCCATAGAACCATACCATAAAATTATCATATAATTTTTTCTCTAATGTTGACTCAAATTTACGAGGACATAGAAAATATTTGTTGACTTGTTTTGCTGCTTCCATCATTGATTAACACGAAAAATTATATATTATATACTGTATATATATACTAGTATATATATATATATATATATATATATATATATATATATATATATATATATATATATATATATATATATATATATATAGTATGGTTACATGAGTCTGTGTTTTGTTTCAATATCTTTTTGAAATTCTAAATTCTGATTTTTGTTTAATTAAATAAGTCTTAAATCAAAAATAGCAATAGATTTTATATCTAGTCGGTTACTTATGTCCAGTGTAATTGATATTTTTTGTTTATTTTTAACGTGTTTACATTAAGTCAATCTTTATTGTGTATGAAACTTTAGAAGCCTCTATATAAAACAATTAAAACACTATTAAACATATTTTTGTTACTTTTTCTTTGTAACCAATCCTTTTTACCTTTGTATTTAATTTTGTGTTTGGATTAAGGTGTGATTTTTAAAATTGATAATAGCGATTTATTTGTTACAAAATATCGCAATTTTTTTTTTTTTAATTTTTTAATTTTTTTAATTTCAAGTTTATTATTATTATTTTTAATTTATTTTAATTTTTCACACCTTTCACTATTTTTTTACACTTTACCCCATTGATGTTTTCGTTACTTTGGCTGTTGATAAGTCTATTTTAGTAGTAAATTTGCTTTCTATTTCGATGGGTTTCTCACCTAAATTGTTGTATGTTGTCGTGATATATGGATGTCTAGTTGTCATTATATATTTTTAAATATTTCGTTCAGATAATAATAATAATAATAATAACTAGAGATTGTAACTGGGATACCAGTTATGTATGATTCCCCACCATCCATAATCTATATATTGTCTAAAATATACACCTGCTGATGGACTAATCTCGAGATGGATCGATAGTATCCATTATTAGTAATCGAAAGCTGACTAAGAGAAAGGGCGGAAGACAAGTAAATTTAAAGTTAACATCGAATTGTACATAATTCGAGTAGTATTCATTTTAATATATATTTTCATTCCCTCATACCCCATTGTTGCAACAACGTTTTTTGTTAAAAGAAACCAATTGATCACGGGAGTCCGAATCTGCATGTTTAAATTTATAATTCGAAATGTATGTAAATTTTACAAGTTCAATAGATCAGAATCATGCGTTCTGTCTTCTAACATAGACCCTATTCATTAATTTGGCAATTACAATTAGCTGGTGTATTTTGATTGGACAAGTATTCAACTTTGATTGATAGCAAATCTATTTCACGAACTGTGAGGTGTTTAACCAACAAATTTGATTGTCGTGTGTCATGTCTGTGAAGTAGCCATAACCTACATATTTAATTCAATGGATAATTGACAAAGAGATTAAAGCAATTATACATATCAAAACATGTAATAATGCTACTGAATTTGTTTACAATTCTTTGAATAGGAATTTAATCCTGTAAAATTGCCTTAAGAAATGAAATCAAGTATGCCATAAGATAGTGTTTCTTGACTGAGGGTGGGTGTTAAGAATTCTGGCTTCCCACCCCTACCCTCTCTTGAAAATGATTTCCTGGAGGTTTTTATCACTCTTTTCAAAAGTCCATAATGAACAAGAAAATATACAGATGAGTGGAAGGGATTTTAACTATTTAAAAGCTATACATGTACATAGCACTACCCACAGTGGGAAATGACCTTAGATGCCCTTTATTAATATCACTCTATTCAACTTTTCATAAGGAACCAGAAAATACATAAATTAGGGGTGGGGATTTCAATAGTTTAAAATTAACTTAGCACCACCCAGCCCTACCCTTCAGTGGGAAAGGACCTTAGGTGTCTTTGATTAGTATCATTCTTTTCATTTTATCATTAGGAACCAGAAAATATATACTTTAGGGTGGAGATCTCAACAGCTTAAAAGTTGGAGATTGAATGATGCGTTTAACTTGTTTGGCAGTGCTGATATTTTTAACAATTTAATACATAGTAACTGAGAATTTATTAAGAATAAATTCTGTATGTGAGAAAGAGGTTAGTCACTTAATTAACATGTAGTTCATTAACATTCAATCATTTTTGTTTAGTGCTTAACTTTATACATTAATTCAGATTACCCATTTTTATCGGGCGCTCATATATCTGAGAAACTGAATAAGAAAGAAGAAGATTCTGTAAGAGTTATCTATCTTTGTACGTATTGGACAGAAAGATGTTTGGAATTAAATTATGCAATTTTCACGCACCGACCGCTGAGCCGTCGAGTTAGAAAAAAATTTGATCATTTATCCATATCTACCAAGATAGCAGATTGTTGGTACCAAATTTCATCGAAACCCATCTTACCGTTTCCGAGTTCTGCACCGGACAATTTTAAGGAAGAAAAAAATTTATAAAAATAATAATAATAATAATAAGAAGAAGAAGAAGAAACAGAACGAAAACAATATGATTCCCCACCTTTGGGTGGGGAATCATAATAAGAATAATAATAAGAAGAAACAGAACGAAAACAATATGATTCCCCACCTTTGGGTGGGGAATCATAATAATAATATGACGAAGAGCTAAGAATAAGACTTGTTTACATCACAAATGACCATAAATTTCTTTAAGATCATTTTAAAAACGGATAAATGAGTCACTTTTAATGCTGTTTGTCACCGTTGATCAGTTGCCTTGCTTAGGAATGTACTGCTTGCGTTAATCATCTAGCTGTTCCATTGACTGCATATGCATGTTGTTAATTAGTGACAGCTTTTAAATTTTCTTTCACGGTTAAAAAAAAAAAAAAATCGAACAAAATATGATTTTATGAAAAAATGCAAATGAAACAAGTTAGTGATTTAATGTGTAGAATTTTAAATTTTACCTAAAGACAAATTAAGAATTCTACAGATGACAGTTTTATAGTTTCTCTTGCTGTGCCAAGTGAAACCGAAGTGGACGTAATTCGGTTTTCACGGAAGTGATTCCATCTTATTTTCTAGACTGTTCAGCGATTAAAGATAAACAGATTTGATTTGAATGAATATATACAAGAGACCAAATGTAGTCCTTGAATAAAGTGTTTTATATCTCACTTCACTTCATCTTCAGTGACGAATCTCGTTATTACATTTATTTTTATTGATTTAAAAAGGAGAAAAGCCTTCACACAAAATGTCCAGATTTAAAAAAATTCTAATAACAAACTATGATAAAAGATTAAATATTGAACTATGAGTTTTGATTTCCATAAAGAAAAAAAATTATCATAATAATAAAAATCACTACTTTGATCAGCTTTTGAAATTAAATTAATTTGCGGAAATCCATCATCATTCTAATTTACATCATATTTTCATGAAAATAAAATTTGACCACTGCTTGTATTTTTTTTAAATACTTCTTTTGAACGTAGTAACTATTGATTGCAAAATAAGACGCTATACTAGTCTTAACAATTTATTCAGATCTAAGTTTAGTGTTTTCAGTTCAAACGTCCTAGTCCAATTGGCTAACAATTTGTTAGCATAAATTGTTTGTATTAAAATTTATGATAACGAAACATGAAACCACAGAAAGAAAATAAATTGGCTATCATTTACTAAATTTGAAACAGTGTCTGCGGAAGGTTTCAAAAACAAAATCGAAACACACTTTGGTCTTGGCGTTTTTTTCTGATACTTAATTTCTTTTGTCATTATCAACCCTGTCCACTATTTGACGAACTTCCATAATCCGTCTGACTCAAGAGTAGGATGTTATAAGTTTAACATCGGATGGGTCATACATAAGATTTTAAAATTGGAGATACAATTACGATGTATTCAATTCAATTCAATTCATTTATTCCGTAAGCATCACTTATAGGTTATATAATACTTTTAGAATACAATGTATGGCGGTACATCATAATACATAACAGTGTATGACATATAATGAAAAATACAGCAAAACAAAACATGAATTTAAACAAAGCACCATTAAACGGAAAAATTAAGAAAGTTGTGTACATATGTGGATGGACCATGAACAGTAACTAATTGTCCCTTCTGTGTGTAGCTTTTTTTTTTTTTTTTTTTTTTAAAAAAATATGCCAAAATTTCGTAGCTGACGAATATTCTGTATACCCATCAGCTGAATAAGTTTGAAAGTGGAAGGTTTTTTCCAATAATAGCGTTTGATATACGCTTGACGCAAGTCTGAATAAAGAGGACAGACGAGAACAAAGTGAAACTCGTCCTCAATTTGACCAGTGTTGCACCTAGAACACAGCCTGATCTCTCGTGCGACATTATAGTAGCGCCCTGTTTCTATACAGAGACAATGTGCAGAACACCTGTATCTCGCAATAAAATTTATATTTGTTCTTGGAAGTGATTTTTGTAAATAAAATTGAAGGCAGAAATTGTCTGTCAAATATTTGTATATACATGTATAACACTTTGATGATTTTTGAAAAAAAGAAAACATTTCTTGTAAAAACAAAACTTTGTAAAGCTCCTAGTTTCACAATCATTCCTTAACTTAAGTTTAGCAAATTTTGACAAAATTTTCTGGAATTACAAATAAACTTTTGTTTTCAAAACCGAGGTTGGGTTGTTTTGCTTTGGGTACTCCGGTTTCCTCTAACATTCCATGACTGGTCGACTCGATATAGTAACAAAACTTGACTGGGGCGTTTGCTTCTATATTACTCAATGAGTGACTGATTTGACATGGCGGATATTGATAACATTAGTATTGGAATAATGATTAAAATCATAAATAATAATACATGTATTAAGTAAATGTTTTTTTTTATTGTTTCAGTCTTATTTTTAATTGTTCAGTGAAATTAACTCTTTTAAATTAAGGAGGCTAAGATATCTAAACTTTGGAAGTTACTTCCTTTATACGTATTATTTTTAGTTACCTCCCTTTGTACCTTTGCTACTCCAGTTTCTGACTTGACGGTTTTGAAGACATCGTTGGTCTCAAAGGGTATACTGTGGACTTAGGTCAGAGACAAGGTGACTTGTATACCGGAAATTTTGGCGTCGAGATATTTTGGCGGTTTTTTCTCAAAATGTGGCTGTTTAATTTTGGTGGGTTTAATTTTGACAATTCAATGAATAAAGTGTTTTATTTTGGCACCTCACTGAGAAAGATGTTTTATAGACAGAACTAACTAAGCGTAATAAAAACCGGAACTGTTATAATTTGTAAACTGGGAAACGGAAAAAATAAATAAGTCAACCGTAGGTTGATACAAATTGAAATTAATTTTAATGAAACTTCATTAATTAAACACAAATTTTTATTATATCTTTTTCCAGAATCACACCACTAGTACTGGTATGTGAAGCAAAATCAAGCATAAGCTAGAAAAAACGTATTTACAAAATCCATGTGATAATTACGATGTCACGGTCAAAGTCGTACGTTTTTAAGTTCTCATTAATTTAAATTTAAAGGCTAGTACATCTGCAATCCCAGCATTATGAAATCCATTAAACACAATTCTTGGGTTTGCTTGTATGTGACACTTCACTCCCGCCCTACCCATAATTTTCATCCAACCTGGATAAGAATCTACTACCGGGTAATTAAACTGAAGGGGTCTAATACAAGTTTAAGACAAACTATGTTACGGGATATCGGTTTTCAGTTACGTGTTACCGCTTAATACTGGCATTTCTTTTTTTTTTTAGGATATGTATTATTTTGGCGTTTTTAATTTTGGCACTTTTAAGTTGGGCGCCAAATAAGCCAAAATTAAATTACAACCAAAATTTCCCGATTTACGATATGTTGTACTTATCTGCATGAAGATATATAATGTAGATATTATATTTACATGATGACTGTAACCATCACTAGACAAACATATATACTACAGCATCTTATATAAAAACGAAAAGGAAATAAGAATAATAAATAAATAAATAAATAAATAAATAAATAGATGGATAGATAGACAGATAAATAAATAAATAAAATAAATGAATAATAAAAAACACGTAACAAAACAAACAAATAAATAAGTAAATAGGTAAATGAATAAATAAAATAAAATGAATAATAAAAACAAACACGCAAACAAAACAAACAAACAAATAAATGAATAAATAAATATGGAAATGTTTGTTGAACCATAACCGTAAAATTATTATTTCTTGCAAGATAGTTGTGTCGTCGATTTTGTCAAATAATCTATGGAAATTTCACGTTAACATTTAAAGGATGCAAATAAGACAGAAATATAAGCATCTATAAATAAACATCATACCAAATGCTTCGAGAATTAGAAAAATTAAATTTGTGTTAATGGACCAAAAGAAATTTTCGATTTTTTGCTCACTTTAACTGGCAGCTCATAAGAGCTTTTGCAATGATTCACTGTTCATCGTCTGTCGTGCGTCGTCCTCGTCCGTCGTTCGTTAACTTTTAACATTTTCGTCTTCTCCTCTGAAACTACTGGTCCAAACTTGATAGAATTTAGTAATAATCGTGCTTTGTTTAAGGCATTTTATATTTGCACAAATAAAGAAGTAATATCCTCTTTGTAATAATCTTTTCCTCTAGAACTTCTAGTCCAAATTTGATGAAACGTAATAGTAATTATGCCTTGGTTAAGGCCTTTTTAGAATTGCACAACTAAAGAGTTTTTTCCCCTTGGGGTCCCTTGAATCCATCATTCTTTGAATGTACAAGAGTTATATTTTAGATATTTCATGTATGGTATTCTAAGGTAATCTACTTTAAAAATTGCACATGCGGTTCAAAATTCGAAAATGGCAAGGCCCTAAGTGGGGAAATTGCTAAAATGGTTTATTTTTCAACGTATCTTCAAAAAAACTATAAAGTTTGTGTATAGCCATGTAAATTAGATTATTGTAGGTATTTATACAACAATCATTTTGATATTAGAATCAAAGGTCAAGGACACAGCTCCTTAAGAATAATATAACTTTAAACTATCATGAAAATTTTTTATATTGACATGCATATAAGAATACTGTAGGTGTTGAGATGATAATCATTTTATATATAGTTCAAGGTCATAGGTTCAAAGGCCAAGGTTATAGCTTTTAAATAAGACTGAAGTTAATTAATTATCTGGAAAACTATAAAGTCTTTTACGAACTGAGAGGAATCTCTGTGATGTATTGTCACATACGTCGCAAGCATTTGGCAAGGAAATCGTAGATATCTTTAAAATGGGATAGGGATACAAGGTGACAGAGATGTTCATAGACGGGGGCAAGTAAACCCAAAACAGGGAAATGTTAAACGAAACATTTTTCCTAATGTCAGTGAAGAAATTCAATTTTTTTTTTAAATCGGACGGGCTATGTCACCGCTATGTCAAATCCTTGGGCAATATATGTGGAATATAGTACGGTAGTTTGCGGGTGATAAGTACGTGCTGAGGGTAACCGCACAGTGATGAATGTATGTGGTATTGAAAATAAAATTTATACATGGATTCTGTGGAGAAACTTTTGATGGAAAGGATACAATGCGGCGCAGCGGAAGAATACATGAACAGTTTATGTAAACAAAGACATATTTTCGCAACATTTTCGCGGATATCCCATAATTTAAACGGTCTCTTTTGATTGGATGAATTATATGACGTGTCATTTCTTGGTAGCATGCGTTTTGGCGAGAAGAGTGAACCACAGTAAATAAAGCAATATTTTTTTAACATTACCCGAAGTTTGAGCGTGTAAGTAAAAGTATAGGTTGCGGAAAGTGCTGTAAAGAAATAATGTCTTACATGCACGATAGCAAATGTCATGTTTATAGGAATGTATTTGTTTTCATTCGCTTCCCTTCCCATCCCCTCCTCGAAGCCCCAACAAAATTTGACCTATATCTGATGTAGACATGTTTACATTTAAATTTTGTCGACGTAGCGTAAAAATGATATACACGATTTTGAGAGCAGCATTGTGAAATCGACCGGAAAAAGCTATTGCTGAGAGATTTCACGAGTTCCTGTCGATTGTGCAAGATGTACTCTAGAAGTTTACATGGAAAGCTTTAGGGTAAATCCTCGGTAGGTGGCGTGTATTTTGTATATCGTCGTCGGTCCTAAATTCGCGATGGTCCTTGATTCGCGGCATAAACAGTTTTTTGCAACCATCATTTGTAGTTGTTTTGTCGCGCTACGGGACATTTCGGCCTATAACAATATCGGCCTATGACAATATCGGCCCATAATAAAATATATTCAAAATATTTAATACACCTAAATTTGGACAACTTTGTCATGACTTATGCCTTGGTTTTAATTTTATTTTTAAAAGAAATTATTATTTTTTATTTCATATTAGATCAACCTATAAATGATGCACACACTTCGTTCACAAATGTTTTAGTCAGAGTTACTCATGGCTGTAAGACTCGTCGATTCTGATCGATCTAAACTAGTTCGTGCAGATAGCGTAGAAGAAAGACAGTTTGAATGTAACTTGTATGAATCTACAATTATGTAAAAACACTAAAGTATCAGGATTTTTAAAGACAAATTATATTTACAAGAAAAGGATCTTTCTTTTCAATTCATTCTTATGGTTATTTTTCTTTACACACTACATATAATTAAAGCATCATAATAATACAAATATTAAATTAAGATTATAATTAAGATTATCTATTTTTTTAAAAATTTTTAAGATTAAAACAAAGTATAGGTACACCTTCCTGTCTTTAAATTATTCATTTAAAAAAAAATGAGACTTATATATAATCTATTATTTGAGTTTTAATTGATTAGTGGTAGACTTGATTAGAAATGATAATTTGAATTAATTCTTGTATTGCTTTGAATAAACTTACTGAAATTTACATGTTTCAAAGCATAATAATACTAATACATGTTTATGCACAACAATGCAAATAAACGAAATGAGTAGCAATCTTTGATAAAGGCATTTATTTCATGGGCCGATTTTGTTATAGGCCGATTTGGCTATAGGCCGATATTGTCATGGTCCTTTTTTTATGGGCCGAAATGTCCCGGATCCGTTTTGTCGTTATTGAGAAATATAACGATTGATGACACCATAAAAACATCTTTCTGTTTGTGTAATTAATTAAAAATGTTACGTATGAACGTTTTTGTCTTTTCTTGGAGAAATGCTTGGAATGTGAAAGGGCCTTGCTTCAGCACAGACTCTTCTGAATGTGGTAATTTGCCAACACTAATACAAAAAATATCATGGACACTTTTCCAGTCATGAATTCTTACTCCCCTTCCATATGGTGTTTTACAACCTTGCTCGCATAGGAATGGAATGGGATAAGGCAGATTGTAATACTACCTACACTCACTTTCAAAGCCTCTTGCGTTTCCATGCTCTCTGTTCGTACGGCACCTCCGGTGCTTTGATTATAGATATGTTGTAGAAAATGAAATGATTATGATCATTTTGATATATGGTTTTAGGTCATAGGTTCAAAGGTCAAGGATATGACTCCCTAAAAATACTTAAATAGTGAATTATCTTGAAAGCCATAAAGTTCTGTATAGGCATGCATATTAAAGTATTGTAAGTAATGCTATTGCAAGAATTTTGATATGTTGTTCAAAGGTCAAGGTCACAATCACGTGGAAATTAATCATTTTACTTCATCTACTAAAATATATGACTAGACTTCAGATATTCCTGATTAAGTTTTATGATATTTGTGTCCAGTTTAGGAAAACTTTGAAAATTTCTGTTTCTTAGATAATCTTGGACAACAACAACAACAACAACAACAACAACAATAATAATAATAATAATAATAATAATAATAATAATAATAATTTGAATAATTTTTTGGACTTTATTTACTATACTGCACTTTGCAAAAAAATTAGGACATATCTTCATGTGAGCGTTAAGACCCATAAACCTCTTGATTTTTTTTATTGTTTTATTGTAAGTTATAGCACTGATCGATCAGGCCAAATAACTCTTACTGTTTGAGTTACTGTGTTTGTGACAGTGATTAATGCAAAATTTTCATAGAGGATACAATTGACTTGAATTAGGTTTGGTATTTTTCGTTTACTTGAGTATAATTGTAACTACGATACGCTATGCTCATCAACAATTACCATAGAATATTTCTCTTGAAAGAAAACTTTTGTTGCTACGCAGATTTTACATGTCAAAAATGGTGATGTTTACACTGTAAGTGATGGTTTTGGCATCGTATGCGCAAAAGAAACCATCCTTTGCCTTGTTTTTCAACATCAAAAACCCCGTAGCAGCAACTTTTTACTATGTGCAGAATGGCAATCTCGGAAGCGTGTAACGACAAGACTCAAGTAAGTTATTAATTACGTAACTTAATTCAAGTGAACTATTTTTAATGAAAGTGTTGCATTATAATTCACTGTCACAAACATAATGAAACAAATCGTATATGCAAATAAACATGGTAGGCGGGGTCTTGTCTAACATGTCCATGTCGGCTGTTCTAGGTCAAATAAAATGTATAGGTTCTGAAAATGTTTTGATAAATCAGAACTGTCATATATAACTTTTTGAATGTATTTTTATGATTAAATTTAAAAAGTGGTATATGACAGAACTATGTTGTTGATTGAGATAAATTTTGGAAAAAAGTACCTTGAGATAAAAGTAAAAACAAAATTTATAATAATAAAATAAAAAATAATAAAAGTAAAAAGAAAAGTTCATAGCCAGTAAGGTTTGCAGGACGATAATGACAAAATTGTCGCTTTAGAATGAAGAAGGATAATGAGACAACAACAACAACAACAACAACATCAATAATAATAACTAGAGATTGTAACTGGGATACCAGTTACGTATGATTCCCCACCATCCATAATCTATATATTGTCTAAAATATACACCTGCTGATGGACTGATCTTGAGATGGATTGATAGTATCCATTACTAGTAATCAAAAGCTGACTAAGAGAAAGGGCGGAAGACAAGTAAATTTAAAGTTAACATCAAATTGTACAATTATAATTCGAGTAGTATTTATTTTAATATATATTTTCATTCCCTCATACCCCATTGTTGTAACAATGTTTTTTGTTAAAAGAAACCAATTGATCACGGGAGTCCGAATCTGCATGTATAAATTTATAATTCGAAATGTATGTAAATTATACAAGTTTAATAGATCAGAATCATGCGTTCTGTCTTCTGACCTAGGTCCTATCTATTTATTTGGCAATTCTATTAGCTGGTGTATTTTGATTGGACAGGTATTCAACTTTGATTGATAGCAAATCTATTTCACGAACTGTGAGGTGTTTAACCAACAAATTTGATTGACGTGTGTCATGACTGTGAAGTAGCCATAACCTACATATTAATGGATAATTGACAAAGAGATTAAAGCAATTATCCATATTAAAACATGTAATAATGCTATTGAATTTGTTTACAATTCTTTGAATAGGAATTTAATCCTGTAAACTTGCCTTAAGAAATGAAATCAAGTATGTCATAAGATAGTGTTTCTTGACTGAGGGTGGGTGTTAAGAATTCTGGCTTCCCACCCCTACCCTCTCTTGAAAATGGAGGTTTTTATCACTCTTTTCAAAAGTCCATAATGAACAAGAAAATATGCAGATGAGTGGAAAGGATTTTAACTATTTAAAAGCTATACATGTACATAGCACCACCCACAGTGGGAAATGACCTTAGGTGCCCTTTATTAATATCACTCTATTCAACTTTTCATAAGGAACCAGAAAAATATTAGTACATAAATTAGGGGTGGGGATTTCAATAGTTTAAAATTAACTTAGCACCACCCAGCCCTACCCTTCAGTGGGAAAGGACCTTAGGTGTCTTTGATTAGTGTCATTCTTTTCATTTTATCATTAGGAACCAGAAAATATATACTTTAGGGATGGGGATCTCATTAGTTTATGAGTTATGACAAAGCCCTATATATGGTTTTATAGCACACCGCAAAGTGTTTAAGAAAAAATTGGTGATTTTTGTTTTTAAGACCCCATCTTCCTGTCCCTCACCCAATAAATACCCATGGATGTAAAACTTTAATGGTGCAGGAACCTATCCTAAAATTTAGAACGAGATTGAATGATGCGTTTAACTTGTTTGGCAGTGTTGTCATATACCATTTTTTGAATTTAATCATAAAATACATTCAAAAAATGGTATATGACATTTTTTGAATGTATTTTATGATTAAATTCAAAAAATGGTATATGACAGTGCTAATAAAAATTTGATATATCTTTAACAATTTGATACATAGTAACTGAGAATTTATTAAGAACAAATTATGTATGTGAGAAAGAGGTTAGTCACTTAATTAACATGTAGTTCATTAACATTCAATCATTTTTGTTTAGTGCTTAACTTTATACATTAATTCAGATTACCCATTTTTATGGGGCACTCATATATCTGAGAAACTGAATAAGAAAGAAGATTCTGTAAGAGTTATCTATCTTTGTACGTATTGGACAGAAAGATGTTTGGAATTAAATTACGCAATTTACACGCACCGACCGGTGAGCCGTCGAGATAGAAAAAAATTTGATCATTTATCCATATCTACCAAGTTAGCAGATTATTGGTACCAAATTTCATCGAAACCCATCATACCGTTTCTGAGTTCTGCACCGGACAATTTTAAGGAAGAAAAAAAATTATAAAAATAATAATAATAATAATAAGAAGAAGAAACAGAACGAAAACAATATGATTCTCCACCTTTGGGTGGGGAATCATCATAATAATAATAATAATAATAATAGTAAATATCATTTTGTCAATCCGAAAAGTCAAAATTTAATCCAAATTGTTTTCTGTTAATTTAAACAATAGATTGTTTTTGCCCCAAATCTTTTTAAAGTACAATTGACAATTACAGAAGCTATCAAAATTGTCCCTTGTTTTGACCCCACTGCCACGATATTTAATCTGAAACATCTAAGGTCTAGTCACAGTTTATTTAATAAAAGATAATTGTATTTAGTAGCTAAAGTATTATGGATAATTTCCCGATGATTAACCATTTCAATATTCTTAAGCAGTTGTGACCTTGACCTAGAACCACGTATCAAATTTTTTTTGTAATATCAGTTACTACAATATTCTCATAAACAAAAACATTATAGTTCTCTTAATAGTTGACTTTTTCAGTCTTCTTTTGAAGCTATGACCTTTATCTTTGAAACTATGCTAAAATAATATACTGAAATGATTGTTGAATTAATATAACAATGCTTATACAAATAGGTTGACTGTTTTCGAGGTAAGAAGCAATTTCAGTCTTCCAATGCAGATATAACCTTGACCTCTAAACCCTATTGCAGTTATTTCCTTGACCTCGGAACCTTTTGAAACTATGATAAATTATATATCAAAATGATCGTCATATAAATACCTATAATATTCTAATATACATGCCTATAACAGTTTTTAAGATAATTAACAATTTTAGAACTCTCAAGCAGCTATGAACATGACCTTTGAACTTATGAGCAAAAACCGTATTTCAAAATGACAATCACATCAATACCATCAATATTCTAATATAAAGCCTATACAAAAAAATTATAGTTTTCTAGATAATTTACAATTTCGGTTTTCTTATACAGCTATGAAATTGACCTTTGAACCTATGACCTTAAATAATATATCAAAATGATTGTCATAAAAATACATACAATACTATACAGAAATTTAACAGTTTTTTAGCTAATGAACATTTAGTGGTTATAAGCAATAGATAACATTTCAGGGGCAACAACTCTTACATGGATTATCACATAATTTTGAAACTTTGCACCTTGTTGGATTTTATCATGCTAAACATTTTTTCAATGTATTGTTTTTATCTATCTCTTACAATATTACGAGAAAATAGTATAAAACTACAAAAAACACCTAAAACTGAAAAAAACCACAAACTAGTTCATGACCTAAATCTTTACCATTTGCCCTATTCTTAAGGTCATTTCAGAAAAAAGTCAAAACTCAAAATCCCATGTCATTATCTGTTCAAAAAGTCAAGTTATATTATTTAAAACCATTTTACGCATTTTTTGAAAATTAAACGCAAAAACACCTAACTCATTAATCGAGCTAATTTCACTAAACAAAGCGATATGAACAAACTATAGGCTAAAGACCTAGAAAAGCCAAATGTCACATCCGATTTTTCTCCCATTATTGGTTTCGGAGAAGATTTTTTTAAAGATTTTTGCACTCCTGTGTCACCTTGACCTAGTTTTGGTAGTCACGGTAACGTCAGTACAAATCTGAATTGCACCTTCCTATACATGCTTCTGACCAAGTACCTTTGAAATCTGTCAAGCACTTTTGGAGGAGAAGTGAAAAAAAAAGATGTTAATGACGCACGTACATACGCACATACACACGCTGTGCTATGTCATAAGCTCAAATGACCTTTTTTCAGTTTAGCTAAAAACCACTACTTATCAAGAAAAACATAGATTTATAATTCAGCTGATACAAGTTAGCTAAAAAAACCCAGTAAGTATGTTTGATTTTTTCATCTGATTCGCTTTGGGATTTAAACTGACAAATTATCAGATATCTGTAAAACATTACATGAACAAAAATTTCTGGATGTCAATTACCAAACACAGGAGCTTAAATTACTTATGATCGAACGGTATGTTTACGACCAGTATGTCAGATAATATGGTTATATAAATAAGTAAGATAGTATTCTTTAACATTCACTGACTTCAAATTAAATATATTTCTCTCTATCATGTCCATTACTTAATGTATCCCCTTGGATAAAATGTACGATGCGGTTATGTGATAGGATCAGACAATAGATGACTTCTGTTCTCCAGGAGATGACTTGATGTCTCTGTCCATTATCTTTCCATAGTAAGAACAATTACTGAAGACCTTATAAACATGATATAGTGTAAAATAGATTATTGATGCAGATCGTTATTGACATGTTCATTTCAAAATTATATTTACAAAAGACCTTGTATGACCTCTTGTGCTCAGATGGCTTTATATGCAAGTGAATTTTTAACAGCCATGCTAAACACAATTTTAAGTGTGCATCAACTAAGCATTTTTTTCATAATAAAAAGCTTTTATTTGGCCCAGTTGTTCTAGAAGATTTTGAAGAACTAGGCGTTTTGAAAAACCTTAACAACCTATTCAAAAGACTAAGTAAATAAAAGTCATTTAAACAAACTGTTATTTTTTTAACATTGTTCATCGTGAATTGAGGAAGTGCAATGCCGGATACAATTTTTAATTTTATCAAAAGGATCTTTCTCACTTATTTGTCTAGCGTTTTCTGAGGAAGGATTTTTTAACAATTAGCTTTAAGTATCATCTTGTATGCATAATCATCTTAAGTTCAGTCAACAAAAAGTCTGTGGTATATATTTGTTAAATGCTTAGAATATACGTTCTTTTTTTACTTATATGACCATCAACAAACCTGAAATGGATATTTTCCTGTTTTTTTTTAAAACAGTAACAACGATTGCCTTAGAATTAGGACGGCTATTTCGGACGCAATTTTTGCATTAACAAAGGATCTTGCTAATCAAATTTGGTTCAATTTGGTCAAATAGTTTCAGAGGAAAAGCCTATCAAGAAAGGATTGGCTTATCGTCATAAAACCATTTGAATAATCCCCATATTTAATATCAACAGATTTTTTTTTTTTTCAAAAACCCGCGTTTAATATGTTAAGCGCTTTTTAAATACATGTCCTTTATTTTTTATACATTAATTTTGAACTTAAAAATTATCTGATTAATTATTTTCTTAACGTCATGATTACCATCTTTAAAATTTGGACGGCAATGTTGGGAAAAAAATCTTCATCAATCATACCAAATTTGGTTCTATTTTGTATAGCAGTTTCAGATTTATCTTCACCAAATGAACGCAAGATTTGTCATGCCATATGTTCACATGACTTAGGCATGTTGAGCTAAAAAGGAATATCATTATTTTTTTTTTCATACTGTGATTTGATAAATTTATAATACACTCTTGGTTTTCTTCACCATCCCAGAACTGACCGTCTCGTTATAAATGAAAGAGTATTGATTATGGGCTTAAACATAACTTTATCCCACTCATATTCCGACTTTATAAAAGCAAAATAACACAACGCTAAAAAGGATTGTGCTTTTGTCATGTGCCTTTGTTTGCACGTGCCATTTATATTAATGACGCCTTGTTTAATGTAACAAACACATGTGATCCGATGTTTTGAAACTAAACAACAAAGATTTGTGTAATGGCATACAAATAAAGAAATCTTTAATAATATCCGGTTCTGCAACCAACACAAACACAGAAAAATATATAAACGAAAGGATTGATATATCGCCCCAAACATTCATTCAATAACTTTCCAGTTTGCGTCAAATACATTACTATTAAAATAATTATTTGTAAGACAATAATTTTCCTCCGTACCGCACGTCAATTTATATAGGAAGGTTTAGTATACAATTAATTATAAATGTGTTCCTTATCTATTATTGACGCCAGAAGGACAAATGTCGTACCAATTATTTTGCAAGAAATATCCATTTTTGGAATGTTAATAATTTGAATAATTAAAACATACTTAACCATATTCATTATTACAAAAACTCAGGATTGTAGCCACATTATACGCAAATTCCATTTTTTTTTTCACAATTTACCCTAGTGACGTCATTTTTGGAGATGATATAATGTGCAATGTCAGTCTCTGCTTAAAAGATAAGGCTAAAGTTTAATCTTAAAAGTTGTTTCAGTTTTCAATTAAATTGAACATTTTACGGAGCATGCAGACTTTTTCAAATAAGATTTTGTGAAAAGACTGATATTGAACATAAGAAAACTTCCTATTACAATGATCATACAAGCGAGAAAAAAAGAGAAGTCATTTTTATAAAATTTGGCCACGATCTATGAAAAACAGTGTTTTACTTATATTAAATATTGTTAAATTATTTAATTTAAAAAATCATACATAATCTGATATTTTCGTTCATTAAGATGATTTTTGCCCATGTTTGCCACGTTTTGACAAATGAGTCCAAAAATAAACATGTAGTATCGACGGCTATATATCACATTTAAACGTTTTTACGCCAGAATGATTAAACGAATTTATCATTAAAAACTGATAACATGCTGATAATGATAGCATAATGGATATTAGTACTGGTGTTTCGCTAAAAGAACCAAGACATTTGTGTCTAAATTGAAATATATTGTACATTATACAATGAAGGATTTGAAAGAAGACATCACGTTGATTATAGAAGAAAAAATGCAACTGAAAAACAGTATTTGAAGACTGCAAACGAAACCAATTATTTAATAGATAAAACAGACTAACGACAAACGACAAGACAGGAAAAGCCAAGAACGAACATGATAAGATATGATAAAACAAGATAAATCAAGGCAAGACAAACTAAAAAGTCAAGTTATGACAATATAAAAGAAGACAGGATGTGATAAAACAAGATTAAAAAGACAAGGTAAAACAAGACAAGTTAAAAACAAGATAAAAGAAGACAAGACAACACAAGACAAGATATAATTAAACAAGAAAAAACACAACAAAACAAGACAAGGCACGTTAAAACAATAAAAAACAAGACAATACAAGACAGGTTAAACTTAACAAAACAAGGCAAAACAGGTTAAAACAATTTAAAAGAAGACAAGACAATACAAGATTAAAAAGACAAGATAAAACAAGAAAAAACAAGACAAAACTAAACAATATATGATAAACAAGACAAACAAGACACGACAGGTTAAAACAATATAAAAGAAAACAAAACAAATCAAGACAAGGTAAGAGAAGATAAAAAAAAAAATAAGACAAGACAATAGAAGACAAAACAAGAAAAGACATAACAAGACAAACATATGGGGTTCCAGGGGTGTGTGGTGAAAGTAGTATTGGTCAGTCCCATCCATCCAAATTATTTGATAATTTGTGGCCCAAATATACACACATTTAGAAATTGAGAATAATCCTTATTTTACAACACAATTAACTAAAAACACTTGCAATGTTTATGCCATCTTTAAAAATCTACGAAAACAAATTATAATATTTCATTTTTATCTTATTTTTAATTTTTACAAAAATATAGGTTGAATAAAATATACCATATAAAATAAGTCCTAAAATGAATTGTCTATCAAACTTGATACTGTACATCGGGAAATTTTTGCGTTAATTCGCATATAAAGGTAAAAGCGAAAATAAAACTATTTCCAATATAAAATGTGTTGACGATCACCAGATTACGCGAATTAAAAGTACGTAAATATATGCCGGTGTTTTCTTTTGTGAATATTAACTAAAGCGAAAATTTCCAAATTTACAATAACATTTTTTTTTACAACACTAACAATTAATTTAAAAAAGGCACAGAACACTATAAATCATTTACCATTCTGTTTTCTAATGTTATATAAATTTCAAAATTTATTCGTTTGAAACTTAGAAAGTGCAGTATATGGAACAAATTATTAGCTTTATAAATCCAAAATAAAAGTTTTAATATATATTAAATATGTATACCAATTTCTTGGTGAAATGAGTCTTTTTTTTTTATTTATTTATTTATTTATTTATTTTTTTTTTTTTGGGGGGGGGGGGGGGGGTGTTTCTTTGTCTTTTGAGCGTTAGATATAAAAATGCGAGATAAAGCATCTTTTACCATGTCACCGTATATCACTTTGCCTTAATTTCCTGTGCCAGTCCCCGGTTTCACAATCATTCCTTAACTAAGATTTTTCTTAACTGAAATTTAGCAAATTTTATCAATCTAATTTTGAATTACAAATAAACATTTGTGATAAAACTAAATACATATGTTACAAGCTTAAAGTGATCTTCAAAATGTCACTTAAAATTCCTGAATATCTAAATAATTAACCAAATTATTCAGATTTTAAATGACAGATTTAAGTTAAGAAAAATCGTAGTTAAGAAATGACTGTGAAATTGGGACCAGGTCTTTAATTAACGAAAGATTTCAACATGTTATTTAGTATGTGTTTTATCTTTTGTTCCTTTAGTCAAGAGTTATTTGTTGTTGAAGGTAATATCAACTACATTTATTTTCAGATATAAATTGATTTCTAAACTGGATTGTGTACATTGACAAATAGAGCGCAGTGAAGACATGGTGTTTTACGCCCTAGTCAAGCCTTTTCTATACTTATATTGAAAGAATCAGTTCTGAACCGGAGTACAGTTAATAAATAAATAAATGAATAAATTTTAAAATAATAATAATAATAATAATAATAAAACTCGACCATAGTTTTAATTGGCTTTTTTTTAAAAACTATAATCTGTCCGAGCCCGATTCGATCCCAGACGGAAAGAGGCACCGAGTTTGGTAAGCATGCGCTTTAAAACACTCTGGGGGTATCAGTGACCGAATGGTCTAAAGCTCCCGCTTACGGATTACAGCGCCTCCCAACGCCTCGGTTCGAGTCCCACTCGGGACAGATCCTAGTTAGAAAGTTTGCCAATTCGCCGAAGTTGGTGGTTTTCTACGCGATATCCGGTTTCCTCCACCATCCCAGAACTGACCGCCTCAAAATAAGTGAAAGAATCTTGACTGGGGCGTAAAACACAATTACTCCACTCCACTTCGCTTTAGAAAACTCAACCCCTATGAGCAGTGTAAATATAACATCAGTGCTCTAAAAATGACAATATTCTCGATAAAACTAATTAAAACAGACTTACACAAGGGAAAAAATATATTTAGAAAACGAAGTTGATATTGAGGCCAGCATCAAAGAAAACATCTGACAACTTTTAGTTCATTCTTAAATGGAAATCTTTTATGAAATTGAAATGTGTCGAAAAGATATCACGCCCTTTTTAGCCCAGAATTTGAACATTATGGTATTCAATCAATTCTCTTGTCACACACGGTCACTGATAGAAAACACGGATTATCTTAGCTAAATATGAAACCATTATATAAAAGAAAATCATTCCAGAAAAGCATATGATAACAAAATCTAATTTCGCACATAAAGAACGGCATTTATCACACAAAACTCAATTTTCTGATCAAATCTTAGCATGATAGAGGGCGTTATGAAAGTCAAAGGCTGGTGATGAAAAATGGACTTTTTGGAAAATCTGACTAGTATTTTGTTGCCACTAACTTGCTAAAGCATGTTTTTTGACAATCAAAGTAACCAAAACAAGACTTCTTTTCGAAAAAAATCAAAATTAAAAGAGAATCTTGAAGCAAATATAATCGTTTTGAAAATGATTCGCAAAAATTTACAATGTGCTTTAGCTTTACCTTGGTAATCTCTCGGTTTTCATTTAAAGAGATGGATTTGGTAAAGTTTTTTTTAACGCCCCTGTCAAATTTTTAAAGGTTGTCGATGCTTGAATGGTGAAGGAAACCGGAGTGCCCGAAAAAATATTAGCCTTCATTTAGCGAAATTGAATAACTTTCTCACACTAGGATCGGCCTGACTTGGATTCGAACATAGGCGGTGAGAGGCGCTGTGATCCGTAAGCGCGCACTTTATACCACTCGGCCACTGGGGCTCCTTTCTTATTACAACTTTGATAGATTTATGTCTTACGTAATAGTCATTTTGTTCAGATTCTGATATACCTTGACAGTTCTAGGGAATTCATATATTTTCCAACGGATAAACAGAGTTTAATATCCCGGTACAAACTTAGACCTACGATTACTTCTGGTCTGTTCCCGTGTTCTGACATTTCTTATGAATGTATGCATGACCTCTGACCCCAATTTACGAATGATTTTTGGTTAAGGTTTCTTTTATCTTAAATTTGCCAACTTAATTTTTTAGTAATTTTTGTCAATTTTTAATATATTCAGGAATTAAATGTTTAATTTTGAAGATCACTTCAAGCTTATAACGTCTGTATTTATTTTTGTCAAACATATTCATTCATAGTTTCAAAAAGATTGCCAAAATGTTAATTTTAAATTAAAATTAAATAAAGGAAAATTTTAAGAAATGATAATAAAACTTACGCCATATGGTAAAAAGTCAGCATGGATATACATACTTAGGAATGTCAAACAGTGATTTGTATTACTACTTGTACTACCCGCTTAGTGCGAACGCAACTATATAACGCATATATTGATTGATTGATTTAATGGAGGTTTTACGTCCCAGTCAAGAATATTTCACTTATATCGAGACATCACCAGCTATAAATGAAGTGGCAGAAATTTTTACCATTTGCAGTGCGCTTAGAGCAATGTGCATGGAGGGTTCTGTAACGTGCCACGCCTTCCGTGACACGGGGCATCCGTTTTTAAAGTATCACCCGAAGGACCTCGTGACTTTCATTTCTGAGTGCCGAGTGCTTGACAAAAGAACAGTCATTAACTATTTTAAGTCTTGGTCAGAACCGACCGGGGTTAGAACCCCTGACCTCCAACATACGAAGCGAGCTTTCTACCAACTGAGGCACCGTAGTGGTAAAACGCATATAGACTAATTTACAACGCAACGAGGCCGAAGTCGTGTATTCAATTGAATTACATTTAACAAAACCTGCAAAGATACAAATAGATCTATATACAAAAATACATTTATTAGCAAGTAATAAAAATAAAAACCGTATAGTTAGTTATTAAAGTTTTGTTTTACGTCACAAAAACAATTTTTCATTTTTTCATGACGAGACTATTTTTATTTATCCCAAGGATTAATATTAACACGCAAGTTCATTTGGTGTTCTAGTGTGCAAGTATCTGATTTGCATTTTACTAGTTTGTACTTTAGAGTACTGGTACACTAGTCCACAACGTCGCAAACAAACATTACAGACTATGCAGTCCATTAAATTCACATCTGAGCCTACCAGTTAACACCTACGACAACGATAGAATTATATATACATGTACATTTAATATAATTAAGTAATTGTGGTGTAATAAATAAATCCTATATTACTGCCCACGTGATTGATCTACAAAGGGAGTGTGCTCGGTTAGTTCAATGTAGGTACCGCAGTTAAAAGGTCAAAGTTTCAAACCAAATAGAAAAAGAAAAGAAAATTGGTGTCTGTCAAGTATGATAAGCAACAGACGGAGTCATATTCTTGTCAAACTAACCGCGAAACTAAAGTTGAGTATTTCTGATTCTCCTGATTGGATTTCAGACAAGTAATCTGAAGATGTAAGTAGCATAGCTTTCTCTTCGTAATGCTGTAAATGTATTATCCCATATTTGTTTGTTACTTACTAACTCTTCTTAGTTATAATCTAATTTGGTCAGTCTGACATGAGGTTTTTTAGCATTAGGACAGAAATCTGTAGTTACATTTTCTTAAGCTTGATTATATGAAGATAGACTGCTAAAAGTGCTGTACACAAAATAGTTACGCGAAAATGCTTGATTTGAGTGCATTTTGATTGTACCGTTTCATTAACTATATATATATATATATATATATATATATATATATATATATATATATATATATATATATATATATATATATATATATATATATATATATATTTATGCTTTTTTAAAGATTTGTATAAAATGCACAAATCAAAAAGTACATTAAAAATATAAAATTTACTTGGTAAATTATAAAATTTATTTAAACAACATTTTTTGTGGCAATCAAACACCACATACCACTCAGTACATTATAGCGGTACCTAGCAAACAAGTAAGGGCCTATGGCAAGGAAAAACCTTTCTCGGTCAACAGGTGAAGCGTCTTTATTTTGAAAGCTATCGCCTTTACAACTCGGCCATCGCGGCCCCCAGATTCC
Source organism: Tegillarca granosa (assembly GCA_029721355.1). Lineage (NCBI taxonomy): Eukaryota > Metazoa > Mollusca > Bivalvia > Arcoida > Arcidae > Tegillarca > Tegillarca granosa. The sequence goes on along the minus strand of JARBDR010000890.1, from coordinate 149,551 downwards.
GATGAAATCAGAAAAAAATAATAATTTGTGATTCGGGATATAATTTACTTACCAGTGTACTTTCTTTTGATCGAAATTATACAAAACACCATCTATTTTCATTTACATTGGAAAAAGTCATAAAAATACTTTAGATACACATTTTGTTGATGACACTGAAATTAAATTGAAAACGGCGTGAAGAGGCGTGAAAACCATTATAGATGTTAGAAGGAGCAAATACTCTTCTGCTTGTCCTGATTTACAAAAGATTAAAATATGTCATTCCACATGTAACCGGGATTAAGCTGATTGTTATGTTATTTACAATAATATTGTCATGATTACATAAGGAAACTTTAACGAAAATGAAACACTCATACAGTACTTGAATTATTATAACTATCGAAATAAAAATGTAATGTTATTTAATAATTTTGGCTCAAACATGTAGTATTGTCATTCGGTGAGTGTTGTGACATATAATAGATAGATAGATAGATAGATATACTCATTTGATTCAACCAATTTTTTGGATTTTTTTTTATTTGGAATTAAATGATGATCTGCGACATTTTGTGGCAAATTCAATTTTATAATAAAAATGAATACGTCATCGTGATGAAAATTAAAAACGGTCCGATTTGATTAAAAATAATTTTGATCATAATCTAAATCAAATTCTTAGACAAATATTTAGTTTTTGTTATATAATAAACAAAAAACTTATCGTAACAATAATCAGAAAGCCATAAAACAGTTTAGGTTGAAGTTGATTTTAAATTGTTTTCCTTCAAGTCTGTAAACCTATCAATAAATGTTGTAATTCTTGACAAATATAAATTCATAAATCAGAAACGAGAAATTACTTGGCATTTGATATTGTTTGACACAATTTCTAGTAAGGTTCACCCAATGAAAATTAATAACACGTTTGACGTGACAGAAACACATAAATCCGTAAGATGCGATGGGCTCTTTCCTGTATTTTCACTTTTGTCATACAGTTAAAGAACAGTAATTGAACATCAAAGTTTGTGATATTTACTGTTATGTGAAGTTTCAAAAATATCTATTGCTAAGAAACCTCTTTTATATTGAAATATTTAAAAAAAAAAATCAATAAATCGACATGACGAATTATAGTTTTATTTATATTTATTGGTAAAATGCATCTTAGATATTGCACGATAAGGAATGAATGACGACACCAATGACTGTTTCTATTTATTTTTGGTAAGATGCCTTTTAGTATTAAAAAATTGAAATAATTTGAATTAACACGAGGATAATTCTAGTTATGTACAAGAATATTGGTAAGATGCATGTTAAATATTGAACGATTAATTGATTGATTGATTGATTTTGTGGTGTTTACGTCCCTGCCAAGAATGTTTCACTTATATCGTCACCAGCTATAGGTCAAGTGGCAGAAATTGTGACCTTTGCAGTGCACTGAAAGAAATGTGCATTGAGGGTTTTTAACGTGCCACGCCCTGTCGTGACACGGGGCATCGGTTTTTAATGTCTTATCCGAAGGGCCCCGTGACTTTTATTTCTAAATGCCGAATGCTTGGCGAAAGAACAGCCACTACCAATTTTCAAGTCTTAGTCAGATGTCAGGGTTCCAACCTTCGACATATCACTTACGAAGCGAGCGGCAGTCTCCCAACTGAGCTTTTGTAGTGGTTTGAACGATTAAGAAAATGTTGAATTAACATGGGAAATTATAGCATTCAGTTGTAGGCGGAGGAATAGAAACTGTTATAATTACAGCTATATGTAGCCCCTATTTTACAATAATTCCTTAACTAAAATTTCCCTTAACTAATATCTAGCAAATTTGAAATATTAATAATTTGGTTAATTGTTAAGTTATTGTGTCATTTTTAAGATCAGTTTAAGCTTGTAACATCTGTATTTCGTTTAATCACAAATATTTATTTTTTATTTAAAAAAGTTTGTCAAAATTTGCTAAATTTAAGTTATCTTAGATCATTTAAGTTATTTTAGATCATTTCAGTTATCTTGGTTAAGGAATGATTGTGAAACCGAGGCCTGATTAATATTCTACACACATAGCATGCACTTTGATGATTTTTTGCATGATACAATGTTTGTGATTATAAACTCCAGCTGAACGAAAATCTTATTTTTTTATACATATGTATGTACATACATAATTAAACCCCAATTTGATATCATTTTATCATAATCATGATTATCATTTGATATATTTTTTCAAAATAATTTTAAAAAATATTGAAAAATATGCAATCGAACTTTGATTTTTGAGACTGCAACAAATTGGAATAGCTTGTATCAGATTAATTTATTTTTATTTTTTTAAACTGAGATTTGCACCAAGTCGTCCGACCAGAAAATCTGCAACCAACTTAACGACTATTTATTTACAATGGCACCCACTTTCCGCCTATGCAAGCTATTTCTCAACATTATCGAAAATTTGCTTCATACGGCTATGAAAACGTATGTTTGACCTTTTTGAACTGATCAAACAGTACCGCGTAATCACCAATACGTCACATACCCTTACACGACAAGTAAGTCCCCACACTTCTGGTGTATTTTCTAATTCTTCCTTTTCAAACTGTACTTTAAATCTAAATATGCAAATGTAACTGTTAAATATTTTCAAAATTCAATCGTTTAATTCTGTCATTAAAACAACTGTATTCCATTTAACGGATTAGTTATTTTTCATCAATGGAAGTAGGCGGGGTCACCTGTCATCCCACTTATCAATGACGTCATCCTTTATGGAGATGCGATAGACGGGTTACGCGATGCACTAAAACAAATGGAGATAGTAAATTTACAAAAATGAAATGCAGTAATAGTTTTAAGTCCACATAGCAGATTAGATGTAAGAAATAAATTGTAAATATAAGAAGCTCTTCATGTTAAATTTGTACACGGAACACCCGGTATCATACTAGCATGATCGTTTTGCTAAGTTTTAACTAGAATTTCAATTTTTCGATTTCTTTTTTTAAAAAAAGAAAGTTTTCTTTATCACTGTGTCTAACTAAAATTTACCAAATTTTTGTTTGCAGGAAGTCTATCTCTTTTTTAGGGGGGGGGACTCAGTGGCCGAGTCCGAATGGTCTAATGCGCTCGCTTACAGTTCCAGGTTCGAATTCTACTCAGGCAGATCCTAGCTTGTAAAAGTATGTTCGTTTGCTAGCTGAAACTCGATGGTTTTCTTTGGGAACGGTTTCCTTCACCATCCCAGAACCGATGTAAACGAAAGATTCTTAACTTGAGCTTAATGAATCATTACTCACTTCAACTCAACTCTTTCAATAACTTAATCAAAACATAACTTACAAAATTTTCTTTCATTTTATCAACTACTTCTGTATTTTTGCAGGCGATGAAAACTAATTATTACATCAAACTTTGATATACAAATCTCTAGGACATTTGATAAAAAATAAGCTGAAGTGTTTTTCTTCCTCTGAATGAAATTCAACAAATCTTCAGTTGTTATCACCATTTGATACGTATCATTTATTTTTTAATATATGATATAGAACTCGTCAAACCTTAGATGATATGGCCGTTCAGCTTTTTCACAAAAACATAAAAACAGCTTGAAGGAAGCTCAAATTCGCCACAAGGAACAAGACTTATTAGTTAAGTTGAAATAATATCAGTCCTAAGTATACTTTACAAAAGATAAATATAGGAATAGAGTTCACAGGTTTTACTACTAGCTTCTTTTTTATGACTCACATATGTTGAAGTTTCCCCCCTTGGCCGAGTGGTCTAAAACGGACGCTTAACGGACTACAGTGCCTCTCACCTTCTTGGTTTAAATCCGGCTCGTAAGTTTCGCATACCAAAGGTGAACGATTTCTTCGAATATTCCGGTTTCCTCCACGATTTTTGAACTGACCGCCTCGATATGAGTAAAAGAATTTTGCCTAGGGCGTTAAACACCACAAATCCACTCAGTAAAACTAGTTAATTTTGGAATTTGCGGCTTATTGGTTTAATAATGCTCTTTAAATGCGTTATTTTTAGTGCTCAAAAAGACTTTGTACTTCAATTGAGATCGTTATGTATAAATGGAAGCGTGAAAAAAATTTACAAGTTGAAAACAATTGTAAAGATGTTATCTGTATTCTGATTGGTCAAAAATAAATATGGAAAAATATCGTTTAATGGAATGGCTTCTCGCCAAACGGAAAACAATCATTAAAATACGGCCAATGTTTTTATCCGAATAACATAATACAAATTTAGACTGCTTAATGCAAAATATCAAGATATGTTTGGAGATGTTCATCTAATCAGTTGAAAAGTAAAAAAAAGCTTTGTTTTGTGTTGAATACAGCATAAAAATATAGATTACCTTAATCAAAATTGAACAAAAGTACTACAATTTCCACAATAAATCATGATTTACCTGAAGGACAAATGAAACCCCAAAAAATCGGTCCATTTTCAGACCACAATTGTAAAAGCAAAGTAAAAATTTTTAAAATGGCTTATTCGGTCAAGTACGTGCACATTTACCAAGACAGTGAGACCGGGTGCTCCAGAAAGGTAAGCACTTCTTACTCAGCTAGTAAGAAGTAGCAATTGCTACTTGCAAAATCAAAATTGAGAATGAAAGGAAGATGTAAAAATAGGACGTCAATATATTCTATTTAAGTTTGGATACAGCGACTCCTTACTTATCAACAAAATCGTGATGACGACCATGAAATAAAAGCATGCTTCAACTCAAATTAACCTGCTCATTAATCTAAGTAAAATTAAATAAATACTAGTATCTTAATTAAATATATATCTTTTCCTGTAGATGAAATGTATTGTTTCAAGATCATATGTTTTTTTGTCCCTTTTAGCATGTTAAACTGCACACGTATTATATGCTTTCTTAGAAACTCTTGTGTAGAGATATTATCGATGGCAGTTACCCTTTTACAGATTAATTTGACAGTAGTATGGCGAGACAAATGTATTAGAGTCTGTCAATGACAATTGGAATTACTTTTTTCCTATTTGAGACATAAAAACCATATTGATGATATTATCCAAATCGGCGACGCAATGGATTTATATGCCTACATTTCTGAATGGAATACAAATGAGAATTTATGTCTTCACAATGTGTTTGTTTATGGTCCAACGCCAATCCTTTACACAAAGGTCAACATTTTATTGTATAAATGACATGTTTCCTTGTGGACATCGTTCTTCTGTTCACGTTGTTTCAATTATGTTAAATACAATTTTCAAAGTAAATACTCTCAACCTCTGAACAGTCTACAAATGCCATTTTACATAATTACTCAAATGCCATAGTGTTCTTTGTCTGGCTGTCAGGTTTTACCAATCTGACAAATTTTAGCGGGCAGTTTTGACAGTTTTTTTCTCAATTCATTTTTTTTTTTATTTTATTGTATAAATGTAATGCTGGAAATTTTTAGTGATCAGTTTTGGCAAAGTTATTTTTTTCAAATTTTTTTTTACCTATACATTATATTATTGTATTGCTTTTTGTATTAATAATGTATTGTTAGCATTATTTCAAAAGTATTTTATCTTTTATATTACATCATTAAAGTAATTTAACGTTATATTTTTGTTTTAACGTTTAGTTTTTAGTTCAAAAGTTACTTTACATTTTTGTTTACGTTTACAAAATAGTTTCGTAATTTGTACTTTTCTGGCTATTTGAATAAGTGCCACTACTTTTGTTTTTCTTTGGCAAGTAAGCTTCTATGTGCCTGTTTTCTTGTTGCTTCACATTTGCAATGATTTTCATTCCTAATATTTTGATTGAAAGCAACACCGTTTTTATGAATAAACACTCATATTGGTAAGATGAATTACTTATAAAGAAAGGTGTTACGTCATTAGTTTAATTTTGTTCAAGTAACAAAACAAGCAAAGTAAGTAAGACTAAAACGCGAAGATGAAAAATAATCATTTAGCTTTCTACAAAGAAAATGACTTTTTCTATTGCTTTAGCGTCCATTGCATGTATGTAATGAGTTAAGAAAAAAAACCCTTTTTTTTCTTCTTTATGTATGTATTTATTTCAAAATTATCATTTTTATTTTGAAATTATTTATTATTATTATTATTATTATTATTATTATTATTATTATTGTTGTTGTTGTTATCATCATCATCATTATTATTATTATTATTATTATTATTATTATTATTATTATTATTACGCTTTTTCAATTGAATGTGAATGACGTCACACAAACATTTATAAGTCACATGATCAATGGAATGATGACTCGTACATTGCAATTGCTCTAGAAAAAACGTTTATACCAAAAGTTAATAAAAAAAAAAATCTTGCGTTCGGTTAGACATCGTCGAACTAATTTCAAGTTCATGTAAATGTCTTTATAGGAATGTATTTTCGGATAAATAATTGTAAATTAATAATTAATTTAAATGATTAAGGGTTACCTCACGCATCCGGCATTAAAAAAGCAACTGGCGTTAGTTGTACTTGAAATTTCATAACTAGAAAATTTAAGCATGTGTCCATACAGTATTTTGGTTATGTCGAATTTTAAATGCAGATATACTGTTTACTTAAAAATAAGTAAAAGTTACGAATTTGTTTTCTTCAACGTCAGATAATACTTTATAAACTAAATAATCCATCAAATATTATTTTTAATAATTTCGATGTTTTAACTAAAATCAATACAGACTCATTGGAGTTGGATTTTACATAGTTTTAGGAAAAAAGTATTCAAACAAATATGAAAACTGAATTACATCTTCTGGTTGGTTGATCCTTTTTTTGTGTTGCTGTATTTTTTTTCCCTTTTTGGGGTTTGGATGGCCGAGTGGCCTTTAACGCTTACAGATTACAGTGCCTATAAGTTTGAATTCAACTCCGACAGATCCTTTGTGACAAAGTTTTGTCAGTGTGCTTGCCGAAGGTTGGTGTTTTTTTCCGGACATTCCCGTTACCTCCACCATCCCAGAACTGACCGCCAAGATATAAGTAAAAAATTATTGACTGGGGCGTTTAACATTATTACTCAACTCAATCGTGTATCGATAGGATAAGTCGGATTAGTTTGAAACTTGCATCAGATAAACAGTTACATGAAAACGGTTTAAAGTTGAAACATATTCTTGTTCCAACATCAAATAAAATCTAATATGACCAAATAAACCATTAAATATTATTTTTAATGTTTTAACTTTGTTAACTAAAACCAGTAGAGACTTATTTTGGAATAGGATTTTACATCTGAAGTGTCAAGAGAAAAGTAAACACTGAAATACATTCGAATTCTAGGTAATTTGATTATCTTTTCGTGTTGATATATAACTTCTTTATTTTCTGGGGTCTCGGTGACCGATTGATAAAAAGCGTGCGCTAATCGATCATAGTGCCTCTCATCGTCTAGGCTCGAATCCTACTCGTATAGATCCTAATACAAGTTATAATTATTGAGTTGTAAAAAAATAAAATATCCAAAAGTTTCCCATTTGCGAAATTTTGAAAATTGTTTTTTTTATAAAATTCAAAATTTTACTAATGACATCTAAAAAAAGTTTGCCCATTCGCTTAGCGAAGGTCGGTGGTTTTCTCCGGGAACTCTGGATTTCTCCGCTATCCCTAAACAGACCGCCTTGTCATAAGTGAAATAGTTTTGATATTGGGCGTTAAACATCATTACTTCACTCATATTCTTCTTCCCTTTTGCCTGTTACCTTTACAGCATCCGAGAAAAATCTTGTGTTTTTCATAAGACGTCTAGGATAATGCATCTACAAAGCAGTATAAAGATTATTACGAAGCAATGATGGTAATGGTCAGCTCTGGTGTTGTGTTACAAATGCGGAAAACGAATGCCTTTAGTATAAATGACCATTCGCTAATTTGATATAATTCTTAATTTTTACGATTGAGGAATCGAGAGATTAAATTTCAAAAAATTTAAATAATTTAAACAAAAAAATCAATGTAAATACGCCCCTGAACAAAATGAACGTCAAACTATTTTTCACTTGATAATCAACCGTTAAAATATTTTACCTGATGCATGCAGAGTTTTGCTAACAAGGAAAAAGATCAAGTTAAGAATCAATGATATAAGCAGGAGATATTTAACTATTTTAAAGATCAAAGTAAGATTTTTTTGGAAAAAATATTCTCTTTAAGATAATTTGAAGACGCTAGCACTTTTATAACCTTGTTTAATATAATCCAATATATCGTAATAGTTAATATGTGTTGTGCCAGATATGAGTGTAACTTACGGTTGGTAAAATAAAAATGATAATCTGGGAAAAGAAATAGGTAATGAACCGTAAGAAACACATGGCATGCTGCTAATCAACCAATTGAATCACGCGATCTTTAGCATCTGAAATGAACATAAATAAGATAGGCAGAAATACTCAGAAATTAACGGTAAATTTTTTTTTCAAGATGAAATAAATATAGAAAAACAAGTTTTATCCTGGGATGTTGTTTAATCAAAATTAAAAAAAAAAAAAAAAAAAAACCAATTTAACAAATTTATATGGATTGATAAACTTTTGTCGAATATCTGGAAGACTGGAATAATTTTTTATGAAGAAATCTTAAAATTTTTGTTGACGTTTTTGACTTATCAACTGAAAATCAGATTTGCGGTAAGTTGTGATTTAATAATAATTATTATTGTTGATGCTGGTTGTTGTTTTACTAAAAAGGACATTTTTTTGTTTTGATTTAAGGTCTAGTAAGCATTTATCATTTAATTAATCTCGGAGAATTTTCTTTGATTGATACCGATTTTTCAGAATGGATAGATCATTTTGATTACAAGTTAAATGTATCAGAACGATCTATAGAACTTTGGTTCCAAACACGTTTTGCATGTAAGAAATATTGAGATATATGAATTAAAGTATGTATGATCAAGAAACTTAAAAGATGTATAACTAAAAATACGCTAATATGAGAAAAATCTATTTCAGCAATTTTATGGTCTCTAGTAGCTGAGCAAAATGGAAAGCCATGTTCTACTGACTGTAAAAATTGGTAGAATATATATATATATATATATATATATATATATATATATATATATATATATATATATATATATATATATATATATATGTGTGTGTGTGTGTGTGTGTGTGTTTGTGTGTGTGTGTGTGTGTGTGTGTGTGAGAGAGAGAGAGAGAGAGAGAGAGAGAGAGAGAGAGAGAGAGAGAGAGAGAGAGAGAGAGAGGTTAGTAGTAAGTCAAAATTTGTGAATATATTGGAAATAGCTTAAAATATGAAAGAATAGTGACGATTCGGAGAGCTTTTCCTTCTGAAATGATACATTGATACAAGCAATTTAAGACACATCTTGAAAATTGAAGTTTTTTACACCTCTACAAAATCAGAAAAAAATGCATCGACCAGACTACAATCCATCTATTTTATTTTTACTGATCTAATGATTCAATGTTCAAAGCATCATTCTAAATTTCAAATAAACAATGACCAAAATATAAATTTTAAGGAACTTAAATCTAAACTAACTCGCAGTATGTTTTGCCGAGATAAAAATGCCCGATTATGCAAATTTATTCGAAATGACAAGATGTTTGCGTTTTAATTGCAAATAATAACATTAGTACCCTGAAAAGCATGCATATGACAGCAGCCAAGATCAGAATAATGTTTAAATGAATGAATTGTTTTTAAGTAGCATAGTTTTTCGAAAAATAGAATTGAAAACAGAACAATAATGTTATTAGTGATATCAAGTGATAAACATTGATATTATTTTTATCTTGTAATTTCTTTGGAAAGATGTGAGATGTAATGACAAAATCATAAAGCGCCAAAGCATCAAATATTTCATACCCACACATCAGTCATGAAGTAGTGATAATGTGCATATGCACGTAAGTGCCTCATTAAGAAATTTACAAATCTTTAGCTCCTTTAGTGCTTCATTGAAGAATCCACACAACTTCATCCATATTTTATCTTATCTTTTAATAATTTAATTTTCTAAATTCGGTTATATCATACTGCAATACAAAACTATGTAAGCTCTCGCGATCGTTTTTCACGTGATACTCCAATAAACTACGCAACCATAGTAACGCTAAACATGAATGGCATGACGTATGACTCTTTCAATTTCATTGGCTGAAATTGATCTCTGTGATAGTTCCAACGCAGAGGAACTGTTATTTCAATGGAACTCGCCGGCGTACCATGTGATCAATGCCTCTTAACGTTTGTGCGGAATGAAATAGAGAATGTTTACGTCAAATATTCCCGGGGAATTATTACGGGAAAACTATATATATATAGTTTAAATGTTTTTTCCTTGAAGAAAAAAAATCAAATGCAAATTTTTGCAAAACGCATTGCCGTTTATTTCATCAAGACTTTGCGACACAATTCCTCATACAATTTAGACTATCAAATTTACAATAAGTATCGCACACCGTCTTTACAATTTCATCGTGAGGTATTGCATAATGCGGGATACAATTCTTCTTGCATTCAGTTCCAACATCTTCGCATGCACAAAAGCAAGGACTATTTGTGTACCAATCACTGCAAGACCAAACAGCTGTAACCATGGCAGCCAAAAACAAGATGGCGGTCAAGAGAAATTTCTGTAACGTAAAATGAATGAAACATACATCTTAATCCCTTATGTATACGAAAGGGTTAGGGTTTTGGACATAAATAATGTGTCGATTTCTGAAGTTAATCTTAACAAATAAATAAATAAATAAATAAATAAATAAATAAATAAATAAATAAATAAATAAATAAATAAATAAAAAAATAAAAATTAAAGACTGAATGAGGTTTTAGTATCACTGAATGGAAATCGCCAGCGAAGCATGTACCTGATAGCGCTTGTGCTGGACAATTATTTCTATTGACAATGGAATCCCATAAGGTGATGTTTTTCTGTAATAACGTAGTTTTTCAAGGAATTTTTGATGTAAACGTTTCAGTTCGCACAAACCTTAAAGATATATATGTACTGATCACGTAGTTCGGTGGTAAGTTCCATTGACAGTCATTACCAATTTTCAGACTCAGCAAGGGTTCGAACCCCGATCTCCCACATACGAGGCAAACATTCTACCAACTGAACTACTGTAGATGTGAGGTTAGATGCGTTGTAATCCGTGAACGCATAGACAACCCGACCACCGAGGCCACTAAGCATCGGCATAGTACATGTGTGAACAAAATGAAACGTTTTCAATGATATCAATCTAAATTTCGGAGATATGATTTTCAAAATGCATTTGAATATAACATACCTGCATCTCAGTTATAGTATAAATCCTATAAAATAATTAAAGTATATTTAATTTTAAGTGTAATTAAAACATATTTCCACCAACAGAACATTACAAAGAATGTCTTTTGTAAAAGAAAAAGTCATGTACCACTTTAGAATGCACCATTCTATTAATTATATAAAACTTTTACGTGCTAATTTCTATAAAAATAAGTCATGTACTGATTTTGAATGCATTATTTTAATAGAAATTCAAAATCAGCGCATAATAATAATAATAATAATAATAATAATAATAATAATAATAATAATAATAATAATTGTTTTAAATAACCAAGTAATATATACGTGTAGTACGTGTAGACAATGCTATCAGTCTTTAGTTTTTATACTAAAGCATACTATGTTAGTTGATGACTGTAATACTTTTAAAGGGGCAAGATACTGAAACCAACTACACACGTATATGCAAGTCTATGTTTAAGCCATTGACGTATCATGTATTTAAATAGGCTTAAGTTTTTGTCTCTGTTTTAGCAAATATAGTTAAATGTATTCAAATAGACTCAAGTGTTTCATCTACAACAATAATTTTGATAACTGTGCCAAAATCTTCCATAAAATAAAATTGAATTACAGTATTATTTTATATGTATTTATTTATATATTTTTAATGTTTAAGTAATTTTCTTTTATATATAAGAGTTATATATATATATATATATATATATATATATATATATATATATATATATATATATATATATATATATATATATATATATATATATATATATATGGCCTCTGATAACTGTTTTTAGAGTGGATTTTTAGCATTTTATTGATGATGAATATTTTTAAGAGTAGGTATGCTTGTATATATAGTTTTTTTTGACGAGAAACTGAATGAATAAATTAAATGGGACTGCCAACCTTCATCCGAAAGGCGCCTGACAGTCGTAGGTATGGTCATCAGCAGTATGTATGCTAAATTTCGTAACTATTGATAGAATTAGCTGGAACGGACAAATCCAGGACAATTGGATTTGATTTAATTTGATTTAATTGGTTTTGACGTCCTAGTTAAGATTGTTTTACTTATATCGAGACGTCACCAGCTATAGATGAAGTGGCAGCCAGGACAAGGATTTTTGAGTCACAATGACAATATGACTTCCATTTACAAGTAAAGGATCAGTGTTTGTATATATAAAACACTATAAATTAGTACTCTGCTCAGTGCGCTCTTGTTGATCATATTGCCACTAAACTACTTGGTTCTAGATTCTTTAGTGAGAAATTGCCAGTTCGTTGCTCAAAATGATCGGTTTCATCCGGGGACTCTGGTTTCCTCGACCCATCCAGAATCTTAACTCGGAAATAAAACACCATTTCCTACATTCATTTAAATGGATAATATTTTTTCAATGGTCAGTTTTAGAAGTTGAAACAAGTATATATTGCCATATTCATTTTATTTATGGTTATCTCTCTCTCTCTCTCTCTCTCTCTCTCTCTCTCTCTCTCTCTCTCTTAAATTCTATAATTCGGATTAGTGAATTTAAAAAACAAATCTGTAGGAAAGCCACATAAAAATTTTGGTGCTGCCTTAGAAAATGGTCTTTACATTTAAAGAACCTTTAAGGGGATCCTTAAGGGGGTATTTTTGAAAAAAAATTACTTACAGCAGATGAGTGTGGTGAAAGTGTTGATTATCGATCTCTATAAAACAAGTTGTATAAATTCTTATCTAGATGTTTACGAAAGTACAAAAACCGATTGCCTTGATTTATCTTATCTTAAACTGATTGAAATAGGTAAAACTTACTACATATATATAAACGTATTATAGACGTACAGAATTTTGAAGATAAACCATGTCTACATAGGTCGATTCAATGAAACTTTAATTTACTGTTTGTGTCACTTTATTGCAGTAAATTATACTAATTTTTATGAAAAATCCAATCAACTTGAATTAAGTCTATATTTTTTACCTACTTGGGTCTAGTCGTAACTGAAAATTGTTATGCGCAACTGCGGTTACAAAAAATATTTATGTAGAAAAGAGATCGTCGCTGCTACAGGGATTTTACATGTGAAAAACAAGGCAATTGTTGAATTGCTTTTGGCCATGTCACTAGAAAATTCTACGACAGGCGTGGTTTTATTGCCAGTTTGGTCATTATACTATTTTAGTGCTGCTTAATTACTGGTTTTGCTCACTATATGAGGCTTAACGAGATGTAAATAAAGTTTTGTTCACGCTAATAGATTTCACAATTTCACGACGTTAGTTGTTTTGTCAATACTGGATTTGGTTACTATATAGGCATAACGAGATAGGGCGTATTATAATTTAAAGTTTTTTCACATTACTAGGCTTCACTACTTCAACTGTTGTGGTAATACTGGTTTTGTTCACTATTTTAGGCATAACGAGATAGGGCGTAGTGTAATGACAAGTTTTGGTCATGTTACTAGTCTTCACGACGTCACGACGTCAGGTACTATGTTTATACTTGTTTTGCTTACTATATCAGACAACGAGATAAAACGAGGTATAATTTGTTTTCTTGACGTCATTGCTCGTCACGACATAAGATCTGGTGTAATTACTGGCGTTGGACAGTATATTAGAAATAACAAGATAAGGTGTATTGTTATTACTAGTTTTTTTATATTAGGCAGTAGTTTCGAGCATGGTTTAATAACTAGTTTTGTCATATCAAAAGTTATTTCTATGTCACATGAGGTGTTGTTACTGGTTTTAGTCATGTTACTAAGCATCCAATACGTCATGTTTGGTGTAATTACCGCTTATAGACAACGTTTAATTAACAGTCTCCTATTCTAAACACAAATATTTATAATAATATCAAATTACTTTTTCTTATTCATTATTACTTAATTTATGAGAAGGTAACAATACTTATTCCACATTATTTCTTTAATGTTATCGACTATTTTGCCGTTAACCCAAAGTTTCTTTTAATTCAATTTTTAATTGGATCAAACAAAAACATACCAATCCACGTCCAAATCACAATCCCAAAAGGCATAGTAAAAATGTCTTATTAAGTTAAACATGTGAACACAAGCTCCGGAAGGATAGGCACCTTCTGCCTAGCAAGGTACTCCCGCAATGTGCAAAATCAATTTTGAAAATGAAATGGAAAACGAAAAAATTGAACGTAAAATATATCCAATAAAAATTGAATACAACGACTTGATACTTATCAACAGTATTGTGGTGACGGCCATTAAACCTTTTAGAGCCTCGATTAACTTATGATTGCAATATCCCCGAGTCATCCCCGTAGTGGGAACAACCTCTACCATACCGTATTTACTGTCAAAACAAATAAAGCATTCGCAGGATAAGCAGGAATAGAAATATTGCTGTAAAGAAAACCGTATAGTCATTACATTTTTCATAAAGCTTCCAATGTAGATTTCCATCGGTGTCATAATTGAAGCTAAAGTCCAAATAAAAAGTAGACCATAGAAAATCGATCGTACTTTTTGTTCTAAGCTCACTAGGATTGATGACATTTTTATTTTTTTTCCAAATTTGGGTTTATTAAGACATAGAACATCATATATCTGTATGTGGAGTTGAATAATTTAGAGACATTTTTTTTTTCTAGATTTGACAAGATCCTTTAAAAAGCCTGCTTCACATAAATAAAAAGCAATTCAGCAAGTAAATGTGTAAAACATTGCCCACTGGTATATCGATTGTTTGTTTGAAAACGTTATTGCCAACCACAACAAATATGTTGTCAATTAAAACTTTTATATTTTTTTATGGTATCTTCACTATATGTTTTTTTCGCAGTTTGTATGATGTTTTAAATAAACAACCTGAATCCCTGTTAAACACTAGATATTGATATCTTTGCTGACCGTTTTTGTAAAAGAATGACGAATGATTTGTTTGAGATATTCTTTCAATTTGAAATAAACGAGAGCGTTGTAAAGTGAACCGGAAAATCATCACATTTATCATATAGCTTCAAATATAGACTTTCGTGGGTGACATAATTGAGGTAAAAGTTCAAATATAATAATAAAACACAAACATACCAGTCCTTGTCCAAATCATAAAGAAGACCCTAGAGAATCGGTCGTCCCTTTTATTTTAAGCTTACTGGGATAGATGTCATTCAAATATTCTCAAAATTTGGGAGGATTTAGAGAATAAAAGTAATCCATATATCTGTATGTAGAGTTGACTGACTTAGCGACAGTTGTTTTTCTAGATTTAACAAGGTTCTGTAAAAAGTCTGATTCATATGAATAAAAACAAACCAGTAAACAAAAGTGTAAACTTTCACCCGCTGGTATACTGATTGTTTGTTGAAATTTTATCGCCAAACACAATAAATTTGTTGTCTATCAAAAACAGTTTGTTGATAGTATCTTCACCGTATTTTTATGTTTGCAGTCTGTATGATGTTTTACAAAATAACCAGAATCCCTATTGAGTACTAAATATTTTTGCATCTTTTCTAACCGTTTTTTTGTAAAAGAATGACAAGTCAATGATTTGTTTAAAATATTCTTTCAATTTAGAATGAAAGAGAGGGTTGTAAAGTGTTGAAAAATCAAAAGATTTTAAACTTTTTTTTACCGAAAGTAAATTTAAAAACTATTTATTTTGGATTTTTAACGATCTACATTTGGTTGATGCCAAATGGATCTACATTTGGTTGATGCCAAATGTAGAATAGACTTTTTCTAAGTGAAACTGAAGGCCATCTCTGACGACTGTAAAAATTTGAATCACTGATAATGATTTAGAGAAACCTGCAATGCATGTATATCTTTTCTTGTACATTTTTTTAAAGTTTTGGAATCCAATACAAACAAGAAAGGAAAAGTGTTTCCTGAAATATCTGAAAGAAACTTTGATTTTATAGTTTATAGATCGTAGCACCGAAGAACAGTTAGCATGTAACAAATCATTGAACAGTATATTTTTACAATCAAAGTGGTTACCTTATTGTCATGATAGAGCTCTCGATGCCACCATATCTTCTAAGACTGTCTTTGTGTGCTTTACACTATTTCTTCAATAATTGCAAAGTTATTTATTCAATTAAAAACTCAATGTGCCACGCACAAAAAAGAATTAAAATGTGTAATTGAATGAAGACTTTGATTTTGATGTGTGCCTTGAAACTTTGTTTACTGACCTTTTTGATTCAATATCCTTTTCGAAGTAAAGATTTCATCTTTCCACACGTAATTACGTAAGTGTTCCTACGCAATTATATTCATTGTTTTGATGGAAATTGTTGTAATTATTGCAAAGCATTTTTATCGGCCAATATTCTAAATTGTTGATAAGTTTCGCTTCCATTGCATTCGATTTATATTCATCTGTGTATTATATATTCTTAACTATGATTGAAATGTCCTTATTGTACGCTAGAGAAATTTCATAAAAGGATAATTAAAAAATTTTTATAATAAAACATTGTATTGATGTATGTTACAAAAAAGATAGAAAGACTTAATATTGTCTTATGAGGGTGAGGTTTTGGCGACTGAGATGTCTGAAGCTCGCTTATGGTTAACAGTTACTCTCAACGCCTAGGTTTGAATCCCATTAAGTCAGATCCTAGTGTGAGAAAGTCTGCCAGTTTGCTCGTGGTGTTCCGAATTGCTCAATGCTCCAGAACTGACCGTCTCGAAAAAGTCGAAAGAAAAAACTTGAACTGGTGAAAAACACCATTACACCATTCCACCCTTCTTGTGAATGTTGAAGTTTTAAAGATATGTTTTTACCTCGAAACAATAAAGCGAAGAAATATAAAATGTTAAACTGTTTAAAAATTTTATTACTCAAATACTTTGAATTTTTCCCATAAAAACTACCGTCAGTTTTATTGATAGCAAACAACACTAATTATCACTATATCGTTGGATAGAATTAAGCGTTACTTGAAACATATTCCATTGTGAAAGTATTCGAGATGCAGTTCTCTTTATCTGTCGAAATTCAAATATGGTTGGACTAGGACTGGTTAGTAGGGTACGTATAATTCTAATTACCTAAACAACGTTATCGACTGTATAAAACCTTTTGTATTTCCTGTAATTTCTCTTCTCGAAATTTTGCAATCATGTACAATAATTATTCCGCGAATGTATACTGCACGCAATTTCTAATTAAGTCTACAGTTCATCTGAAAAAAAAAATCTAAAGCTTAAGTGTCAGAGCTACTCACGGACGGAGCAATGCCTAAAATAATACTTTATACTTTAAATTTTCAAACATTTTCCAGATGAAAATAATAATATTTCTGAAGACTAATATTAAATTTTATTGCATTGTTCAAAACATTGTTATAATATTGGACTACATGTATATGTAAGAAATCCACATAAGTATTTGATACTACTGATTTATCATTCCCTTTAATCTGATAATTTTTGACTATTTACTTTCACAAATTTATAGAAATTTTTGATACTATTATTTCGTGCACAATTTTTAACCTTAAATAGCCACAATAATGCCGATGCGGCTTTAAACATCTACTTGCTAACTCAATCTAAAGATAACCTGAGGATATGAGATAATGTTTTAAACGTAGCATTTGTTTTCAGGATTAACGTGTGTTAAGTACAACCATGCCAAACCTCCATATAAAAATCGTTCAGTAATTAAACCATTAAAATTTTCCAAAGCAATC
Source organism: Tegillarca granosa (assembly GCA_029721355.1). Classification (NCBI taxonomy): domain Eukaryota; kingdom Metazoa; phylum Mollusca; class Bivalvia; order Arcoida; family Arcidae; genus Tegillarca; species Tegillarca granosa. The sequence continues at coordinate 131,571 of JARBDR010000890.1, read as the reverse complement.
AAATTGATCGTTTTTTACTTATTGACACTTCCTGAGTATTTAATTTCTTTTTAAAAAAGGGCATTTGTAATGATTTATATTTTGTACTTCTGAAGTTTATTATTATTTCTTGAAGAATATTTTTCAACCTAAAGCTTTTATTGTTTTTTATTATTCTGCATGATTGCGTGAAAACCATCATCTTATAAAGGTAAAACTTTCCTACCATTTGTCTGTCAGGTTAACTAGTTTCATTGTGATTTGTTTCGGAAGCCAATTAAAACATGTCGTAACGCAAGAACTTTAAATGTTAAGTGTGGGATGGAGATATATCCGTCATTAAATAATTAAATTGTATCTGTATCTGTGTTATGAAAAAATAGGTAATTGCATGAAATACTTTGGTACTCACATTTTTACCTGATTTCCGGTTTTTTTAGTTTAAAATTATTGGGAATTTAAACTTAGCATATTTACTTGAGCAGAAAGCGTTATAGAAAATCTGTGCGTGACAAAGTTGAGTTTACGCTAATAAATCGAATACCATTAAAGTTCATTATACTTATAATTTACCTATATTAATATTTCTGTATATATATATATATATATATATATATATATATATATATATATATATATATATATATATATATATATATATATACTGGAAGCTTTCAAAATAATCTGTTGTTTACAAAGTATATTGGATTTTTTAAAAACCGTTCTGTGAAGAAATAAATAAACTGGGCAAAGCATTATTACGTCGTGTTGTTAATTTTGTGACGTCAATAATCTTAAACTTGTTGTAAAAAGAAAACTGTTACGGGGATTGTAAATGTCGAAAATAGAGATGTTAACATCGGAAGTAACGTTTTTGGTGGCAAGGTACGTATTATGCGCAAAAGAATCCACCATTTGGTTTTGTTTTTCAATATGTAAAATCTCTGAAGACGCAAAAGTTTATGGTATTTGCGGATGCTTTAGCCCTTTGAAATTTATATGGATTAGCTGTGGAGGAATTAATCACGCAGGACTGTTTTTCTTTTTCTATTATACATTGTGGTAAAGAAACTGTAATTGACATATATAATATGATTTAGTTTATTTTGCCATGATAATTTTCGTTGCTGTAACAATCAATATCCTTATCATTATTAAAATTGTTTCGAAATTTGGTTTTAGGACAGAGAAACCGATCCCAGACTACATTTGTCAGAAACTTAACGGTAATGTGATATTTTGCAACTATATATTGAATTGGCAATACATAACTGAAAAAAGTTTATATACGGTATGGCACATGTCTCCTTAATTTTCGGTTTATAAACCAGAATTTTATAGGTACGTTAATGGTTACGTAATTTTTGTTGTTATAATACCACATACAAAGACTTACATAAGGATTTTATAGTTTTTTCGGGTTATGATAACGGTTGTCATGTAGTAAATTTCTCCAACATATAAGACATTGCAGCGAAATTAAAAAAATCTTCTAAAATCCATAATCAGAAAAGATGAAAAAATGTATAAGAAAAACCAAGATTGCATTCTCTTGCTTCTATAGTATATAAAATGGTTATAAAAGCATGTGACTGGTTTAAAAAATAAATACTTACTATAACCATTGGTTGTAAGACAAATCCTACTTTGGACAGTTCAAAGATATCCTCAATTTTTGTATCTCTCTCTCTCTCTCTCTCTCTCTCTCTCTCTCTCTGTATGTGTGAACTTGTGTTCATCGGAGTGATGTTTTACTACTAAGTCAAAATTCTTTCAATGTGGCATTAATTCCTCGATTGTGAGAAGAATACCACAAGCAAGCAAACAAATGAACAATCTAAGAATGTGATTTACCTGAGCGGGTTTTATAAGTTACGGGTGTAAAGCATTGTGATCCTTCCGCTCCAGACCACTGGACTACAAAGGCACCGCGCGCGCGCGCGTGTGTGTGTATGTGTGAATAATCAAGATTTAAATTGAGAAGTAAATTACTGATAACGAAATGCCATTGACCAAGGTATAAATTTTATTTATATTCCTTTTTTCTCGATATTATAGTTACTTTCATGGCAGCACATCTGTCATAATGATTATCAATTTTTACTTGTTATTGATTTAAACAATAGAATAGTAGTGCCTTGTTATTATTTTAAGGACAGGCATCATATCAGAAAGATAATCTTAGAATGAGACATTTGATAACTTGTGACAAGTTGAATGGCTTCTGTATGTACAAAAAAGCAAAGATAAATAGACTTAATTTGCTGTATAAAAGTAAGAAGTGATTAAAATGACGTTTTGTTTGCTTTTTGTCCAAAAGGAGGCAAAGGGTATGTAAGTTATTAAGATGTGTGTGTGTGTGTGTGTGTGTGTGTGTATGTCAATCACAGTGTAAAATCTTTGTGAAGAAATCCCGTTATGAAATAAACATGTAGATCGTTTTAATATAATTAATTTTTGGTGTAGTATTAAAGCTACAAAGATACAAAAAGCGCATTTGGTTTTACGCAAAACAAAATTGAGAATGATTCTTTTAGTCAGAGTCCAAATAGAAGAGAGGAGTAGCTCAATTAATCATTTAACCCGCAACTTATCTTCTTAATCACAATTAATATTACCGTACTTAAAACCGGGGATTAGAAAAATTGAATTGTTTGTTTAACAATTAACCACGACTTAAAATAAACATAAACTTACACATATACACCAGTTCATGTTAAAATTACAATCCCAAAACAAAAGCGAAAACTATGAAATCTGCAAAATGAAGTTTAACAGCTGTATTTCTACTATGCAAGTAAGACTGGGTGTTCCAGAAGGGTAAGCGCCCTCTGTCTAGCTAGCTATATTCACAACGTATTAAATAAAAAAATTAAGTTATTAGTTTTATTAGACATAACCAACTTTAAAGATACACACACACACACACACACACACACACACACACACTGTATCGTTTCTCCTCACATTCATTATTAGTGATAAAATAACATTTCTGAAAGTTCTTTAAAAATATTGATAAGAGGAATTATTTAAAGAAGTTTTACTTATAGTTTGCAAAGAATGCTGTGTTGTAAACAATTTACACATAAAAAGCGATATTAAAAAATTTATAAAAATTGTATTAAAGAAAAATTGAATATCTTAAAATAATCAAAATCTCACAATTATCAAGGTATAAAAAAGTTGCTCTCTGGAAGAAGGGTGTTTACACCGATTTTGTGATTTTTTCAATAAATTAAATACAAGAATCATAAAAACAATAACTTTATAATCTGTGTCAATAACAAGCTTTAACAAATACCTGTAAATCCCTATACTTTATATTTATTTATTTACTTCTTATGTATTATATTTCTTACATATTTTTTATAATTATAATAATAAATTATTATTTTTTATAATTATAATAATAATAATATATATATATATATATATATATATATATATATATATATATATATATATATATATATATATATATATATATAATCATTCAACTGACCATTGCAAAAAAGTTATTAAGAAAATCCGATATTTTATTAAATCTGACTGCAACGTTTTGTAATAAGAGGCAACATCAGAAAATAATAATGTAATGGAAGTATTTATTCAGAAAGTTACAAAATGATCCCGGGATGAAGTTAATTGAAGTCGATATTCTTAGATTTCCATTTCATTGACTAAGAGCAACCCTATAATAGATCTAAGCATTATTATTTTCTGTCTGGTAGGTCAGTTTTGGTGTGAGTGTCGTGACAAATGACGTTCTGTAATGGTTAAATAAACGAAATTAACAAAAATCTGGCTATTATATACATGGCATGAGTAAATTTGTTATTGTTTTTGCTCGTAAAGGAATTGTTTTAATTTTTTTCCCTATTCATATAGTACTATATAAATACAAACATATACAGACATTGAGCAGTATGTGTTTGCAATAATAACAGGATAATTAGTAAACAAAAAGTCTTTATTAGAAAAAAAGTTTTATTGTAAATTTTTTCAAAAATTATAGGAACCAGGTCAAACTTTTTATATTTGCGGGAATAAATTATAAAATATAATTGTTATACTACACAGTCAAATTAATTAATTAATGTCACTGATAAGGAATGAATTTCCGAAATGTGCACATCTGGCACATCAAAATTTAACCGGTATTTGTGTTATAAATTTTTGAAATGGAAAATTAATACAAATCTGAAACATTTAAATAAAATCATAACCATATACAATTCTAACCCAAACATTTGTGGGTCTCTTGAGATAATATTAACAATTGGGTATACTTTTCTTTTCAGAAATAGACATCATTTACAAGTGTTTTTAATATGAACCTTAAGGTGACGGACTAATTGATCTTTCAGACACATTTTTGCGCGTCAGATTGCTGAAGACATAATCCCCTTTTACAACCCAGACGTATATAGATTTATCTTATTGAGACCGAGAACCAAGTAATTCATATTCCTTCCTGACAGCAAATGTCACTAAAAGTTTACATGCGGAAGTAATGCCTTACATTGTCCCAAAAAATAAATTCTCTTTTAATATGCTTACCAAAAAAAAAAAAAAAAAGAAGAAAAAAAAAAAAAAAAAAAAAAAAAAAAAAAAAAAAAAAAAAAGGTTTTTAGCTATATAATAATTTGTTAGGAATTGTATTCAAGAATGCATTTAATCTGTTAAAATGATGAATTATTCTTTAAAAAAATGAAAATAAATTTTCACGTTTTTAAAGGCACAATAAGTTACGTTTTAAGAGCATATAAAGAGGATTTATTTTTTTTAAGTTATGTATGTAGTAAAAGTTGTTTTATAGTAAGATTAGGCATAGAAAACTATATTAAACCAGTACGTCAAAGTAAATAAAAACACAACAGCTGACTAAAATTGTTTTGAGTACAAAAATATTTTCTTATATCAAAATAGTAAAAATAATAAATCTAGAATGAACTGAAAAAATCCTGTAGAAAGTATATTACTTTAGAAATAAAAGAACTTTTTCATGTCAGCTGACTAGAAGATTCTTTGACTTCAAAATATACTCAAATGTCCCAATAGTAAAAGAGTGAATCCAGAATGAACAGAAACCTTTCATGTGGAAAATATAAAAACATTCGAAGATCATTAAAATAGAATAATTTTTTCATTTTAGCTGACTAGACGATTATTTGACTACAAAATTCATTCTAATATTACAATAGTAAAATTGGAAATCCAGAATGAACAGAAATCTTCCACGTGGAAAAATACATCGGAAAATGATTAAAAAAGAAGTATTACAGCAGAAAAAAAACATGTCAGCTGCTGACTAGTTTGATGAACGTTTTTTGGTTACGAAAATATAGAAACTTCGTTCAAATGAATCCGCAAAACAATTGATCCATTTGACGTAAACAACAGCAACTTACAAACTCTAATATCAAACTGCAGGAATCAGTTTCTAATTTTAAACAAAATTGTCCTAGTATCATTTCTTTTTTATTTAAGACTAGCGAATGAATGTTTTCCCATGACAATTTTCATATTTAAGTAAAATTTAAAGATTCTTCAGTGCGTTTTTTATGTTTCTCCAATAATGTCATTTAGCACTTGTATCTTTAAGCTTTTAACTACTCTTTTGACAACTTGTCATCTTAAAGGTCAGATGTGTCGATGTACTGAAAATCATATTTCAAGCTTTATGAAACACCATTAAGATTGTTTTAATATAAAACGAGGTCCTTGTAGCATAAAGTTCAAAAACTAAGCTTGTAATAGTCTTAGAGTATTTTCTTCGGAATCAAATTTCGTTAGAAATATTATCGTTTTATTTTGAGAATATAGTAAATATAATGAAAATTATAAATATATATAATTTTTTTTTACAGATTATTAATACAGCATTCCTTGGCTGAAATTTTATTAATATATAAATTTAGACCTTTGTTCATAATTTTCAACTAACTGGTGTACGTTTTTGTATCTATCAACATTTTCGGCCCCAAGTGTCCACTGATCAAGAATAACTTTCCGAACTGTGTATACATTACACATCAAAATTAAAAAGGGTACATTTGTTCGATATTTAACTGTTTTTTTATTTGTCCTGTCTATTAAATTAAGGAGTATCCTATCACAAATCTAAGCATTACAATCTTCTCTCTAGTGTGTGGGATTTGGCATACAACTTACTTTCAATCGGTTAAACAAACAATACCATAACAACATTGAATATAAATCATTGTTTCTTATGAATATTTTGTCGTGTGCCAAGTTTTGATGTACACAATTCAACAATACATTGAAACAAGTTGTTTAATATTTGTTTTTCCTGTCAGATATATTTTCCCGATTTACATCTGCATTGTTTGCTGGATTTATAGGAACTAAGAACGTGTAGATATATGTCATTTTTCAAAAGCATTCGTGTCAAAATTCGTGCTGGATAATGAATAATAAATCTTACACTGATACAAGTGTGGGGAATAGCTTTATTTTTTTACCTTAACAAACATTTAAAAAAGAGATCCGATTGGTTGGTTGGCTAAAATGTTGTTTTTAGTCAGATCAGCAAATTTTCAGCTATTTGTTACCAGGCAATAATTTTATTAATATAGAGGAATAATCTTATAACAAGTTCATGTGATTCTTGACTGTTCAAGTATTTTAGATCTGCATTGTACGAGTATGCACTAAAGGCGATCTTTAGGGTTCTAGTAAACAAAGCTTGTCCAGTCTTTGATTTTATTGTCATTACAAGTATTTAGAAATAAAAAAGATAGTTCTTATTAAGTACATACAAAACATGACCCAATTGCTCATTATATATTTTTTGTTATAAGTTGATTGAATTTTAATTTGTGTAACATTAGTCTGATTTGCTTATTAATATTTATTTGATAATAAACATCAATATAAATATGTTTGTGCTAAACTAAATTACTGCTAGCTAGGTAGGTAGTTTTCTGCATGTTTATACTTCGTTTGTTCTGTCATTACCTCGGAGATATACTATAAAACAATTTACATTACATTTACTTTCCGATATTATATCCTGTATTATAACATAAGTAGGAAATAAATATGCCATGTCTACCGATAGTGTAAAATAGAGCTAGCATCACAAACTCTATATTTAGTGATATCTAGATTGTTACATCAATGCATCAATTTGAAGACCGGAAGTCAGCTACAAATCTTCCGAAGTCAACATAGAATACGACAATTACTAACTTCCGCTTATTAAAGATGCACACTTATTCGCTAGATTTATTTGACTTCTTGATTTAATTTAATTAACTGTAAAAACTATACTTATTAAATAAAAAAATAATAGAAAATGTATCGATTTTAAATAAGTGTCAAAAATGTATTATTTGAAAATGTATCGATCGTAAAATATGCATAAGTCTCGAGCCAGATTATCATATATGTTAATTTCCGAAATGTGCACATCTGCCACATCAAAATTTAACTGGTATTTGTTTTATATATTAACCAACCCTGAACGAGTACCGCTGCTGGTGGAGTAAAACTCCCCGAGGGTATCCATAACTCAGTAGGCAGTACGTTTGTGCTGTCAAAAAATGTACCATTTAGCAAAATTTTCAGCCGTTTTTCAATTTTGAAATTTATTTAAACTAAGGTCTGTTCCCTCATGCAAAGCATTTCTTAGCTGGATTTGGATTTATTTAGTTTTGGAACTTTAGATTAATTAATTTCCAAATGTTTGGTTTATGTTTTTTATCTATCAAACTTTAGGTCTTAGTGTCACTGATAAGGAATGAATTTCCGAAATGTGCACATCTAGCACATCAAAATTTAACTGGTATTTGTTTTATATATTAACAAAACATTAAATGATATTAAAGCTCATCAAATAAATAAATAAATAAATAAATAAATAAATAAATAAATAAAAAAAATACCGAAGTATTCAGTTATTTTTGATCACGAGATATTATTAAGAACAAGCCAGAATAGAAAATTAAATGGGGTTCAAAATATATAAAATGTTCCCATTTTCATGTCAATCCCTTTTCTTATTATGTTGGTTGCAAAGAACCATAAAATAATTGTCTATTAGAAAACACACATTAATCATATTTCTTTTGATTATATATAATCGAATAAGCAAATTCAGAATGAAACAGAAAACCTTTTATGTGGAAAATATGTGCATAACGAAGCATGGTTGGAAAGTTCTAGAAAAAATCATGTAATATATCTTGAAAATATTTTGATTGAATGCTCTTGGATTATTGTGAATTATGAGTTAAGAGAACAGTAAAAACAGTGTTTATTACTAAAATAAAAAATTTATGTCGCAAGTGTATGAAATATTGAAAATGATGATTTATTACAAAAGTTATATCATCTGATTGTTCGTTTTGAATGGACTCGTGTGTTGATTAAAACTTACATGATTTGAGGTTTTAAAAAAAAAATTGACACAAATGTAAATATACATTTCATTGCATACAAAAATACAAGTAAGATTGTATCTGGTCTGTTTTATAAATAATTACGATTTTAAGTCGTTTAATTTTGCCTAACATGGATGGGATGGGGTGGGGTTGGTTGGTTAGTAAGATGTGTGAAAAAGGAGTTCTTTTTCAAATTTGACCAAAAAGCAAACATTGTTAATAATTTGTAACGAAGAGACAGCTCTTTTAGTAGTATGATGATTAGCAAGCTTTTTCGCTGTTTGGCAAAAAGTTAAGCCCTGTTTACAAGTTATAGAAATTAGAAATCTCGTTCATAGTTTGAAAAAAGGACAAGTTCTTTATCAAGCACTTAAAATTAGAAGCATTTTTCAAGGTAATGCAAAAAAAGCAAGTTTTTGTTATAGTTACTTGTGAAAAGCAAGCATTATTCACAGTTTTGAAAAAAGCCATGTTCGTCAACAAACATTGTGAAAAACAAGCATTGTTCACATTTTAAAAATGGCAAATTCGTCAATAGGCAACCGTTGTTCACGGTTTGACAAAAGGGCAAACTCTTTTAACAAGCACTTGGAATAATCAAGCGTTGTTCGCAATATACTAAGTCAAGGTTGATTGGTATTTAAGCGAGGTTTACAAATTGACTAGTGATTAACATTGTTCACACTTTGACAAAGTGTCGATGTTTAAACACATGCTTATTACAATCTTCAGCTTTAAAACCAAGAAAAAAAAAAAAAAAAAAATCACATTTGAAAATTCGAAACTTAAGGTAACGCAGTACAAATCAAATGAATCTTGCTTAATAATTTTAGCAATTTTCCGTTGTAACTTTGTGTCAAATTTATATCTTTCTCTTATATTAAATTGTTCAGAAATTATTTGACAATGTATCGAATTTACCATGTGTCTTTTGAAAATACGGCGACTTAAAACAACTAAATGTTGTTCGGAACTGTTGCTTTCCATAGTTCAAGATAACATTTAAAGTGATTTTTGTACTCTTAATTAACTACAGAAAGAATAGTTCAACAAAAATGCACCATATTTTGTCCATAACAAGAATGTATAAAGTAATTTAATTGTGTGTATGCAGTTGAAAATGCTAACTAGAAAAACCAAAGTAGTATCTGAATAAATCTTGGCGCCAAAAACCGCTTTATCGTCACCAAATGGTTGGTTATGAAAAAACACGGCTTTATAAAAAAAAAACGTCAAATAAATATGCCAATTACAATAACCACTTTGGAAGATCCTGACTGGTAGCTGACAAATGTTGATTTGTTTTCACAATTTCTAGAAATCTCTTTTGGGTGACAGCTTGTCATTGTTAGCTCAGAATAAAACAATTCACTCCTAAAAGATGACAGTGATAAGTGTGTTATTGATTAGATTTGCGAGTTTTCAATTTCCAATTCAGTTATTGATAGGATTAAATAAAAAAATAAAAGAATTTGATATATTGTGTAACATGTCATTGTCAAACCGTTGTTTTAATAAACGATTTTTACACTAAAAATAAGTAAATTAAAGTATATCTGTTAATTAGAATAGTCTTAAACAACTCCTCTGAAACTTGGTTAAAGCCTTACATTTCATCAAAACTATGAGAACCAGTAAGATGAGTTAAGTAACTAACTTACTCTTATATTGATGTTATCAGTTTAACGATGAAACCAGTGTGCCGGAGAAAACCACGATTTTCTACAATCGAACTGATACACTTTCTCACACCCCAATCAAGATTTGAACGGCGATGTGATTCGAAAGCGTTCGTTTTAGACATTTTGGCTACAAAGACTCTTGAACCAACAGACTGCAAATATAAAAAAAATGTTTGATACGTAAATATTTTAAATTTAAGCAGTGACTGTTCTTGAGCCATGCTTGCAATAAAAAATTGCGGTCCCTTTGTAAAAACAAAACATTACCATAAGATTTACATTGGTTTGAATAGAAATGTTGTTCAAAAGTTGCTTTTGTGAAATAAAAATAGTTCGATATTTGTTACAGAAAAAAGTATTTTGCAGCAAGTAACAAAATAAAAAATTCAAAACAAAAAAGTTACACGTAACTTAAAAATCAGACTACTTATTAAACAAGAAGAGACAAACAAAATTTAAAAATTTCAGGCTTTAGAAGGAAAAAGGGATCATTGCCCAGTGGCGTGGCTAAAAATGGGATATTAATGGTTACTATCGAAGTTATATAAAACTAACAATGTCCAGTGGCGTGGCTAAAAATGGGATATCAATGGTTACTATCGAAGTTATATAAAACTAACACATAATCTTTGGTATGTCCTGTGTAATTATAAAAAAAATAGCAGCGGAATGAAATATAGAAAACAAATTAAATAGAATAAAACACGCAATGGAAACAGTGGTTATTCAGAATTCCCCACCGTTATCGGTAAATGGATCGGATTGGATGGAATAATGATGGTTTACGCCCAAGTCGAGATTCATTTACTTTTATCATTGCAGTCAGTTCAGGAATGGTGGAGGAAACTTGAGCGCCCGGAGAAAACCTCCCATCATTCGGCAAGCACACTGACAAAATTCTCATACTAGGATCTGTCCAGGTGGGATTCGAACCCAGGCGGTAAGTTGAGCTGTTATTGATTGGTTAAAGTGGATATCGTAACAAACAATAATACACATAAAGGAAAGGGAATCTTTTTGAGTGTTTTCATAATTAAGCTCGTTTATTGATATATGCATTTACATAATATCGTAAAAGAAACCTTTCACTTTTGGTGTAAGTGTCAAAATTAAATGATCTTATACATAATGCTCAAATTTTGGTAGAGCACAATTCAAAATGTTAAAGGATCGATGCAGGCAAAATATTTCCTAATATCCATATCCTGAAGAGAATGCTAAGATGGAATTGACCCTTAGGACTGATATTTGATCAGCTTGGAATTTAAATTTTCCTAAATTTTTATTTATAATAATAATAAAAAAATAATAATACACGAACATACCAGTCCATGTCCAAATCACAATCCAAAAACTGCCCGCGAAACTAACATCCTTAAGCATGATACCAGGGCTGATATTATTTTTACAAAAATTACAGCATTTGTAAAATGGCCGCGATACACATACCCTTTAGCATGATACTAGGGCCGATAACAAAACGACCTATTATCAATTTATGTGTTTTATGCAACAACTTTTATATACTCTTTTTTATCTAACCTTGTAACAATCAGTAAGGGTTTGTTCAAACTTTATACTTGATCTATTTTATATATAAAATATGTATGGAATGGTGAAATAAGATAATTTTTTTTCGAATTTTTTTATCTTGCAAAGGAGAATTAATTTGGTTACTGTGCATCACTTGAACGTTTTTATCTTCTATCATTTTTGTAAACATACATTAATCAGACTAGGAGGAGGTGATCTCACAAGAAGTTGTTTTGCCATATGGCGTGCTTAACAGTTTTTTTCACCACTAATTGCGGTATTTGTTGATAATTGAGGCAATTTTTAGTTTTTTATATCAAGCAAGCATGACAGAATCGGTTTACTTGGGATGGATTAATGTGTAAATCACTAGAATAAATACTTTTTTGTTGCGCATAAAAATATCACAAAGATAAATAATAAGTGAAATACTAATGGTCAAAATTGACGCTTGGCCCTTTTTTTTTTTTTTTTTTTTTTTTTTTTTGGGGGGGGGGGGGTTATGTTTAGACAAAAGATTTTATTTCCAAGCGAACATTTTTTACCTACATTAATGTTTTTGATTTGTTTTAATATTTATATACTTCTGTGTTATTTCCCATTTTTAAGAAAAACATTTTGCTTTTAATTCATATGAATGATTTAATTAATTTTTTTATATAAAAGTTTGTTGAGAAATTACCACTGAATATATACTTGTTTTTTAAGGTATTAAAATTTAAAAATACTATTTTTAAACAAATCATTAACATGAAATAAATTTAATCAGCATTGAGCATTGAGTAATCCCTAAATTAAAGTTTGTTTAGAAATTAACACTGAATATATACTTATTTTTAAGGTATTAAAATTTAAAAAAATACTATTTTGTAACAAATTATTAACATGAAATAAATTTAATCAGCATTGAGTAATCCCGGATCTTTGAGGCCATTTTGGTGTCCAGATTAGTATCCCTAAAAGAATTTACAAATATTGTGATATTACATGAATATAGATCACTTTATTTACGCTTCTTCAATGTATGGTGTTTCATAAAAGCCAATTAAGAAACCGGTACGTTCATTGGTACGTGCGCTTTGATAAAAGTAGGTTGGAAGTTCGGCCGGTTTATATAAGATTTAAAGATTTTATATACTGCTTCCTCATCTGAGGCTAAGTATTAAAATGCCAGTGCAGTGTGACAGGGGAAGTGGCACGCTGGTCTGCTGCATGTGTGCTCGGTTAAGTAGCACCTTATCAAAAAGCTGTCCTGAATGAGTTCGCACCAGTACAAGGCAGACTCGATACGCACTCGAACTTGCTGTTAGATTAATACGTAAAGATTAATAACTTTGCTCTTGTCGCAATGGCTAAAATGTTTATGCGACGTTAAACAACATTTTAACCAAACAACCAACAAATCTTCGCCTTAACCTAGATGCGTCATGTGCTACTTTTGAATGTATTATTTCATAAAAATTCAAAATTAGCACATGACAGATGTAGCGAAGAAGTGACAATTGATAATTTTGAGCTAACCGGACACCGTACTTTTATTTAATAACTACATAAGAATGGTAATGAATTATTTTCAAGCATTACTAAATTCATCACAACGAATCTGTCGGCTTTATCAATCATGTATTTGTTATGTTTGGAAACAAGGTCAATTGCTGAAAAGAAATACAATATTTTCAAACAGACAAAAACAAATTGAAAGGAGGAAAAAAATTGACGTTTAATTTAAAAAGACATTGGATAATTGACATATGGATGTGAGTTACGTTTTTAGGCTTATTTTTCCTTGTCAATAAAACTAAACTTCAAAGATTTTTTAGAACGTTGGGGCTCTAAGAAGGGTTTTGCATTTTTCTGTAAGCAGCTCAACTGTCTGTCATATACATGTACATGGTATATTTTAAAATTACGCTTGATAAAGTCCCTTGTGAAGGTACGTGTTGTCGACACGGTGTATATTGTCGCCGATGACTGAATTCGCAGTGCATATTTTACTGAAGTTTTTTTTTGCTTTATTGAAACTAAAATGACACTTTACAATTTGTGTTACCATTAGTTTTAATTTGTTTTTTGGGAACATGTAATCATCATCATCATCATCATCATCATCATCATCATCATCTCTAACAATTTAAAATATACAATATGTACAAAGGCAATATGTACTGTTCATTTGTATTTCCATCTTAAGCAGTTTATTATCAATAACTAGTATATAATATATATATATATATATAATATTATATATATAATATAGATATTATTATATATATATATATATAATAGTTAGTGATTATAATGCAGGTTTTTGCTTTAAATTTTTAAATTTACTGTTTGACAATACAGAAGAAACACCATGGTTAAATCAGCATTCCATTGATTTCAGAAAAAAGAAATAGCAAAACTATAATTGTTTGAGCCTTTTTGTTCTATGGCGTGCTTCTCTAGGTAAGAAATTTCGCGCCGTTTTATTTATTGTATGTTCTGAGTGTCAAAACCATTTCTTGTGTCTACATTTGAAAATGCATGTTGTAAAGCGGGCCAGTTGTAAATTCATCAATATTATCATTAACTAAAAATAACTATTAAAATCTGGAACTGACAACTGAGGGTCAAATATCCCAAACTCTCTATTTGACCTTGTTACATTGACCTTTGACCTTCACAACTTTACACAGAATATCGTCTGAAGTTGGTTAATATTTGTAGCTAAATGTAAGTTTCCATGCGGACACAATTTTACACGGACAGCCTGACATATGCATGGCTATTTTTACATACCATATACTTTATCTCTAATTCGTTACTGTTCGTAGCGTGGGAGGTCATCGGTCTTGAAGATAACCGGACCATACATTAGTTTTTAAAATTTGAGATACTGCTTCCTCGCCTGGCATTTAGAGCACAGATAATCTACTGGTTTACCTGGTGCCAAGATAGTGTAACTCGGGGAGTGGTGGAATGGTATGCTTTTCTGTGGCATACTGACTTGGTGATGTAGCACCTATACAAAAAAGTCGTCGTGAGTACGCGCTAGTACAAGACAGCATACAATACACAATCGCGCATCTAAAGCATACACGGATTTATTTTTAGATAAATACTTAGAGATAAACAAAATTTGCAGAGTAATTGCTGATGCGTCGTTAAACAACATTTCAAACAACCTTTGTAATTTGTTTATGCGTTTTAAATTTGTATTGCAATATACTTAATTAAATGTAGACAGTACCGTTTTTGAAATTGTTTCAACTAATTTTTAGTCAACAGCATTTACAGATTGCTTGACCTCTGTCAATAAAAAAGTTTGCTATTAAATTGGTCATGGATAATTTTTTTTAATCAAATATTTGAAATGTTCTTTGTCTAACAATTAAAAAAAACAAAAACGGCCTAAATCCGAATTACTCTCAATAAACAGGACCAGTGCTGAGATCTAAGTATTTGTGACGAAACCAGTGCAGTTATGAGTCAGCAGCTTATTGACATTTAATTACCATAGATTATGGAAAGTGGCAACTGATTTCTAGAAAATTGTCTATTTTAATTATCATAAACCTGACATTTGAATGAAGCCATAAAACCATTTTCGGCTAAAAACAGAAAGCAATTCAGGAAAGTGGAAGCATAAATCTAGGATTTTTGTAACTTTACATTTTACAATAAATTTTGCTTAATGTTTTTTGTTCATGCAGCGTGAAGATTTAGTTTTGAAT
>JARBDR010000890.1:87500-116150 GCA_029721355.1 Tegillarca granosa | reverse complement strand
GTCACTGCTTAATTTAAAATATTTACGTATCACAACATTTTTTATATTTGCAGTCTGTTGGTTCAAGAGTCTTTGTAGCCAAAATGTCTAAAACGAACGCTTTCGAATCACATCGCCGTTCAAATCTTGATTGGGGTGTGAGAAAGTGTATCAGTTCGATTGTAGAAAATCGTGGTTTTCTCCGGCACACTGGTTTCATCGTTAAACTGATAACATCAATATAAGAGTAAGTTAGTTACTTAACTCATCTTACTGGTTCTTCTCATAGTTTTGATGAAATGTAAGGCTTTAACCAAGTTTCAGAGGAGTTGTTTAAGACTATTTAATTACAGATATACTTTAATTTACTTTTTTTAGTGTAAAAATCGTTTATTAAAACAACGGTTTGACAATGACATGTTACACAATATATCAAATTCTTTATTTTTTTATTTAATCCTATCAATAACTGAATTGGAAATTGAAAACTCGCAAATCTAATCAATAACACACTTATCACTGTCATCTTTTTAGGAGTGAATTGTTTTATTCTGAGCTAACAATGACAAGCTGTCACCCAAAGAGATTTCTAGAAATTGTGAAAACAAATCAACATTTGTCAGCTACCAGTCAGGATCTTCCAAGTGGTTATTGTAATTGGCATATTTATTTGACGTTTTTTTTTTATAAAGCCGTGTTTTTTCATAACCAACAACCATTTGGTGACGAATAAAGCGGTTTTTGGCGCCAAGATTTATTCAGATACTACTTTGGTTTTTCTAGTTAGCATTTTCAACTGCATACACACAATTAAATTACTTTATACATTCTTGTTATGGACAAAATATGGTGCATTTTTGTTGAACTATTCTTTCTGTAGTTAATTAAGAGTACAAAAATCACTTTAAATGTTATCTTGAACTATGGAAAGCAACAGTTCCGAACAACATTTAGTTGTTTTAAGTCGCCGTATTTTCAAAAGACACATGGTAATTCGATACATTGTCAAATAATTTCTGAACAATTTAATATAAGAGAAAGATATAAATTTGACACAAAGTTACAACGGAAAATTGCTAAAATTATTAAGCAAGATTCATTTGATTTGTACTGCGTTACCTTAAGTTTCGAATTTTCAAATGTGATTTATTATTTTTTTTTTTTTCTTGGTTTTAAAGCTGAAGATTGTAATAAGCATGTGTTTAAACATCGACACTTTGTCAAAGTGTGAACAATGTTAATCACTAGTCAATTTGTAAACCTCGCTTAAATACCAATCAACCTTGACTTCTAGTCATATGCGAACAACGCTTGATTATTCCAAGTGCTTGTTAAAAGAGTTTGCCCTTTTGTCAAACCGTGAACAACGGTTGCCTATTGACGAATTTGCCATTTTTAAAATGTGAACAATGCTTGTTTTTCACAATGTTTGTTGACGAACATGGCTTTTTTCAAAACTGTGAATAATGCTTGCTTTTCACAAGTAACTATAACAAAACTTGCTTTTTTTGCATTACCTTGAAAAATGCTTAATTTTAAGTGCTTGATAAAGAACTTGTCCTTTTTTCAACTATGAACGAGATTTCTAATTTCTATAACTTGTAAACAGGGCTTAACTTTTTGCCAAACAGCGAAAAAGCTTGCTAATCATCAATAAAAGAGCTGTCTCTTCGTTACAAATTATTAACAATGTTTGCTTTTTGTCAAATTTGAAAAAAGAACTCCTTTTTCACACATCTTACTAACCAACCAACCCCCACCCCATCCCATCCATGTTAGGCAAAAATTAAACGACTAAAATCGTAATTATTTATAAAACAGACCAGATACAAATCTTACTTGTATTTTGTATGCAATGAAATGTATATTTACATTTGTGTCAATTTTTTTTTTAAAACCTCAAATAATGTAAGTTTTAATCAACACACGAGTCCATTCAAAACGAACAATCAGATGATATAACTTTTGTAATAAATCATCATTTTCAAATATTTCATACACTTGCGACATAAATTTTTTATTTAGTAATAAACACTGTTTTTACTGTTCTCTTAAACTCATAATTCACAATAATCCAAGAACATTAATCAAAATATTTTCAAGATATATGACATGATTTTTTCTAGAACTTTCCAACCATGCTTCGTTATGCACATATTTTTCAACATAAAAGGTTTTCTGTTCATTCTGAATTGCTTATTCGATTATATATAAATCAAAAGAAATATGATTAATGTGTGTTTCTAATAGACAATTATTTTATGGTTCTTTGCAACCAACATAATAAGAAAAGGGATTGACATGAAAATGGGAACATTTTATATATTTTGAACCCCATTAATTTTCTATTCTGCTTGTTCTTAATAATATCTCGTGATCAAAAATAACTGAATACTTCGGTATTTTTTTATTTATTTATTTATTTATTATTTATTTGATGAGCTTTAATATCATTTAATGTTTTGTTAATATATAAAACAAATACCAGTTAAATTTTGATGTGCTAGATGTGCAACATTTCGGAAATTCATTCCTCATCAGTGACACTAAGACCTAAAAGTTTGATAGATAAAAAAACATAAACCAAACATTTGGAAATTAATTAATCTAAAGTTCCAAAACTAAATAAATCCAAATCCAGCTAAGAAATGCTTTGCATGAGGGAACAGACCTTAGTTTTAAATAAATTTCAAAATTGAAACGGCTGAAAATTTTGCTAAATGGTACATTTTTTGACAGCACAAAGTACTGCCTACTGAGTTATGGATACCCTCGGGGAGTTTTACTCCACCAGCAGCGGTACTCGTTCAGGGTTGGTTAATATATAAAACAAATACCAGTTAAATTTTGATGTGGCAGATGTGCACATTTCGGAAATTAACATATATGATAATTTGGCTCGAGACTTATGCATATTTTACGATCGATACATTTTCAAATAATACATTTTTGACACTTATTTAAAATCGATATATTTTCTATTATTTTTTTATTTAATAAGTATAGTTTTTACAGTTAATTAAATTTAATCAAGAAGTCAAATAAATCTAGCGAATAAGTGTGCATCTTTAATAAGCGGAAGTTAGTAATTGTCGTATTCTATGTTGACTTCGGAAGATTTGTAGCTGACTTCCGGTCTTCAAATTGATGCATTGATGTAACAATCTAGATATCACTAAATATAGAGTTTGTGATGCTAGCTCTATTTTACACTATCGGTAGACATGGCATATTTATTCCTACTTATGTTATAATACAGGATATAATATCGGAAAGTAAATGTAATGTAAATTGTTTTATAGTATATCTCCGAGGTAATGACAGAACAAACGGAGTATAAACATGCAGAAAACTACCTACCTAGCAGCAATTTAGTTTATCACAAAGCATTATTATATTGATGTTATTGTCAAATAAAATTACTAAGTAAATCAGACTAATGTTACACAAATTAAAATTCAATCAACTTATAACAAAAAATATATAATGAGCAATTGGGTCATGTTTTGTATGTACTTAATAAGAACTATCTTTTTTATTTCTAAATACTTGTAATGACAATAAAATCAAAGACGGGACAAGCTTTGTTTACTAGAACCCTAAAGATCGCCTTTAGTGCATACTTGTACAATGCAGATCTAAAATACTTGAACAGTCAAGAATCACATGAACTTGTTATAAGATTACTCCTCTATATTAATAAAATTATTGCCTGGTAACAAATAGCTGAAAATTTGCTGATCTGACTGAAAACAACATTTTAGCCAACCAACCAATCGGATCTCTTTTTTAAATTTTTGTTCAGGTAAAAAAAATAAAGCTATTCCCCACACTTGTATCAGTGTAAGATTTATTATTCATTATCCAGCACGAATTTTGACACGAATGCTTTTGAAAAATGACATATATCTACACGTTCTTAGATCCTATAAATCCAGCAAACAATGCAGATGTAAATCGGGAAAATATATCTGACAGGAAAAACAAATATTAAACAACTTGTTTCAATGTATTGTTGAATTGTGTACATCAAAACTTGGCACACGACAAAATATTCATAAGAAACAATGATTTATATTCAATGTTGTTATGGTATTGTTTGTTTAACCGATTGAAAGTAAGTTGTATGCCAAATCCCACACACTAGAGAGAAGATTGTAATGCTTAGATTTGTGATAGGATACTCCTCAATTTAATAGACAGGACAAATAAAAAAACAGTTAAATGTCGAACAAATGTACCCTTTTTAATTTGATGTGTAATGTATACACAGTTCGGAAAGTTATTCTTGATCAGTGGACACTTGGGGCCGAAAATGTTGATAGATACAAAAACGTACACCAGTTAGTTGAAAATTATGAACAAAGGTCTAAATTTATATATTAATAAAATTTCAGCCAAGTAATGCTGTATTAATAATCTGTAAAAAAAATTATATATATTTATAATTTTCATTATATTTACTATATTCTCAAAATAAAACGATAATATTTCTAACGGAATTTGATTCCGAAGAAAATACTCTAAGACTATTACAAGCTTAGTTTTTGAACTTTATGCTACAAGGACCTCGTTTTATATTAAAACAATCTTAATGGTGTTTCATAAAGCTTGAAATATGATTTTCAGTACATCGACACATCTGACCTTTAAGATGACAAGTTGTCAAAAGAGTAGTTAAAAGCTTAAAGATACAAGTGCTAAATGACATTATTGGAGAAACATAAAAAACGCACTGAAGAATCTTTAAATTTTACTTAAATATGAAAATTGTCATGGGAAAACATTCATTCGCTAGTCTTAAATAAAAAAGAATTGATACTAGGACAATTTTGTTTAAAATTAGAAACTGATTCCTGCAGTTTGATATTAGAGTTTGTAAGTTGCTGTTGTTTACGTCAAATGGATCAATTGTTTTGCGGATTCATTTGACGAAGTTTCTATATTTTCGTAACCAAAAAACGTTCATCAAACTAGTCAGCAGCTGACATGTTTTTTCTGCTGTAATACTTCTTTTTTAATCATTTTCCGATGTATTTTCCACGTGGAAGATTTCTGTTCATTCTGGATTTCCAATTTTACTATTGTAATATTAGAATGAATTTTGTAGTCAAATAATCGTCTAGTCAGCTAAAATGAAAAAATTATTCTATTTTAATGATCTTCTAATGTTTTTATATTTTCCACATGAAAGGTTTCTGTTCATTCTGGATTCACTCATTTACTATTGGGACATTTGAGTATATTTTGAAGTCAAAGAATCTTCTAGTCAGCTGACATGAAAACGTTCTTTTATTTCTAAAGTAATATACTTTCTACAGGATTTTTTCAGTTCATTCTAGATTTATTATTTTACTATTTTGATATAAGAAAATATTTTTGTACTCAAAACAATTTTAGTCAGCTGTTGTGTTTTTATTTACTTTGACGTACTGGTTTAATATAGTTTTCTATGCCTAATCTTACTATAAAACAACTTTTACTACATACATAACTTAAAAAAAATAAATCCTCTTTATATGCTCTTAAAACGTAACTTATTGTGCCTTTAAAAACGTGAAAATTTATTTTCATTTTTTTAAAGAAATAATTCATCATTTTAACAGATTAAATGCATTCTTGAATACAATTCCTAACAAATTATTATATAGCTAAAAAACCTTTTTTTTTTTTTTTTTTTTTTTTTTTTTTTTGGTAAGCATATTAAAAGAGAATTATTTTTTTGGGACAATGTAAGGCATTACTTCCGCATGTAAACTTTTAGTGACATTTGCTGTCAGGAAGGAATATGAATTACTTGGTTCTCGGTCTCAATAAGATAAATCTATATACGTCTGGGTTGTAAAAGGGGATTATGTCTTCAGCAATCTGACGCGCAAAAATGTGTCTGAAAGATCAATTAGTCCGTCACCTTAAGGTTCATATTAAAAACACTTGTAAATGATGTCTATTTCTGAAAAGAAAAGTATACCCAATTGTTAATATTATCTCAAGAGACCCACAAATGTTTGGGTTAGAATTGTATATGGTTATGATTTTATTTAAATGTTTCAGATTTGTATTAATTTTCCATTTCAAAAATTTATAACACAAATACCGGTTAAATTTTGATGTGCCAGATGTGCACATTTCGGAAATTCATTCCTTATCAGTGACATTAACTAATTAATTTGACTGTGTAGTATAACAATTATATTTTATAATTTATTCCCGCAAATATAAAAAGTTTGACCTGGTTCCTATAATTTTTGAAAAAATTTACAATAAAACTTTTTTTCTAATAAAGACTTTTTGTTTACTAATTATCCTGTTATTATTGCAAACACATACTGCTCAATGTCTGTATATGTTTGTATTTATATAGTACTATATGAATAGGGAAAAAAATTAAAACAATTCCTTTACGAGCAAAAACAATAACAAATTTACTCATGCCATGTATTTAATAGCCAGATTTTTGTTAATTTCGTTTATTTAACCATTACAGAACGTCATTTGTCACGACACTCACACCAAAACTGACCTACCAGACAGAAAATAATTATGCTTAGATCTATTATAGGGTTGCTCTTAGTCAATGAAATGGAAATCTAAGAATATCGACTTCAATTAACTTCATCCCGGGATCATTTTGTAACTTTCTGAATAAATACTTCCATTACATTATTATTTTCTGATGTTGCCTCTTATCACAAAACGTTGCAGTCAGATTTAATAAAATATCGGATTTTCTTAATAACTTTTTTGCAATGGTCAGTTGAATGATTATATATATATATATATATATATATATATATATATATATATATATATATATATATATATATATTATTTTAATTATAAAAAATAATAATTTTTTATTATAATTATAAAAAATATGTAAGAAATATAATACATAAGAAGTAAATAAATAAATATAAAGTATAGGGATTTACAGGTATTTGTTAAAGCTTGTTATTGACACAGATTATAAAGTTATTGTTTTATGATTCTTGTATTTAATTTATTCAAAAAATCACAAAATCGGTGAGAGAGGAACTTTTTTTTATACCTTGATAATTGTGAGATTTTGATTATTTTAAGATATTCTATTTTTCTTTAATACAATTTTTATAATTTTTTAAGATCGCTTTTTATGTGTAAATTGTTTACAACACAGTATTCTTTGCACACTATAAGTAAAACTTCTTTAAATAATTCCTCTTATCAATATTTTTAAAGATTTTGTAAATGTTTAATGGTTTTGTGGTTTTGTTTTGTTTTGTTTTTTTTTTTTTTTTTTTTTTTTTTTTTTTTTTTTTTGAATGTGGTTTAATGCCACGAGAACTTTCAGAAATGTTATTTTATCACCAATAATGTATGTGAGGAGAAACGATACAGTGTGTGTGTGTGTGTGTGTGTGTGTGTGTGTGTGTGTGGATCTTTAAAGTTGCTTATGTCTAATAAAACTAATAACTTAATTTGTTTTATTTAATACGTTGTGAATATAGCTAGCTAGACAGAGGGCGCTTACCCTTCTGGAACACCCAGTCTTACTTACATAGTAGAAATAACAGCTGTTAAACTTCATTTTGCAGATTTCATAGTTTTCGCTTTTGTTTTGGGATTGTAATTTAAACATGAACTGGTGTATATGTGTAAGTTTATGTTTATTTTAAGTCGTGGTTAATCGTTCAACAAACAATTCAATTTTTCTTATCCCCGGTTTTAAGTACGGTAATATTAATTGTGATTAAGAAGATAAGTTGCTGGTTAAATGATTAATTGAGCTACTCCTCTCTTCTATTTTGACTCTGACTAAAAGAATCATTTTTAATATTGTTTTGCGTAAAACCAAATGCGCTTTTTGTATCTTTGTAGCTTTAATACTACACCAAAAATAAATTATATTAAAACGATCTACATGTTTATTTCATAACGGGATTTCTTCACAAAGATTTTACACTGTGATTGACACACACACACACACACACACACACACACACACACATCTTAATAACTTACATACCCTTTGCCTCCTTTTGGACAAAAAGCAAACAAAACGTCATTTTAATCACTTCTTACTTTTATACAGCAAATTAAGTCTATTTATCTTTGCTTTTTTGTACATACAGAAGCCATTCAACTTGTCACAAGTTATCAAATGTCTCGTTCTAAGATTATCTTTCTGATATGATGCCTGTCCTTAAAATAATAACAAGGCACTACTATTCTATTGTTTAAATCAATAACAAGTAAAAATTGATAATCATTATGACAGATGTGCTGCCATGAAAGTAACTATAATATCGAGAAAAAAGGAATATAAATAAAATTTATACCTTGGTCAATGGCATTTCGTTATCAGTAATTTACTTCTCAATTTAAATCTTGATTATTCACACATACACACACACGCGCGCGCGCGCGGTGCCTTTGTAGTCCAGTGGTCTGGAGCGGAAGGATCACAATGCTTTACACCCGTAACTTATAAAACCCGCTCAGGTAAATCACATTCTTAGATTGTTCATTTGTTTGCTAGCTTGTGGTATTCTTCTCACAATCGAGGAATTAATGCCACATTGAAAGAATTTTGACTTGGTAGTAAAACATCACTCCGATGAACACAAGTTCACACATACAGAGAGAGAGAGAGAGAGAGAGAGAGAGGAGAGGAGAGAGAGAGAGAGAGAGAGAGAGAGAGATACAAAAATTGAGGATATCTTTCAACTGTCCAAAGTAGGATTTGTCTTACAACCAATGGTTATAGTAAGTATTTATTTTTTAAACCAGTCACAGGCACTCTTGGTTTTTCTTATACATTTTTTCATCTTTTCTGATTATGGATTTTAGAAGATTTTTTTTTAATTTCGCTGCAATGTCTTATATGTTGGAGAAATTTACTACATGACAACCGTTATCATAACCCGAAAAAAACTTTAAAATCCTTATGTAAGTCTTTGTATGTGGTATTATAACAACTTTACAAAAATTACGTAACCATTAACGTACCTATAAAATAATAAACCGAAAATTAAGGAGACATGTGCCATACCGTATATAAACTTTTTTTCAGTTATGTATTGCCAACTCAATATATAGTTGCAAAATATCACATTACCGTTAAGTTTCTGACAAATGTAGTCTGGGATCGGTTTCTCTGTCCTAAAACCAAATTCCGAAACAATTTTAATAATGATAAGGATATTGATTGTTACAGCAACGAAAATTATCATGGCAAAATAAACTAAATCATATTATAAATGTCAATTACAGTTTCTTTACCACAATGTATAATAGAAAAAGAAAAACAGTCCTGCGTGATTAATTCCTCCACAGCTAATCCATATAAATTTCAAATGGCTAAAGCATCCGCAAATACCATAAACTTTTGCGTCTTCAGAGATTTTACATATTGAAAAACAAAACCAAATGGTGGATTCTTTTGCGCATAATACGTACCTTGCCACTAAAAACGTTACTTCCGATGTTAACATCTCTATTTTCGACATTTACAATCCCCGTAACAGTTTTCTTTTTACAGCAAGTTTAAGATTATTGACGTCACAAAATTAACGACACGACGTAATAATGCTTTGCCTAGTTTATTTATTTCTTCACAGAACGGTTTTTAACAAATCCAATATACTTTTATACTTTGTAAACAACAGATTATTTTGAAAGCTTCCAGTATATATATATATAATTATATATATATATATATATATATATATATATATATATATATATATATATATATATATATATATATATATATATATATTTATATACAGAAATATTAATATAGGTAAAATTATAAGTATAATGAACTTTAATGATATTCGGTTTATTAGCGTAAAACTCAACTTTGTCAGCACAGATTTTCTATAACGCTTTCTGCTCAAGTAAATATGCTAAGTTTAAATTCCCAATAATTTTAAACTGAAAAACAGGAAATCAGGTAAAAATGTGAGTACCAAAGTATTTCATGCAATTACCTATTTTTTCATAACACAGATACAGATACAATTTAATTATTTAATGACGGATATATCTCCATCCCACACTTAACATTTAAAGTTCTTGCGTTACGACATGTTTTAATTGGCTTCCGAAACAAATCACAATGAAACTAGTCAACCTGACAGACAAATGGTAGGAAAGTTTTACTTTTATAAGATGATGGTTTTCACGCAATCATGCAGAATAATAAAAAACAATAAAAACTTTAGGTTGAAAAATATTCCTCAAGAAATAATAATAAACTTCAGAAGTACAAAATATAAATCATTACAAATGCCCTTTTTAAAAAAAAATTAAATACAAAGGAAGTGTCAATAAGTAAAAAACGATCGATTTGATTGCTTTGGAAAATTTTAATGGTTTAATTACTGAACGATTTTTATATGGAGGTTTGGCATTATTGTACTTAACACACGTTAATCCTGAAAACAAATGCTACGTTTAAAACATTATCTCATATCCTCAGGTTATCTTTAGATTGAGTTAGCAAGAAGATGTTTAAAGCCGCATCGGCATTATTGTAGCTATTTAAGGTTAAAAATTGTGCACGAAATAATAGAATCAAAAATTTCTATAAATTTGTGAAATTAAATAGTCAAAAATTATCAGATTAAAGGGAATGATAAATCAGTAGTATCAAATACTTATGTGGATTTCTTACATATACATGTAGTCCAAAATTATAACAATGTTTTGAAAAATGCAAAAAAAATTAATATTAGTCTTCAGAAATATTATTATTTTCATCTGGAAAATGTTTGAAAATTTAAAGTATAAAGTATTATTTTTGGCATTGCTCCGTCTGTGAGTAGCTCTGACACTTAAGCTTTAGATTTTTTTTTCCAGATGAACTGTAGACTTAATTAGAAATTGCGTGCAGTATACATTCGCGGAATAATTATTGTACATGATTGCAAAATTTCGAGAAGAGAAATTACAGGAAATACAAAAGGTTTTATACAGTCGATAACGTTGTTTAGGTAATTAGAATTATACGTACCCTACTAACCAGTCCTAGTCCAACCATATTTGAATTTTGACAGATAGAGAGAACTGCATCTCGAATACTTTCGCAATGGAATATGTTTCAAGTAACGCTTAATTCTATCCAACGATATAGTGATAATTAGTGTTGTTTGCTATCAATAAAACTGACGGTAGTTTTTATGGGAAAAATTCAAAGTATTTGAGTAATAAAATTTTTAAACAGTTTAACATTTTATATTTCTTCGCTTTATTGTTTCGAGGTAAAAACATATCTTTAAAACTTCAACATTCACAAGAAGGGTGGAATGGTGTAATGGTGTTTTTCACCAGTTCAAGTTTTTTCTTTCGACTTTTTCGAGACGGTCAGTTCTGGAGCATTGAGCAATTCGGAACACCACGAGCAAACTGGCAGACTTTCTCACACTAGGATCTGACTTAATGGGATTCAAACCTAGGCGTTGAGAGTAACTGTTAACCATAAGCGAGCTTCAGACATCTCAGTCGCCAAAGCCTCACCCTCATAAGACAATATTAAGTCTTTCTATCTTTTTTGTAACATACATCAATACAATGTTTTATTATAAAAAATTTTTAATTATCCTTTTATGAAATTTCTCTAGCGTACAATAAGGACATTTCAATCATAGTATAGAATATATAATACACAGATGAATATAAATCGAATGCAATGGAAGCGAAACTTATCAACAATTTAGAATATCGGCCGATAAAAATGCTTTGCAATAATTACAACAATTTCCATCAAAACAATGAATATAATTGCGTACGAACACTTACGTAATTACGTGTGGAAAGATGAAATCTTTACTTCGAAAAGGATATTGAATCAAAAAGGTCAGTAAACAAAGTTTCAAGGCACACATAAAAATCAAAGTCTTCATTCAATTACACATTTTAATTCTTTTTTGTGCGTGGCACATTGAGTTTTTAATTGAATAAATAACTTTGCAATTATTGAAGAAATAGTGTAAAGCACACAAAGACAGTCTTAGAAGATATGGTGGCATCGAGAGCTCTATCATGACAATAAGGTTACCACTTTGATTGTAAAAATATACTGTTCAATGATTTGTTACATGCTAACTGTTCTTCGGTGCTACGATCTATAAACTATAAAATCAAAGTTTCTTTCAGATATTTCAGGAAACACTTTTCCTTTCTTGTTTGTATTGGATTCCAAAACTTCAAAAAAATGTACAAGAAAAGATATACATGCATTGCAGGTTTCTCTAAATCATTATCAGTGATTCAAATTTTTACAGTCCTCAGAGATGGCCTTCAGTTTCACTTAGAAAAAGTCTATTCTACATTTGGCATCAACCAAATGTAGATCCATTTGGCATCAACCAAACGTAGATCGTTAAAAATCCAAAATAAATAGTTTTTAAATTTACTTTCGGTAAAAAAAAAAGTTTAAAATCTTTTGATTTTTCAACACTTTACAACCCTCTCTTTCATTCTAAATTGAAAGAATATTTTAAACAAATCATTGACTTGTCATTCTTTTACAAAAAAAACGGTTAGAAAAGATGCAAAAATATTTAGTACTCAATAGGGATTCTGGTTATTTTGTAAAACATCATACAGACTGCAAACATAAAAATACGGTGAAGATACTATCAACAAACTGTTTTTGATAGACAACAAATTTATTGTGTTTGGCGATAAAATTTCAACAAACAATCAGTATACCAGCGGGTGAAAGTTTACACTTTTGTTTACTGGTTTGTTTTTATTCATATGAATCAGACTTTTTACAGAACCTTGTTAAATCTAGAAAAACAACTGTCGCTAAGTCAGTCAACTCTACATACAGATATATGGATTACTTTTATTCTCTTAATCATCCCAAATTTAGAGAATATTTGAATGACATCTATCCCAGTAAGCTTAAAATAAAAGGGACGACCGATTCTCTAGGGTCTTCTTTATGATTTGGACAAGGACTGGTATGTTTGTGTTTTATTATTATATTTGAACTTTTACCTCAATTATGTCACCCACGAAAGTCTATATTTGAAGCTATATGATGAATGTGATGATTTTCCGGTTCACTTTACAACGCTCTCGTTTATTTCAAATTGAAAGAATATCTCAAACAAATCATTCGTCATTCTTTTACAAAAACGGTCAGCAAAGATATCAATATCTAGTGTTTAACCGGGATTCAGGTTGTTTATTTAAAACATCATACAAACTGCGAAAAAAACATATAGTGAAGATACCATACAAAAAATATAAAAGTTTTAATTGACAACATATTTGTTGTGGTTGGCAATAACGTTTTCAAACAAACAATCGATATACCAGTGTGCAATGTTTTACACATTTGCTTGCTGAATTGCTTTTTATTCATGTGAAGCAGACTTTTTACAGGATCTTGTCAAATCTAGAAAAAAAATGTCTCTAAATTATTCAACTCCACATACAGATATATGATGTTCTATGTCTTAATAAACCCAAATTTGGAAAAAAAAAATAAAAATGTCATCTTTCCTAGTGAGCTTAAAACAAAAAGTACGATCGATTTTCTACGGTCTACTTTATATTTGGACTTTAGCCTCAATTATGACACCGATGAAAATCTACATTGGAAGCTATATGAAAAATGTAATGACTATACGTTTTCTTTACAGCAATATTTCTATTCCTGCTTATCCTGCGAATGCTTTATTTGTTTTGACAGTTAATACGGTATGGTAGAGGTTGTTCCCACTACGGGGATGACTCGGGGATATTGCAATCATAAGTTAATCGAGGCTCTAAAAGGTTTTATGGCCGTCACCACAATACTGTTGATAAGTATCAAGTCGTTGTATTCAATTTTTATTGGATATATTTTACGTTCAATTTTTTCGTTTTCCATTTCATTTTCAAAATTGATTTTGCACATTGCGGGAGTACCTAGCTAGGCAGAAGGTGCCTATCCTTCCGGAGCTCGTGTTCACATGTTAACTTAATAAGACATTTTTACTATGCCTTTTGGGATTGTGATTTGGACGTGGATTGGTATGTTTTTGTTTGATCCAATTAAAAATTGAATTAAAAGAAACTTTGGGTTAACGGCAAAATAGTCGATAACATTAAAGAAATAATGTGGAATAAGTATTGTTACCTTCTCATAAATTAAGTAATAATGAATAAAAAAAAGGAATTTGATATTATTATAAATATTTGTGTTTAGAATAGGAGACCGTTAATTAAACGTTGTCTATAAGCGGTAATTACACCAAACATGACGTATTGGATGCTTAGTAACATGACTAAAACCAGTAACAACACCTCATGTGACATAAAAATAACTTTTGATATGACAAAACTAGTTATTAAACCATGCTCGAAACTACTGCCTAATATATAAAACTAGTAATTACACTACACCTTATCTCGTTATTTCTAATATACTGTCCAACGCCAGTAATTACAACACATCTTATGTCGTGACGAGCAATGACGTCAACAAAACAAATTATACCTCGTTTTATCTCGTTGTCTGATATAGCAAGCAAAACAAGTATAAACATAGTACCCGACGTCGTGACGTCGTGAAGACTAGTAACATGACCAAAACTTGTAATTACACTACGCCCTATCTCGTTATGCCTAAAATAGTGAACAAAACCAGTATTACCACAACAGTTGAAGTAGTGAAGCCTAGTAATGTGAAAAATTTTTAAATTATAATACGCCCTATCTCGTTATGCCTATATAGTAACCAAATCCAGTATTAACAAAACAACTAACGTCGTGAAATTGTGAAATCTATTAGCGTGAACAAAACTTTATTTACATCTCGTTAAGCCTCATATAGTGAGCAAAACCAGTAATTAAGCAGCACTAAAATAAAATAATGACCAAACTGACAATAAAACCACGCCTGTCGTAGAATTTTCTAGTGACATGGCCAAAAGTAGTACGTACACCTGGTATGAGATTGCGATGCCAAATTTACATGGCAAAAACCAGTAACTAAACGACACCCTTAAGTAGTGAAGTCCTATTAAGTAGAAATATTATTAGATTTGTAAAGACTGTTTCTAACAAGATTTGTCATGAATACCATGTTAATTTTATGAATCCTTCGGATGCGAACTGATAAAAGAGATAATCCGTGTCCAGAACCTTGTTATACTTGTCTATTGTAACAAGAGGGGAAGTTCGATACTTATCCGAGTTAATTCTTGTATAATTGTTGGTATCTAAACAGATTTTGACAGAGACGTTAAACAAAGTTACTCTTTTCTGTCATTGTATTTGTGACAGTAAATTAGGCAAAATTTTAATTGAAAATGCATAAAAATCGAGTTAAGTTTGATATCGTTTGTTTACTTGAGTCTTGCCGTAACAGGAAATCGCTATGCTACGGGGATTTCAAATGTCAAAAAAGGTGATGTTTACACCGGAGTAATGTTTTTAGTGACATTTTACGTCATATGCGCAAAAGAATTCAACAATTGCCTTGTTTTTCACATGTAAAATCCCTGTAGCAGCGACGATCTCTTTTCTACATAAATATTTTTTTGTAACCGCAGTTGCGCATAACAATTTTGAGTTACGACTAGACCCAAGTAGGAAAAAAATATAGACTTAATTCAAGTTGATTGGATTTTTCATGAAAATTTGTATAATTTACTGTAATAAAGTGACACAAACAGTAAATTACAGTTTCATTGAATCGACCTTTGTAGACATGGTTTATCTTCAAAATTCTGTACGTCTATAATACGTTTATATATATGTAGTAAGTTTTACCTATTTCAATCAGTTTAAGATAAGATAAATCAAGGCAATCGGTTTTTGTACTTTCGTAAACATCTAGATAAGAATTTATACAACTTGTTTTATAGAGATCGATAATCAACACTTTCACCACACTCATCTGCTGTAAGTAATTTTTTCAAAAATACCCCCTTAAGGATCCCCTTAAAGGTTCTTTAAATGTAAAGACCATTTTCTAAGGCAGCACCAAAATTTTTATGTGGCTTTCCTACAGATTTGTTTTTAAATTCACTAATCCGAATTATAGAATTTAAGAGAGAGAGAGAGAGAGAGAGAGAGAGAGAGAGAGAGAGAGAGAGAGAGATAACCATAAATAAAATGAATATGGCAATATATACTTGTTTCAACTTCTAAAACTGACCATTGAAAAAATATTATCCATTTAAATGAATGTAGGAAATGGTGTTTTATTTCCGAGTTAAGATTCTGGATGGGTCGAGGAAACCAGAGTCCCCGGATGAAACCGATCATTTTGAGCAACGAACTGGCAATTTCTCACTATAGAATCTAGAACCAAGTAGTTTAGTGGCAATATGATCAACAAGAGCGCACTGAGCAGAGTATTAATTTATAGTGTTTTATATATACAAACACTGATCCTTTACTTGTAAATGGAAGTCATATTGTCATTGTGACTCAAAAATTCTTATCCTGGCTGCCACTTCATCTATAGCTGGTGACGTCTCGATATAAGTAAAATAATCTTAACTAGGACGTCAAATTAATTAAATCAAATTAAATCAAATCCAATTGTCCTGGATTTGTCTGTTCCAGCTAATTCTATCAATAGTTACGATATTTAGCATACATACTGCTGATAACCATACCTACGACTGTCAGGCGCCTTTCGGATGAGGGTTGGCAGTCTAATTTATTTTATACAGACAGTATTTCGTCAAAAAAAAAAACATATATACAAGCATACCTACTTAAAAATATCCATCATGAATAAAATGCTAAAAATCCACTCTGAAAACAGTTATCAGAGGCCATATATATATATATATATATATATATATATATATATATATATATATATATATATATATATATATATATATATATATATATATATATGGCCTCTGATAACTGATATATATAATTCCAAAACTCATATATAAAAGAAAATTACTTAAACATTAAAAATATATAAATAAATACATATATAATAATACTGTAATTCGATTTTATTTTATGGAAGATTTTGGCACAGTTATCAAAATTATTGTTGTAGATGAAACACTTGAGTGTATTTAAATTCATTTAACTATATTTGCTAAAAACATAGACAAAAACTTAAGCCTATTTAAATACATGATATGTCAATGGCTTAAACAGACTTGCACATACGTGTGTAGTTGGTTTCAGTATCTTGCCCCTTTAAAAGTATTACAGTCATCAACTAACATAGTATGCTTTAGTATAAAAACTAAAGACTGATAGCATTGTCTACAGGTACTACACGTATATATTACTTGGTTATTTAAAACAATTATTATTATTATTATTATTATCATTATTATTATTATTATTATTATTATTATTATTATTATTATTATTATTATTATTATTATTATACGCTGATTTTGAATTTCTATTAAAATAATGCATTCAAAATCAGTACATGACTTATTTTTATAGAAATTAGCACGTAAAAGTTTTATATAATTAATAGAATGGTGCATTCTAAAGTGGTACATGACTTTTTCTTTTACAAAAGACATTCTTTGTAATGTTCTGTTGGTGGAAATATGTTTTAATTACACTTATAATTAAATATACTTTAATTATTTTATAGGATTTATACCATAACTGAGATGCAGGTATGTTATATTCAAATGCATTTTGAAAATCATATCTCCGAAATTTAGATTGATATCATTGAAAACGTTTCATTTTGTTCACACATGTACTATGCCGATGCTTAGTGGCCTCAGTGGTCGGGTTGTCTATGCGTTCACGGATTACAACGCATCTAACCTCACATCTACAGTAGTTCAGTTGGTAGAATGTTTGCCTCGTATGTGGGAGATCGGGGTTCGAACCCTTGCTGAGTCTGAAAATTGGTAATGACTGTCAATGGAACTTACCACCGAACTACGTGATCAGTACATATATCTCTTTAAGGTTTGTGCGAACTGAAACGTTTACATCAAAAATTCCTTGAAAAACGACGTTATTACAGGAAAACATCACCTTATGGGATTCCATTGTCAATAGAAATAATTGTCCAGCACAAGCGCTATCAGGTACATGCTTCGCTGGCGATTTCCATTCAGTGATACTAAAACCTCATTCAGTCTTTAATTTTTATTTATTTATTTATTTATTTATTTATTTATTTATTTATTTATTTATTTATTTATTTGTTAAGATTAACTTCAGAAATCGACACATTATTTATGTCCAAAACCCTAACCCTTTCGTATACATAAGGGATTAAGATGTATGTTTCATTCATTTTACGTTACAGAAATTTCTCTTGACCGCCATCTTGTTTTTGGCTGCCATGGTTACAGCTGTTTGGTCTTGCAGTGATTGGTACACAAATAGTCCTTGCTTTTGTGCATGCGAAGATGTTGGAACTGAATGCAAGAAGAATTGTATCCCGCATTATGCAATACCTCACGATGAAATTGTAAAGACGGTGTGCGATACTTATTGTAAATTTGATAGTCTAAATTGTATGAGGAATTGTGTCGCAAAGTCTTGATGAAATAAACGGCAATGCGTTTTGCAAAAATTTGCATTTGATTTTTTTTCTTCAAGGAAAAAACATTTAAACTATATATATATAGTTTTCCCGTAATAATTCCCCGGGAATATTTGACGTAAACATTCTCTATTTCATTCCGCACAAACGTTAAGAGGCATTGATCACATGGTACGCCGGCGAGTTCCATTGAAATAACAGTTCCTCTGCGTTGGAACTATCACAAAGATCAATTTCAGCCAATGAAATTGAAAGAGTCATACGTCATGCCATTCATGTTTAGCGTTACTATGGTTGCGTAGTTTATTGGAGTATCACGTGAAAAACGATCGCGAGAGCTTACATAGTTTTGTATTGCAGTATGATATAACCGAATTTAGAAAATTAAATTATTAAAAGATAAGATAAAATATGGATGAAGTTGTGTGGATTCTTCAATGAAGCACTAAAGGAGCTAAAGATTTGTAAATTTCTTAATGAGGCACTTACGTGCATATGCACATTATCACTACTTCATGACTGATGTGTGGGTATGAAATATTTGATGCTATGGCGCTTTATGATTTTGTCATTACATCTCACATCTGTCCAAAGAAATTACAAGATAAAAATAATATCAATGTTTATCACTTGATATCACTAATAACATTATTGTTCTGTTTTCAATTCTATTTTTCGAAAAACTATGCTACTTAAAAACAATTCATCCATTTAAACATTATTCTGATCTTGGCTGCTGTCATATGCATGCTTTTCAGGGTACTAATGTTATTATTTGCAATTAAAACGCAAACATCTTGTCATTTCGAATAAATTTGCATAATC
Source organism: Tegillarca granosa (assembly GCA_029721355.1). Taxonomy (NCBI): domain Eukaryota; kingdom Metazoa; phylum Mollusca; class Bivalvia; order Arcoida; family Arcidae; genus Tegillarca; species Tegillarca granosa. The sequence goes on along the minus strand of JARBDR010000890.1, from coordinate 96,844 downwards.
GGGCATTTTTATCTCGGCAAAACATACTGTGAGTTAGTTTAGATTTAAGTTCCTTAAGATTTATATTTTGGTCATTGTTTATTTGAAATTTAGAATGATGCTTTGAACATTGAATCATTAGATCAGTAAAAATAAAATAGATGGATTGTAGTCTGGTCGATGCATTTTTTTCTGATTTTGTAGAGGTGTAAACAACTTCAATTTTCAAGATGTGTCTTAAATTGCTTGTATCAATGTATCATTTCAGAAGGAAAAGCTCTCCGAATCGTCACTATTCTTTCATATTTTAAGCTATTTCTAATATATTCACACATTTTGACTTACTACTAACCTCTCTCTCTCTCTCTCTCTCTCTCTCTCTCTCTCTCTCTCTCTCTCTCTCTCTCTCTCTCTCTCTCTCACACACACACACACACACACACAAACACACACACATATATATATATATATATATATATATATATATATATATATATATATATATATATATATATATATATATATTCTACCAATTTTTACAGTCAATAGAACATGGCTTTCCATTTTGCTCAGCTACTAGAGACCATAAAATTGCTGAAATAGATTTTTCTCATATTAGCGTATTTTTAGTTATACATCTTTTAAGTTTCTTGATCATACATACTTTAATTCATATATCTCAATATTTCTTACATGCAAAACGTGTTTGGAACCAAAGTTCTATAGATCGTTCTGATACATTTAACTTGTAATCAAAATGATCTATCCATTCTGAAAAATCGGTATCAATCAAAGAAAATTCTCCGAGATTAATTAAATGATTAATGCTTACTAGACCTTAAATCAAAACAAAGAAATGTCCTTTTTAGTAAAACAACAACCAGCATCAACAATAATAATTATTATTAAATCACAACTTACCGCAAATCTGATTTTCAGTTGATAAGTCAAAAACGTCAACAAAAATTTTAAGATTTCTTCAGAAAAAATTATTCCAGTCTTCCAGATATTCGACAAAAGTTTATCAATCCATATAAATTTGTTAAATTGTTTTTTTTTTTCTTTTTTAATTTTGATTAAACAACATCCCAGGATAAAACTTGTTTTTCTATATTTATTTCATCTTGAAAAAAAAATTTACCGTTAATTTCTGAGTATTTCTGCCTATCTTATTTATGTTCATTTCAGATGCTAAAGATCGCGTGATTCAATTGGTTGATTAGCAGCATGCCATGTGTTTCTTACGGTTCATTACCTATTTCTTTTCCCAGATTATCATTTTTATTTTACCAACCGTAAGTTACACTCATATCTGGCACAACACATATTATCTATTACGATATATTGGATTATATTAAACAAGGTTATAAAAGTGCTAGCGTCTTCAAATTATTTTAAAGAGAATATTTTTTCAAAAAAAATCTGACTTTGATCTTTAAAATAGTTAAATATCTCCTGCTTATATAATTGATTCTTAACTTGATCTTTTTCCTTGTTAGCAAAACTCTGCATGCATCAGGTTAAATATTTTAACGGTTGATTATCAAGTGAAAAATAGTTTGACGTTCATTTTGTTCAGGGGCGTATTTACATCGATTTTTCGGTTTAAATTATTAATTTTTTTTGAAATTTAGTCTCTCGATTCCTCAATCGTAAAAATTAAGAATTATATCAAATTAACGAATGGTCATTGATACTAAAGGCATTCGTTTTCCGCATTTGTAACACAACACCAGCGCTGACCATTACCATCAATCTTTATATTGGTTTGTAGATGTATTATCCTAGACGTCTTATGGAAAACACAAGATTTTTCTCGGATGCTGTAAAGGTAACAGGCACAAGGGAAGAAGAATATGAGTGAAGTAATGATTTTTAACGCCCAATATCAAAACTATTTCACTTATGATAAGGCGGTCTGTTTAGACATGGCAGAGAAATCCGGAGTTCCCGGAGAAAACCATCGAACTTCGCTAAGCGAATGGGCATTTTTTTTTACATGAGTGTCATTAGCGAAATTGTGAATTTTATAAAAAAAAAAAAAAAACAATTTTCAAAATTTCGCAAATAAGAAATTTTTGGATATTTTATTTTTTTACAACTCCATAATGTTCACTTGCATTAGGATCTATACGAGTAGGATTCGAGCCTAGACGATGAGAGGCACTATGATCCATTAGCGCACGCTTTTGATCAATCGGTAACCGAGACCCCAGAAAATAAAGAAGTTATATAGCAACACGAAAAGATAATCAAATAACCGAAAATTCGAATGTATTTCAGTGTCTACTTTTCTTTTTAACACTTCATATGTAAAATCCTATTCCAAAATAAGTCTCTACTGGTTTTAGTTAACAAAGTTAAAACATTAAAAATAATATATAATGGTTTATTTGGTCATATTAGATTTTATTTGATGTTGGAACAAGAATATGTTTCAACTTTAAACCGTTTTCATGTAACTGTTTATCTGATGCAACTAATCCGGCTTATCCTATCGATACACGATTGAGTTGAGTAATAATGTTAAACGCCCCAGTCAAGAATTTTTTACTTATATCGTGGCGGTCAGTTCTGGGATGGTGGAGGTAACGGGAGTGCCCGGAAAAAACCACCAACCTTCGGCAAGCACACTGACAAAACTTTGTCACAAAGGTTCTGTCGGAGTTGAATTCAAACTTATAGACACTGTAATCTGTAAGCGTTAAAGGCCACTCGGCCATCCAAACCCCAAAAAGGAAAAAAAATACAGCAACACAAAAAAAAAGGATCAACCAACCAGAAAATGTAATTCAGTTTTCATATTTGTTTGAATACTTTTTTCCTAAAACTATGTAAAATCCAACTCCAATGAGTCTGTATTGATTTTAGTTAAAACAGCGAAATTATTAAAAATAATATTTGATGGATTATTATTTATAAAGTATTATCTGACGTTGGAGAAAACAAATTCGTAACTTTTACTTATTTTTAAGTAAACAGTTTATCTGCATTTAAAATTCAACATAACCAAAATACTGTATGGACACATGCTTAAATTTTCTAGTTATGAAATTTCAAGTACAACTAACGCCAGTTGCTTTTTTAATGCCGGATGCGTGAGGTAACCCTTAATCATTTAAATTAATTATTAATTTACAATCATTTATCCGAAAATACATTCTTATAAAGACATTTACATGAACTTGAAATTAGTTCGACGATGTCTAACCGAACGCAAGATGTTTTTTTTTTATTAACTTTTGGTATAAACGTTTTTTCTAGAGCAATTGCAATGTACATGAGTCATCATTCCAATGATCATGTGACTTATAAATGTTTGTGTGACGTCATTCACATTGAATTGAAAAAGCGTAATAATAATAATAATAATAATAATAATAATAATAATGATAACAACGACAACAACAACAATAATAATAATAATAATAATAATAATAATAATAATAAAAATAATAATAATAAATTTCAAAATAAAAATAATAGTTCTGAAATAAATACATACATAAGGAAGAAAAAAAAGGGTTTTTTTTTCTTAACTCATTACATACATGCAATGGACGCTAAAGCAATATAAAAGTCATTTTCTTTGTAGAAAGCTAAATGATTATTTTTCATCTTCGCGTTTTAGTCGTACTTACTTTGCTTGTTTTGTTACTTGAACAAAATTTAAACTAATGACGTAACACCTTTATTTATAAGTAATTTATCTTACCAATATGAGTGTTTATTTATAAAAACGGTGTTGCTTTCAATCAAAATATTAGGAATGAAAATCATTGCAAATGTGAAGCAACAAGAAAACAGGCACATGGAAGCTTACTTGCCAAAGAAAAACAAAAGTAGTGGCACTTATTCAAATAGCCAGAAAAGTACAAATTACGAAACTATTTTGTAAACGTAAACAAAAATGTAAAGTAACTTTTGTACAAATTATAAAAACTAAAAATTAAACGTTAAAATAAAAATATAACGTTATATTACTTTAATGATGTAATATAAAAGATAAAATACCTTTGAAATAATGCTAACAATACATTATTAATACAAAAAGCAATACAATAATATAATGTATAGGTAAAAAAAAGTTTGAAAAAATAACTTTGTCAAAACTGGTCACTAAAAATTTCCAGCATTACATTTATACAATAAAATAAAAAAACAAATGAATTGAGAAAAAAAACTGTCAAAACTGCCCGCTAAAATTTGTCAGATTGGTAAAACCTGACAGCCAGACAAAGAACACTATAAATGGCATTTGTAGACTGTTCAGAGGTTAAGTATTTACTTTGAAAATTGTATTTAACATAATTGAAACAACGTAAAGAGAAGAACGATGTCCACAAGGAAACATGTCATTTATACAATAAAATGTTGACCTTTGTGTAAAGGATTGGCGTTGGACCATAAACAAACACATTGTGAAGACATAAATTCTCATTTGTATTCCATTCAGAAATGTAGGCATGTAAATCCATTGCGTCGCCGATTTGGATAACATCATCAATATGGTTTTTATGTCTCAAATAGGAAAAAGTAATTCCAATTGTCATTGACAGACTCTAATACATTTGTCTCGCCATACTACTGTCAAATTAATCTGTAAAAGGGTAACTGCCATTGATGATATCTGTACACAAGAGTTTCTAAGAAAGCATATAATACGTGTGCAGTTTTACATGCTTAAAGTGATCATATGATCTTGCAACATGTCATCTACAGGAAAAGATATACCGGGTATATTTAATTAAGATATTTATTTAATTTTAGTTAGATTACTGAGCCGCTTAATTTGAGTTGAAGCATGCTTTTATTTCATGGTCGTCATTTCGATTTTGTTGATAAGTAAGGAGTCGCTGTATCCAAACTTAAAAATAATATATTGACGTCCTAGTTTTACATGTTCCTTTCATTCTCAATTTTGATTTTGCAAGTGCAAGTGAAAGTTGTAGCTAGCTAAGTAAGAAGTGCTTACCTTTCAGGAGCACCCGGTCTCACTCTCTTGGTAAAAGTGCACGTACTTGACCGAATTAGCCAGTTTAAAAATTTTTGCTTTACTTTTACAATTATGGTCTGGAAATGGACCGATTTGTTTGGGTAAACAAGATTCTAGTAAATCATGATTTATAATGAAAACTGTAGTACTTTTGTTCAATTTTATTTAAGGTAATCTATATTTTTATGCTGTATTCAGTACACAAAACAAAGCTTTTTCCACTTTGTAACTCACTAGACAAACATCTCCAAACATATCGTTGATATTTTGTAATTGACAGTCTAAATTTGTATAATGTTGTTCGGAATGAAAACATTAGCCGTGTTTTACTGGTTGTTTTCCGTTTGGCAAGAAGCCATTCCATTAAACGATAATTTCCCATATTTATTTTTGACGAATCAGAACACAGATAACATCTTCACAATTGTTTTTCAATTGGTAATTTTTTTTTTCACGCTTCCATTTATATATAACGACCTTTATTGAAGTGCAAAATCTTTTGGCACTAAAAATAGCGCATTTAACGAGCATTAGTAAACCAATAACCTACAAATTCCAAAAATAACTAGTTTTACTGAGTGGATTTGTGGTGTTTAACGCCCTAGGCAAAATTCTTTTACTCATATTGAGGTGGTCAGTTCAAAAATCGTGGAGGAAACTGGAATATTCGAAGAAATCGTTTACCTTTGGTATGCGAAACGTACGAGCTTGATTTGAAACAAGAAGGCGAGAGGTACTGTAGTCCGTTAAGCGTAAGTTTTAGACTACTCGGACAAGGGGGAAATTTATGAGAATCATAAAAAAGAAGCTAGTAGTAAAACCTGTGAACTCTATTCCTATATTTATCTATTGTAACGTATACTTAGGACTGATATTATTTCAACTTAACTAATAAGTCTTGTTCCTTGTGGCGAATTTGAGCTTCCTTCAAGCTGTTTTTATATTTTGGTGAAAAAGCTGATCGGCCATATCATCTAAGTTTGACGAGTTCTATATCATATATTAAAATATAAATGATACGTATCAAATGGTGATAACAACTGAAGATTTGTTGAATTTTATTCAGAGGAAGAAAAACACTTCAGCTTATTTTTTATCAAATGTCCTAGAGATTTGTATATCAAAGTTTGATGTAATAATTAGTTTTCATCGCCTGCAAAAATACAGAAGTAGTTGATAAAATGAAAGAAAATTTTGTAAGTTATGTTTCGATTAAGTTATTGAAAGAGTTGAGTTGAAGTGAGTAATGATTCATTAAGCTCAAGTTAAGAATCTTTCGTTTACATCGGTTCTGTGATGGTGAAGGAAACCGTTCCCAAAGAAAACCATCGAGTTTCAGCTAGCGAACGAACATACTTTTACAAGCTAGGATCTGCCTGAGTAGAATTCGAACCTGGAACTGTAAGCGAGCGCATTAGACCACTCGGACTCGGACTCCCCCCCCCCCCCACCCCCCCCCTAAAAAAAGAGATAGACTTCCTGCAAACAAAAATTTGGTAAATTTTAGTTAGACACAGTGATATAGAAAACTTTCTTTTTTTTTAAAAAAAAGAAATTGAAAAATTGAAATTCTAGTTAAAACTTAGCAAAACGATTATGCTAGTATGATACCGGGTGTTCCGTGTACAAATTTAACATGAAGAGCTTCTTATATTTACAATTTATTTCTTACATCTAATCTGCTATGTGGACTTAAAACTATTACTGCATTTCATTTTTGTTAATTTACTATCTCCATTTGTTTTAGTGCATCGCGGAACCCGTCTATCGCATCTCCATAAAGGATGACGTCATTGATAAGTGGGATGACAGGTGACCCCGCCTACTTCCATTGATAAAAAATAACTAATCCGTTAAATGGAATACAGTTGCTTTAATGACAGAATTAAACGATTGAATTTTGAAAATATTTAACAGTTACATTTGCATATTTAGATTTAAAGTACAGTTTGAAAAGGAAGAATTAGAAAATACGTCAGAAGTGTGGGGACTTACTTGTCGTGTAAGGGTATGTGACGTATTGGTGATTACGCGGTACTGTTTGATCAGTTCAAAAAGGTCAAACATACGTTTTCATAGCCGTATGAAGCAATTTTTCGATAATGTTGAGAAATAGCTTGCATAGGCGGAAAGTGGGTGCCATTGTAAATATATAGTCGTTAAGTTGGTTGCAGATTTTCTGGTCGGACGACTTGGTGCAAATCTCAGTTTAAAAAAATAGAAATAAATTAATCTGATACAAGCTATTCCAATTTGTTGCAGTCTCAAAAATCAAAGTTCGATTTCATATTTTTCAATATTTTTTAAAATTATTTTGAAAAATATATCAAATGATAATCATGATTATGATAAAATGATATCAGATTGAGGTTTAATTATGTATGTACATACATATGTATAAAAAATAAGATTTTCGTTCAGCTGGAGTTTATAATCACAAAACATTGTATGATGCAAAACATCATCAAAGTGCATGCTATGTGTGTAGAATATTAATCAGGCCTCGGTTTCACAATCATTCCTTAACTAAGATAACTGAAATGATCTAAGATAACTTAAATTTAGCAAATTTTGACAAAAATTTTTTAATAAAAAATAAATATTTGTGATTAAACGAAATACAGATGTTACAAGCTTTAACTGATCTTAAAAATGACACCTTAAATTCCTGAATAACTTAACAATTAACCAAATTATTAATATTTCAAATTTGCTAGATATTAGTTAAGGGAAATTTTAGTTAAGGAATTATTGTAAAATAGGGGTTACATATAGCTGTAATTATAACAGTTTCTATTCCGCTGCCTACAACTGAATGCTATAATTTCCCATGTTAATTCAACATTTTCTTAATCGTTCAAACCACTACAAAAGCTCAGTTGGGAGACTGCCGCTCGCTTCGTAAGTGATATGTCGAAGGTTGGAACCCTGACATCTGACTAAGACTTAAAAATTGGAAGTGGCTGTTCTTTCGCCAAGCATTCGGCATTTAGAAATAAAAGTCACGGGGTCCTTCGGATGAGACCTTAAAAAACCGATGCCCCGTATCACGGCAGGGCGTGGCACGTTAAAGACCCTCTCTGCACATTTCTCTTAACGCACTGCAAAGGTCACAATTTCTGTCACTTGACCAAAAGCTGGTGACGTCTCGATATAAGTGAAACATTCTTGGCAGGGACGTAAAACCCTATTAAATCAATCAATCAATCAATCGTTCAATATTTAACATGCATCTTACCAATATTCATGTACATAACTAGAATAATCCTCATGTTAATTCTAATTATTTCAATTTTTTTAATACCAAAAAGTCATCTTACCAAAAATAAATAGAAACAGTAATTGGTCTCGTCATTCATTTCTTATCGTGCAATATCTAAGAAGCATTTTACCAATAAATATAAATAAAACTATAATTCGTCATGTCGATTTATTTTTTTTTTAATATTTCAATATAAAAGAGGTTTCTTAGCAATAGATATATTTGAAACTTCACATAACAGTAAATATCACAAACTTTGATTTTCAATTACTGTTCTTTAACTGTATGACAAAAGTGAAAATACAGGAAAGAGCCAATCGCATCTTACGGATTTATGTGTTTCTGTCACGTCAAACGTGTTATTAATTTTCATTGGGTGAACCTTACTAGAAATTGTGTCAAACAATATCAAATGCCAAGTAATTTCTCGTTTCTGATTTATGAATTTATATTTGTCAAGAATTACAACATTTATTGATAGGTTTACAGACCTGAAGGAAAACAATTTAAAATCAACTTCAACCTAAACTGTTTTATGGCTTTCTGATTATTGTTACGATAAGTTTTTTGTTTATTATATTACAAAAACTAAATATTTGTCTAAGAATTTGATTTAGATTATGATATATGTGGATTTAATTTTTTAATCAAATCGGACCGTTTTTAATTTTCATCACGATGACGTACTCATTTTTATTATAAAATTGAATTTGCCACAAAATCTCGCAGATCATCATTTAATTCCAAATAAAAAAAATTTCCAAAAAATTGGTTGAATCAAATGAGTATATCTATCTATCTATCTATCTATCTATTTTTATTATTTTTTGTCACAACACTCACCGAGTGCGTGTTTTTTTTTTTTTTTTTTTTTTTTTTTTTTTTCCAAACTTGATTATTAAATAAAATTACATTTTTATTTCGACAGTTATTATAATTCAAGTACTGTATAAGTGTTTCATTTTCGTTAAAGTTTCGTTATGTAATCATGTCAATATTATTGTAAATAACAAAACAATCATTTTTATCTCGGTTACATGTAAAATGACATCCTTCAATATTTTGTAAATCAGGACAATCAGAAGAGTATCTGCTCCTTCTAACATC
>JARBDR010000890.1:0-82500 GCA_029721355.1 Tegillarca granosa | reverse complement strand
CAGATGTTTGCTTTGATGCTGGCCTCAATATCAACTTTGTTTTCTATATGTATTTTTTCCCTTTTTTAAGTACTTTGTGTAAGTCTGTTTTAATTAGTTTTATCGAGTACAAGTATACTTGTCATTTTTAAAACATTGATGTTATACTTACACTGCCCTTGGAGATCGAGTGTTCTAAAGATAAGTAGAGTGGAGTAATTGTGTTTTACGCCCCAGTCAAGATTCTTTCACTTATTTTGAGGCGGTCAGTTCTGGGATGGTGGAGGAAACCAGAGTGCGCGGAGAAAACCACCGACTTCGGCGAAACTGGCAAATCTTCTTACACTAGGATCTGTCCCGAATGGAAGTTCGAACCGAGGCGGTTGGAGGCGCAGTAATCCGTAAGCGGGAGCTTTAGACCATTCGGTCACTGATATCCCCAGAGTGTTTCAAAGCGCATGCTTACCAAACTCGGTGCCTCTTTCCGTCTGGGATCGAATTAGGCTCGGACAGATTATAGTTTTAAAAAAAAACAATTAAAAATTTGGTCGGGTTTTATTATTATTGTTATTATTATCATTTTAAAATTTATTTATTTATTTATTTACTGTACTCCGGTTCAGAACTGATTCTTTCAATATAAGTATAGAAAAGGCTTGACTAGGGCGTAAAACAACCTGTCTTTACTGCGCTCTATTTGTCAATGTACACAATCCAGTTTAGAAATCAATTTATATCTGAAAATAAATGTAGTTGATATTACCTTCAACAACAAATAACTCTTTACTAAAGGAACAAAAGATAAAACACATATTAAATAACATGTTGAAATCTTTCGTTATTTAAAGACCGGGTCCCAATTTCACAGTCATTTCCTAACTACGATTTTTCTTAACTTAAATCTGTCATTTAAAATCTGAATAATTTGGTTAATTATTTAGATATTCAGGAATTTTAAGTGACATTTTGAAGATCACTTCAAGCTTGTAACATATGTATTTAGTTTTATCTGTAATTCAAAGTTAGATTGATAAAATTTGCTAAATTTCAGTTAAGTAAAATCTTAGTTAAGGAATGATTGTGAAACCGGGGACTGGCACAGGAAATTAAGGCAAAGTGATATACGTTGACATGGTAAAAGATGCTTTATCTCGCATTTTTATATCTAACGCTCAAAAGACAAAGAAACCCCCCCACCCCAAAAATAAAGGGAAAAAAAGGACTAATTTCACCAAGAAATTGGTATACATATTTAACTTTTATTTTGGATTTATAAAGCTAATAATTTGTTCCATATACTGCACTTTCTAAGTTTCAAACGAATAAATTCTGAAATTTATATAACATTAGAAAACAGAATGGTAAAATGATTTATAGTGTTCGGTGCCTTTTATAAATTAATTGTTAGTGTTGTAAAAAAAATGTTATCGTAAATTTGGAAATTTTCGCTTTAGTTAATATTCACAAAAGAAAACACCGGCATATATTTACGTACTTTTCATTCGCGTAATCTGGTGATCGTCAACACATTTTATATTGAAAATAGTTTTATTTTCGCTTTTACCTCTATATGCGAATTAACGCAAAAATTTCCCGTTGTACAGTATCAAGTTTGATAGACAATTCATTTTAGGACTTATTTTATATGGTATATTTTATTCAACCTATATTTTTGTAAAAATTAAAAATAAGATAAAAATGAAATATTATAATTTGTTTTCGTAAATTTTTAAAGATGGCATAAACATTGCAAGTGTTTTTAATTAATTGTGTTGTAAAATAAGAATTATTCTCAATTTCTAAATGTGTGTATATTTGGGCCACAAATTATCAAATAATTTGGATGGATGGGACTGACCAATACTACTTTTACCACACACCCCTGGAACCCCATATGTTTGTCTTGTTATATCTTTTCTTGTTTTGTCTTCTATTGTCTTGTCTTGTTTTATTTTGTTTTATCTTCTCTTACCTTGTCTTGATTTGTTTTGTTTTCTTTATATTGTTTTAACCTGTCGTGTCTTGTTTTGTCTTGTTTATCATATATTGATTAGTTTTGTCTTGTTTTATCTTGTCTTTTTAATCTTGTATTGTCTTGTCTTCTTTTATATTGTTTTAACCTGTTTTGTCTTGTTTTGTTAAGTTTTAACCTGTCTTGTATTGTCTTGTTTTTTATTGTTTTAACGTGCCTTGTCTTGTTTTGTTGTGTTTTTTCTCGTTTAATTATATCATGTCTTGTGTTGTCTTGTCTTCTTTTATCTTGTTTGTAACTTGTCTTTTTTTAACTTGTCTTTTTAATCTTGTTTTATTACATCCTGTCTTCTTTTATATTGTCATAACTTGACTTTTTAGTTTGTCTTGTCTTAATTTATCTTGTTTTATCATATCTTATCATGTTCGTTCTTGGCTTGTCCTGCCTTGTCGTTTGTCGTTAGTCTGTTTTATCTATTAAATAATTGGTTTCGTTTGCAGTCTTCAAGGCAAATATTGTTTTTCAGTTGCATTTTTTCTTCTATAATCAACGTGATGTCTTCTTTCAAATCCTTCATTGTATAATGTACCATATATTTCAATTTAGACACAAATGTCTTGGATCTTGTTACGAAACACCAGTACTAATATCTATTATGCTATATTATTAGTATGTTATCAGTTTTTAATGATAAATTCGTTTAATCATTCTGGCGTTAAAACGTTTAATTGTGATATATAGCCGTCGATACTACATGTTTATTTTCGGACTCATTTGTCAAAATGTGGCAAACATGGGCAAAAATCATCTTACTGAACGAAAATATCAGATTATGTATGATTTTTAAATAAACTATTTAACAATATTTAATATAAGTAAAACACCGTTTTTCATAGATCGTGGCCAAATTTTATAAAAATGACTTCTCTTTTTTTTTCTCGCTTGTATTATCATTGTAATAGGAAGTTTTCTAATGTTCAATATCAGTCTTTTCACAAAATCTTATTTGAAAAAGTCTGCATGCCCCGTAAAATGTTCAATTTAATTGAAAAATGAAACAACTTTAAAGCTTAAACTTTAGCCTTATCTTTTAAGCAGAGACTGACATTGCACATTATATCATCTCCAAAAATGACGTCACTAGGGTAAATTGTGAAAAAAAATGGAATTTGCGTATAATGTGGCTACAATCCTGAGTTTTTTTAATAATGAATATGGTTAAGTATGTTTTAATTATTCAAATTATTAACATTCCAAAAATGGACATTTCTTGCAAAATAATTGGTACGACATTTGTCCTTCTGGCGTCAATAATAGATAAGGAACACATTTATAATTAATTGTATCCTAAACCTTCCTATATAAATTGACGTGCGGTACGGAGGAAAATTATTGTCTTACAAATAATTATTTTAATAGTAATGTATTTGACGCAAACTGGAAAGTTATTGAATGAATGTTTGGGGCGATATATCAATCCTTTCGTTTATATATTTTTCTGTGTTTGTGTTGGTTGCAGAACCGGATATTATTAAAGATTTCTTTATTTGTATGCCATTAAACAAATCTTTGTTGTTTAGTTTCAAAACATCGGATCACGTGTGTTTGTTACATTAAACAAGGCGTCATTAATATAAATGGCACGTGCAAAGAAAGGCACATGACAAAAGCACAATCCTTTTTAGCGTTGTGTTATTTTGCTTTTATAAAGTCGGAATATGAGTGGGATAAAATTATGTTTAAGCCCATAATCAATACTCTTTCATTTATAACGAGACGGTCAGTTCTGGTATGGTGAAGAAAACCAAGAGTGTATTATAAATTTATCAAATCACAGTATGAAAAAAAAATAATGATATTCCTTTTTAGCTCAACATGCCTAAGTCATGTGAACATATGGCATGACAAATCTTGCGTTCATTTGGTCAAGATAAATCTGAAACTGCTATACTAAATAGAACCAAATTTGGTATGATTGATGAAGATTTTTTTCCCAACATTGCCGTCCAAATTTTAAAGATGGTAATCATGACGTTAAGAAAATAATTAATCAGATAATTTTTAAGTTCAAAATTAATGTATAAAAAATAAAGGACATGTATTTAAAAAGCGCTTAACATATTAAACGCGGGTTTTTGAAAAAAAAATCTGTTGGTATTAAATATGGGGATTATTCAAATGGTTTTATAATGATAAGCCAATCCTTTCTTGATAAGCTTTTCCTCTGAAACTATTTGACCAAATTGAACCAAAATTGATTAGCAAGATCCTTTGTTAATGCAAAAATTGCGTCCGAAATAGCCGTCCTAATTCTAAGGCAATCGTTGTTACTGTTTTTAAAAAAAACAGGAAAATATCCATTTCAGGTTTGTTGATGGTCATATAAGTAAAAAAAGAACGTATATTCTAAGCATTTAACAAATATATACCACAGATTTTTTGTTGACTGAACTTAAGATGATTATGCATACAAGATGATATTTAAAGCTAATTGTTAAAAAATCCTTCCTCAGAAAACGCTAGACAAATAAGTGAGACAGATCCTTTTGATAAAATTAAAAATTGTACCCGGCATTGCACTTCCTCAATTCACGATGGACAATGTTAAAAAAAATAACAGTTTGTTTAAATGACTTTTATTTACTTAGTCTTTTGAATAGGCTGTTAAGGTTTTTTAAAATGCCTAGTTCTTCAAAATCTTCTAGAACAACTGGGCCAAATAAAAGTTTTTTATTATGAAAAAAATGCTTAGTTGATGCACACTTAAAATTGTGTTTAGCATGGCTGTTAAAAATTCACTTGCATATAAAGCCATCTGAGCACAAGAGGTCATATAAGGTCTTTTGTTAATATAATTTTGAAATGAACATGTCAATAACGATCTGCATCAATAATCTATTTTACACTATATAATGTTTATAAGGTCTTCAGTAATTGTTCTTACTATGGAAAGATAATGGACAGAGACATCAAGTCATCTCCTGGAGAACAGAAGTCATCTATTGTCTGATCCTATCACATAACCACGTTGTACATTTCATCCAAGGGGATACATTAAGTAATGGACATGATAGAGAGAAATATATTTAATTTGAAGTCAGTGGATGTTAAAGAATACTATCTAACTTATTTATATAACCATATTATCTGACATACTGGTCGTAAACATACCGTTCGATCATAAGTAATTTAAGCTCCTGTGTTTGGTAATTGACATCCAGAAATTTGTGTTCATAATGTTTTACAGATCTCTGATAATTTGTCAGTTTAAATCCCAAAGCGAAATCAGATGAAAAAATCAAACATACTTACTGGGTTTTTTTTTAGCTAACGTGTATCAGCTGAATTATAAATCTATGTTTTTCTTGATAAGTAGTGGTTTTTAGCTAAACTGAAAAAAGGTCATTTAAGCTTATGACATAGCACAGCGTGTGTATGTGCGTATGTACGTGCGTCATTAACATCTTTTTTTTTCACTTCTCCTCCAAAAGTGCTTGACAGATTTCAAAGGTACTTGGTCAGAAGCATGTATAGGAAGGTGCAATTCAGATTTGTACTGACGTTACCGTGACTACCAAAACTAGGTCAAGGTGACACGGGGGTGCAAAAATCTTTTAAAAAATCTACTCCGAAACCAATAATGGGAGAAAAATCCGATGTGACATTTGGCTTTTCTAGGTCTTTAGCCTATAGTTTGTTCATATCGCTTTGTTTAGTGAAATTAGCTCGAATAATGAGTTAGGTGTTTTTGTGTTTAATTTTCAAAAAATGCGTAAAATGGTTTTATATAATATAACTTGACTTTTTGAACAAATAATGACATGGGATTTTGAGTTTTGATTTTTTTCTGAAATGACCTTAAGAATAGGGCAAATGGTAAAGATTTAGGCCATGAACTAGTTTGTGTTTTTTTTTTTTTTTTCAGTTTTAGGTGTTTTTTGTAGTTTTATACTATTTTCTCGAATATCGTAAGAGACAGATAAAAACAATACATTGAAAAAATGTTTAGCATGATAAAATCCAACAAGGTGCAAAGTTTCAAAATTATGTGATAATCCATGTAAGAGTTGTTGCCCCTGAAATGTTATCTTTTGCTTAAATCACTAAATGTTCATTAGCTAAAAAAAACTGTTAAATTTCTGTATAGTATTGTATGTATTTTTATGACAATCATTTTGATATATTATTTAAGGTCATAGGTTCAAAGGTCAATTTCATAGCTGTATAAGAAAACCGAAATTGTAAATTATCTAGAAAACTATAAATTTTTTGTATAGGCTTTATATTAGAATATTGATGGTATTGATGTGATTGTCATTTTGAAATACGGTTTTAGCTCATAAGTTCAAAGGTCATGTTCATAGCTGCTTGAGAGTACTAAAATTGTTAATAATCTTAAAAACTGTTATAGGCATGTATATTAGAATATTATAGGTATTTATATGACGATCATTTTGATATATAATTTATCATAGTTTCAAAAGGTTCCGAGGTCAAGGAAATAACTGCAATAGGGTTTAGAGGTCAAGGTTATATCTGCATTGGAAGACTGAAATTGCTTCTTACCTCGAAAACAGTCAACCTATTTGTATAAGCATTGTTATATTAATTCAACAATCATTTCAGTATATTATTTTAGCATAGTTTCAAAGATAAAGGTCATAGCTTCAAAAGAAGACTGAAAAAGTCAATTATTAAGAGAACTATAATGTTTTTGTTTATTAGAATATTGTAGTAATTGATATTATAAAAAATTTTGATATGTGGTTCTAGATCAAGGTCATAGCTGCATAAGAATATTGAAATGGTTAATCATCGGGTAATTATCCATAATACTTTAGCTACTAAATACAATTATCTTTTATTAAATAAACTGTGACTAGACCTTAGATGTTTCAGATTAAATATCGTGGCAGTGGGGTCAAATCAAGGGACAATTTGGATAGCTTCTGTAGTTGTCTATTGTACTTTAAAAAGATTTGGGGCAAAAACAATCTATTGTTTAAATTAACAGAAAACAATTTGGATTAAATTTTGACTTTTCGGATTGAGAAAATGATATTTATTATTATTATTATTATTATTATTATTATTATTATTATCGATGTTGTCGTTGTTGTTATTGTTGTCTCATTATCCTTCTTCATTCTAAAGCGACAATTTTGTCATTATCGTCCTGCAAACCTTACTGGCTATGAACTTTTCTTTTTACTTTTATTATTTTTTATTTTATTATTATAAATTTTGTTTTTACTATTATCTCAAGGTATTTTTTTCCAAAATTTATCCCAATCAACATCATAGTTTTGTCATATACCACTTTTTGAATTTAATCATAAAAATACATTCAAAAAGTTATATATGACAGTTCTGATTTATCAAAACATTTTCAGAACCTATACATTTTATTTGACCTAGCACAGCCGACATGGACATGTTAGACAAGACCCCGCCTACCATGTTTATTTGCATATACGATTTGTTTCATTATTTTTGTGACAGTGAATTATAATGCAACACTTTCATTAAAAAATAGTTCACTTGAATTAAGTTACGTAATTAATAACTTACTTGAGTCTTGTCGTTACACGCTTCCGAGATTGCCATTCTGCACATAGTAAAAAGTTGCTACTACGGGGTTTTTGATGTTGAAAAACAAGGCAAAGGGTGGTTTCTTTTGCGCATACGATGCCAAAACCATCACTTACAGTGTAAACATCACCATTTTTGACATGTAAAATCTGCGTAGCAACAAAAGTTTTCTTTCAAGAGAAATATTCTATGGTAATTGTTGATGTGCATAGCGTATCGTAGTTACGATTATACTCAAGTAAACGAAAAATACCAAACCTAATTCAAGTCAATTGTATCCTCTATGAAAATTTTGCATTAATCACTGTCACAAACACAGTAACTCAAACAGTAAGAGTTATTTGGCCTGATCGATTAGTGCTATAACTTACAATAAAACAATAAAAAAATCAAGAGGTTTATGGGTCTTAACGCTCACATGAAGATATGTCCTAAATTTTTTGCTTAGTACATTAAACAGTATAGTAATTAAAGTCCAAGAAACTATTCAAATTATTATTATTATTCAAATAATAATAATAATAATAATAATAATAATTATTATTATTATTATTATTATTATTATTATTATTATTATTACATGTATTATTATTATTATTATTATTATTATTATTATTACATGTATTATTATTATTATTATTATTATTATTATTATTATTATTATTATTATTATTATTATTATTATTATTATTGTTGTTGTTGTTGTTGTTGCTGTTGTTGTTGTTTTGTTGTTTTGTTGTTGTTGTTGTCCAAGATTATCTGAGAAATAGAAATTTTCAAAGTTTTCCTAAACTGGACCCAAATGTCATAAAACTTAATCAGGAATATCTGAAGTTTAGTCATATATTTTAGTAGATGAAGCAAAATGATTAATTTCCACGTGATTGTGACCTTGACCTTTGGACCACATATCAAAATTCTTGCAATAGCATTACTTACAATACTTTAATATGCATGCCTATACAGAACTTTATGGCTTTCAAGATAATTCACTATTTAAGTATTTTTAGGGAGTCATATCCTTGACCTTTGAACCTATGACCTAAAACCATATATCAAAATGATCATAATCATTTCATTTTCTACAACATATCTATAAAACACTTTATAGTTTTCCAGATAATTAATTAACTTCAGTCTTATTTAAAAGCTATTACCTTGGCCTTTGAACCTATGACCTTGAACTATATATATAAAATGATTATCATCTCAACACTTACAGTATTCTTATATGCATGTCAATATAAAAAATTTTCATGATAGTTTAAAGTTATATTATTCTTAAGGAGCTGTGTCCTTGACCTTTGATTCTAATATCAAAATGATTGTTGTATAAATACCTACAATAATCTAATTTACATGGCTATACACAAACTTTATAGTTTTTTTAAAGATACGTTGAAAAATAACCATTTTAGCAATTTCCCCACTAAGGGCCTTGCCATTTTCGAATTTTGAACCGCATGTGCAATTTTTAAACTAGATTACCTTAGAATACCATACATGAAATATCTAAAATATAACTCTTGTACATTTAAAGAATGATGGATTCAAGGGACCCCAAGAGGAAAAACTCTTTAATTGTGCAATTCTAAGAAGGCCTTAACCAAGTCATAATTACTATTACGTTTCATCAAATTTGGACTAGAAGTTCTAGAGGAAAAGATTATTACAAAGAAGATATTACTTCTTTAATTGTGCAAATATAAAATGCCTTAAACAAAGCACGATTATTACTAAATTCTATCAAGTTTGGACCAGTAGTTTCAGAGGAGAATACTAAAATGTTAAAAGTTAACGAACCATGGACGAGGACAACGCACGACAGACGATGAACAGTGAATCATTGCAAAAGCTCTTATGAGCTGCCAGTTAAAGTGAGCAAAAAATCGAAAATTTCTTTTGGTCCATTAACACAAATTTAATCTTTCTAATTCTCGAAGCATTTGGTACGTTTATTTATAGATGCTTATGTTTCTGTCTTATTTGCATCCTTTAAATGTTAACGTGAAATTTCCATAGATTATTTGACAAAATCGACGACACAACTATCTTGCAAGAAATAATAATTTTACGGTTAAGGTTCAACAAACATTTCCATATTTATTTATTCATTTATTTGTTTGTTTGTTTTGTTTGCGTGTTTGTTTTTATTATTCATTTTATTTATTATTTATTTATTTGTTTATTTATTTATCTATTTACTTATTTGTTTGTTTGTTTTGTTTGCGTGTTTGTTTTTATTATTCATTTATTTTATTTATTTATCTATTTATTCATTTATTTATCTATCCATCTATTTATTGACTTTTTTATTATTTTATTTCTTTTTTGTTTCTATACAAGATGCTGTAGTATATATGTTTGTCTATTGATGGTTACAGTCATCATGTAAATATAATATCTACATTAAATATCTTCATGCAGATAAGTACAACATATCGTAAATGGGGAAATTTTGGTTGTAATTTAATTTTGGCTTATTTGGCGCCCAACTTAAAAGTGCCAAAATTAAAAACGCCAAAATAATACATATCCTGAAAAAAAAAAAAAAAAAAGAAATGCCAGTATTAAGCGATAACACGTAACTGAAAACCGATATCCCGTAACATAGTTTGTCTTAAACTTGTATTAGACCCCTCCAGTTTAATTACCCGTTAGTAGATTCTTATCCAGGTTGGATGAAAATTATGGGTAGGGCGGGAGTGAAGTGTCACATACAAGCAAACCCAAGAACTGTGTTTAATGGATTTCATAATGCTGGAATTGCAGATGTGCTAGCCTTTAAATTTAAATTAATGAGAACTTAAAAACGTACGACTTTGAACGTGACATCGTAATTATCACATGGATTTTGTAAATACGTTTTTTTCTAGCTTATGCTTGATTTTGCTTCACATACCAGTACTAGTGGTAAGATTCTGGAAAAAGATATAATAAAATTTGTGTTTAACTAATGAAGTTTCATTAAAATTTATTTCAATTTGTATCAACCTACGGTTGACTTATTTATTTTTTCCGTTTCCCAGTTTACAAATTATAACACTTCCGGTTTTTATTACGCATAATTAGTTCTGTCTATAAAACATCTTTCTCAGTGAGTTGCCAAAATAAAACACTTTATTCATTGAAGTCCCAACATTAAACCCACCAAAATTAAACAACCACATTTTGAGAGAAAACTGCCAAAATATCTCGACGCAAAAATTTCCCGATTTCCGGAATATACGTCACCTTGTCTCTGACCTAAGTCCACAATCCCTGTCTTCAAAACCGTCAAGTCAGAAAGGTACAAAGGGAGGTTACTAGAAATAAATACGTATGAAGGAAGTAACCTCCAAAGCTTAGATGTCTTAGCCTCCTTAGTGTTTAAGAGTTAATTTCACTGAACAATTATAAATAAGACTGAAACAATAAAAATTTTGTATCTTAATACATGTATTATCATTTATCATTTTAATCATTATTCCAATACTAATGTTATCAATATCCGCCATGTCAAATCAGTCACTCATTGAGTAATATAGAAGCAAACGCCCTAGTCAAGTTTTGTTAATATATCGAGTAGACCGGTCATGGAATGTTAGAGGAAACCGGAGTACCCGAAGAAAATCAACCCAACCTCGGTTTTGAAAACAAAAGGTTATTTGTAATTCCAGAAAATATTGTCAAAATTTGCTAAACTTAAGTTAAGGAATGATTGTGAAACTAGGAGCTTTACAAAGATTTGTTTTTACAAGAAATGTTTTCTTTTTTTCAAAAAATCATCAAAGTGTTATATATACAAATATTTGACAGACAATTTCTGCCTTCAATTTTATTTACAAAAATCACTTCCAAGAACAATTATAAATTTTATTGCGAGATACAGGTGTTCTGCACATCGTCTCTGTATAGAAAAAGGGCGCTACTATAATGTCGAACGAGAGATCAGGCTGTGTTCTAAGTGCAACACTGGTCAAATTGAGGACGAGTTTCATTTTGTTCTCGTCTGTCCTCTTTATTCAGACTTGCGTCAAGCGTATATCAAACGCCATTATTGGACAAAACCTTCCACTTTCAAACTTATTCAACTGATGGGTATATAGAATGTTCGTCAGCTACGAAATTTTGGCATATTTTTTAAAAAAAAAAAAAAAAAAAGCTACACACAGAAGGGACAACTAGCTACTGTTCATGGTCCATCCACATATGTACACAACTTTCTTAATTTTTCCGTTTAATAGTGCTTTGTTTAAATTCATTGTTTCGTTTTGCTGTATTTTTCACTATATGTCATACACTGTTATGTATTATGATGTACCGCCGTACATTGTATTCTAAAAGTATTATGTAACCTATAAGTGTTGCTTACGGAATAAATGAATTGAATTGAATTGAATACATCGTAATTGTATCTCCAATTTTAAAATCTTATGTATGACCCATCCGATGTTAAACTTATAACATCCTACTCTTGAGTCAGACGGATTATGGAAGTTCGTCAAATAGTGGACAGGGTTGATAATGACAAAAAAAATTAAGTATCAGGAAAAACGCCAAGACCAAAGTGTGTTTCGATTTTGTTTTTGAAACATTCCGCAGACACTGTTTCAAATTTTGTAAATGATAGCCAATTTATTTTCTTTCTGTGGTTTCATGTTCCGTTATCATAAATTTTAATACAAACAATTTATGCTAACAAATTGTTAGGGCGTTTGAACTGAAAACACTAAACTTAGATCTGAATAAATTGTTAAGACTAGTATAGCGTCTTATTTTGCAATCAATAGTTACTACGTTCAAAAGAAGTATTTAAAAAATACGAGCAGTGGTCAAATTTTATTTTCATGAAAATATGATGTAAATTAGAATGATGATGGATTTCCGCAAATTAATTTAATTTCAAAGCTGATCAAAGTAGTGATTTTTATTATTATGATAATTTTTTTCTTTATGGAAATCAAACTCATAGTTCAATATTTAATCTTTTATCATAGTTTGTTATCAGAATTTATTTAAATCTGGACATTTTGTGTGAAGGCTTTTCTCCTTTTTAAATCAATAAAAATAAATGTAATAACGAGTTTCGTCACTGAAGATGAAGTGAAGTGAGATATAGAACACTTTATTCAAGGACTACATTTGGTATTTTGTATATATTCATTCAAATCAAACCTGTTTATAATTAATCGCTGAACAGTCTAGAAAATAAGATGGAATCACTTCTGTGAAAACCGAATTACGTCCACTTCGGTTTCACTTGGCACGGCAAGAGAAACTACATGTATAAAACTGTCATCTGTAGAATTCTGAATTTGTCTTTAGGTAAAATTTAAAATTCTACAAATTAAATCACTAACTTGTTTCATTTGCATTTTTTCATAAAATCATATTTTGTTGTTTTTTTTTTTAACCGTGAAAGAAAATTTAAAAGCTGTCACTTAACAACTTGCATATGCAGTCAATGGAACAGCTAGATGATTAACGCAAGCAGTACATTCCTAAGCAAGGCAACTGATCAACGGGGACAAACAGCATTAAAAGTGACTCATTTATCCGTTTTTAAAATGATCTTAAAGAAATTTATGGTCATTTGTGATGTAAACAAGTCTTCATCTTAGCTCTTAGTCATATTATTATTATTATTATTATCTGAACGAAATATTTAAAAATATATAATGACAACTAGACATCCATATATCACGGCAACACTCATCGAAATAGAAAGCAAATTTACTACTAAAATAGACTTATCAACAGCCAATGTAACGAAAACATCAATGGGGAAAAGTGTAAAAAATAGTGAAAGGTGTAAAAAATTAAAATAAATAAAAATAATAAAATAAAATAAATAAAAAAAATTTAAAAATTTTACGATATTATGTAACAAGTTAAATCGCTATTATCGATTTTAAAAATCACACCTTAATCCAAACACAAAATTAAATACAAAGATAAAAAGGATTGGTTACAAAGAAAAAGTAACAAAAACATGTTTAATAGTGTTTTAATTGTTTTTAAATACGTATATAGAGGCTTCTAACGTTTCATACACAATAAAGATTGACTACATGTAAACAAGTTAAAAATAAACAAAAAATATCAATTACACTGAACATAAGTAACCGACTTGATATAAAATCTATTGCTATTTTTGATTTAAGACTTATTTAACTAAACAAAAATCAGAATTAAGAATTTCAAAAAGATATTGAAACAAAACAGAGACTCATGTAACCATACTATATATATATATACTAGTATATATATACAGTACATAACATATAATTTTTCGTGTTAATCAATGATGGAAGCAGCAAAACAAGTCAACAAATATTTTCTATGACCTCGTAAATTTGTGTCAACATTAGAGAAAAAATTATATGATAATTTTATGGTATGGTTCTATGGCTTCTGTCGTACCGAACCATCTTATTTTACCACAATAATGGAGAACAATCTTAATACAAAAATGGTAGGAAAAAATGTAAATGATTCAAGTAGAATGTTGTGTAATTTCAAAATTAATATTGTTCATTTCGAGCAACTTATTAAATTAATGAACATAAATTGTGATGAAAAATGGAAAAAATGGTTATGGAGAATATAATGGTATATATATATATATATATATATATATATATATATATATATATATATATATATATATATATATATATATATTCTCCATAACCATTTTTCATTGTGTGTGTGTGTGTGTGTGTGTGTGTGTGTGTGTGTGTGTGAATGAGATTCTGCAATTTTATATACTCTTCCCCTCCCCTTTGAAAAATTTATGAAATATAGTAAAGATATAATTATGAAAGTAAAGAAAGTTTCATGGATAAATTGTGTCTTTTATAGCAAATTAAAATACTGTCATGCTCTTATTTTTTGTGTTTGTGGCAAAATATTGGTATGTGCTGGTTTTTTATCTTTTAAAATGAAGAATTCAAAAATTATTTTCATGTGCATTTTTATAGTTGTAATTAACATGAGTACTATACATAAATGCTAAGCAAAATTCTATTTATAGCACTGGAGTTTAAAATTGGAAATGATATAATTAGTTAAATACAATAAAAAAAAAATTTGCATAAAAACTAGCTAAAATAAACTAAAATGGTTTAAAACTCCAAGATGAGATTTCAGGGCAAGTTAGAATTGCCATATGCTACTTCTGAATTTTTATGAAATTATGAAAGTCAAACGTAGCACTTGACGATTTTTTTAAAAAAAAAAATTGTAATGTTTCATAAAAATTTTAAAGTATCAATGACAGAAACACTCAATGACAGAAACACCCAATGACAGAAACACCAGATAAGATATATACTGTACAGTATATAGATATACTACCTAAATCAAGTCAGTTTGAATGTTAGTAAAATTAATTTATAAATCACTAATCTTATGTTACATTTTATAACTGTTATTTAAATTTAGCAAAAATTTTTAAATCAAACTTCATTTTTCTTACATAACATTTGTATATATTTTATTTTAATGAGTGTTTTCATCAACACAGAGGGGGGAGGTTAAAAAGTTTCAGTTCTATTTTTAGGCACATGACCGTGTGTCAAAATATTACCCTGAAAAACCTAACTGTCATGACAAAGTTTTTTTTTTAAATAATTTGTTACAGGATCTGTAGATGATGAATTTCTTCGATAACCTTCTATACTATTTCCGGTTATAAAAGTGTTCCCCGAAAAGACACCAGACGGCAGACCCCCCCAGACTGTCATATATAGTACCCGGATATTGGTCACATGACAAGACTTACAAAATTACAAAACTTTAGCTCCGTAATAGTGTCTACCTTCTAGCTCCCGGTATGTCACAAAGTATAGATATATGTATATGATTCGTATGTTTGCGCTGTTCGAAGCTTGTTTCAAACCTTATTCGGATAAAAATATCGCTCTGAAAGATATAACGTTTACTAAACAGTAAAACTTTCATAATTAATATTAATTGGTTTCACCATTATTTTGTAAAGTTTGATAACAAATTCTAAGTCGGAATTGAAGTCCAATGTTCTTCCGAATTATCAAGGTTTTAATCGTTCTAAAACCACGCCATTGCACAAGTTTTTACATAATTTGGTTCCATAAACAATATTTAAAACTATATATCATAAAACCGTTTCTCTGGACATTTCAATTTCCTCACTTAGAAGCGTCTGTTCTTGTTCCTGAATACCGCCATTTTGTTGTTTTTTAACGTTTTTACATTCTGTTGACGGTTTTGGCATTTTCCATCCACATAAGAAAAAACCGAGTCCTAAGCCACCAATCGTGGCAATAAATACCCAGACATTATATGTCATGATGATTAACATTAGTATATAACTTCCTCCAATCTGTATTAGGTACAGAAGTGTCTGTAATATATGTTCTCTGCTTCGTATACTGTGTCTGAAAAAAATCACGAACCATATATTATTATACACAAGATGAAAAACGTTTTTAATCATATGATTTGGTCGAATTTTTCGACTTAGTTGAAGCGCATCGAATGCGCGTAAAAAGTGTTAGGATATGTTTGTTACTTCAGAGGGAAATGTTTATTAAAAAAAAAAAAAAAAAAAAAAAAAAAAAAAAAGTCTAGATATTTTCTTTCAATTGCCCAGAAAAATAGATAGGGGCACCTATCCTAAAGCAAATGTGTTGTCAACTGTTCTGTGATTAGGTCTAGGATACCATTATGCATAGCGACATTCCCCCAAAAATAATTATAAATGATCTTTTCATTTTGTGTTAATTATGTGTTGTGTTTATTTATCATTCCTACGTTTAAACTTTTAGAAAATATGGCATTAGAGTAGCACAAGGCAGTAAACCGTTGTTGGTTGGGTTTTTTTCGGTTTAAATAATGTTTTAGGTCACATCATCAATTTCAGCTATTCGTGGCGAGACCATTTTATTAATCTCGAGGATAACCTACGACAGGGATCAATCCCAAAGCGGGAAAACGTCTTTAGTCTGAAGTGTTAGTTTTAACCAATAAGCGATCGAGGCCCTCTACATCGTGCTTGTTTATTATTATTATTATTATTATTATTATTTTATTTGTTGCAAAACACACCCTCCGCATCTGGAGCAATGCTTAATCTCGAAGAAATACAAAATGTTATCTACGAACAAGTTTCCTATAGGCAAAAGGTGTGCAAGCCTGTTTTTATGGGCTGCTTTGTACCAGCGCGCAATAAAACCGTCTTCAACGCGCTAGCTCACACACCCAGTACGCCAGAGTCAAGCACACAACTCCTCCAGAGAAAAATTTTAAAGTTGTGTATGGCACGTCATTGTTCAAAACCCATGTCCGGCTCTCATGGCGGACGTTTTACCTGCCGAGACAGATCCAGGATTTTAAAAAGGAGGTGGCACGAAAATTGAAAGCTAAAGGCTCGAACCTCCTAGGGGGTTCGGGGCATGCTCCCCAAAAACATGGCACAAAATCCTGCATTTTAGTGAAAATGTAAGATGCATTAAAGAGCAAAATATCAAAGTGCCGGGCTTCTGGCATATAAGAAAAATGCCTAAAACATTTATTACCAGCGTTCGCCCTTACGACCCCTAGACCCGCAACTGACCTGTAAGCCTCCCAGACGGTACATTTATGGAATAGCCACTCGATATACACAAGTTGATATACATGTACATATCACCACTAATCTTTTTTTAAACAGACTTCTTATCATAAATACATCGTAACTGTATAAGTCACGTACTTTCTATTTTAAATTCTAAAATAAACTTGACAAATGACTAAAGTATTTTTGTTTAAACTTTAAAATGGTTTAAAACAACGTTCTTTTGTCCTTTTGATTCATGTGTTTTAAGTCGTACAGAGGCAGTAGAATAAGATTTTGAAATGCATTAGCAAGAGCTATTACCGCTAACAGAGAATAACAATATTATTTATTTATTTATATTTTATTATTTTTATAATTTTTTTTTTTGGTTGAAAAACAAATTACAACGTAATTTTGACATTTTAATTTTCTTTTAAATGTAAATGTGAAATAGGAACGAATTAAGAAACACTGGATACTTTAGTTGAGCCGCCAATAAACGCTTAAATAAAAATTTGATTGTTGTATCGTTATCATAATAATTCTGTATTCAATGGTAATTATATAATAACTTCACTACAGGTATGTAGATTAAAGAGTGTTTAACTAGTTGGAGGTCATTGGTTCGATTTATCACCTTATTTGCAGGTAGTAGGTATGTTAAACAGAACGAACTTACCAAAAAAAAAAATTCATAAATGTTAATATACCCTGACATTTTCTATATTTAAAATTTCCACAAAATCAATTCATTGAACCGGTAATAGTTATCTACATGTTTTTGCTATTTATAGTAACGAATACTGTCATATTATAAACTTTTGAATTTTCTGAATGAAATATTCAAAAATTTATAAGTTGTCATATTATAAATTTTTTAATATTTCATTCAGAAAATTCAAAAATTTATAATATGACAATACCCTCACGGATTTTGGATGGACATGTCGAAAAACATTGTTAACCTTTACCAAACAAGAATTTCACATCCATAATTCAATTTTCAATTGGCCACGCGCTTTCAGAAATGAAGGATTTACTGTGCAAAAGCAATTATAGCAAGAAGAAAACAGTAATATGTTTTAAAACCCTTTCCAAAATTCGTTACATATATGATGCCAATAACAGGTTTTTGCTAATTTAAGTAACATTTTATAATTGTAGTATCTTGTATTCTGGACAGATTTATCGGGAATTTTTTTAATCTGTATAAACCAAACACCTTTCCGTGCCATTTTTCGTTTAAATTAGGTGTGTATGTTAAAAAGAGATATTTATTTGAAACTTGATTAAAGTAAAAACATGCACTTTCATTAGCGGTGTTCGACTAACGTTAGTTGTTTCCTCTAAACAGAAGACTCTTCCATTAAGTTGTATTAACTTCTAAAACGACAGTTTTTCACAAAGAAAGCGTTGAGAACAATTTACCAACCGAAAAAAAATGTCAAGTTTTTGCCCATGATTTGATTCGTCAAAATAAAGGTGGGAAAATTGTTTAAAAGAAGAGCCATATGTTAATCTGAATATAACCAGTCGAAAACAGCCATTGTTGGGCGTAAATACTTACAATGATAACGTGTAATCTCTGTGAATATACTGTCTCAGACATTTTATACCCTGGTACATTATACCTAATATAATGGTAACCAAGCAAGCTAAAAACAGACCTAGAATGAAGAGACAAAAATAATATTAAATTCTAATTGTTGGCTTTTATTGTATGCATGGTAAAAATCCGTATGGTTATGTAATACAAATAATTTCTTATTGCCTTGCCTTGACTATTATTGCCTGGTACATGTGACGACGCGTTCTTTTGCATGCCTGGACTATCATTGTCAACTTTGAGTTGTTACGGTTCTTCTTCCTGCCCGAGCTATTACATTTAAGTAAATGTGTTTTGCGTCCTCTGTCTGCCGGGGCTATAATTTTTTCAACTACATGTGTTGTCACGTTCTTTGCCAGCGCGGGATATTTCTGTCAGGTACAAGTGTTGTCATATTCTTTGACTACTCGGAATATTCTGTCAGGTACAAGTGTTGTTATAATTTTTGACTTCTCGGGATATTTCAGTCAGGTACATGTGTTGTCATAGTTTTTGACTTCTGGGAATATTCTGCCAGGTGCATATGTTGTCATATTCTTTGAAGTCCGGGATATTTCAGTCAGGTACATGTGCTGTCATATTCTTTGACTTCTCGGAATATTCTGTCAGGTACAAGTGTTGTCATATTCTTCGACCACTCGGAATATTCTTTCAAGTACATGTGTTGTCATATTCTTTTACTGCTCGGGATATTTCTGTCAGGTACATGTGCCGTCACGTTTTTTGCCAGTCCGGGATATTTCTGTTAGGTTCATGTGATTTTCACGTTCTTTGCCTGCCATGGGATATTTCTGTTAAGTACATGTGTTGTCACGTTCTTTGCCTGCCCGCGACAATTCTGTCGAGTACATGTGTTGTCACGTTCTTTGCCTGCCCGCGACAATTCTGTCGAGTACATGTGCCGTCACGTTTTTTGCCAGTCCGGGATATTTCTGTTAGGTACATGTGATTTTCACGTTCTTTGCCTGCCCGCGACAATTCTGTCGAGTACATGTGTTGTCATGTTTTTTGCCCAGGATATATTTATTATTTTGCCTGCCCGGAAACATGTAAAGCACTTGGATATTTCTGTCAGATACATGTTTTGTCATGTTCCTTGCCTGTCCGGGTTATTAATGCCAGGTACATATTTTGTCACATAAATTGCCTGCCCGGAAACAAGTAAAGCACTTGTTTTGTAATGTTCATCACTTGTCCTGACTGTTATTGTCAAGTTCATGTTTTGCCACGTTTTTTGTTTGCTTGGCTGCTTTTGTCAAGAACTTGTATTGTAGCTAGCTAAACAGGAGGTGCTTACCCTTCCGGAGCACCCGGCCTCACTTCCTTGATGGAAGTTCACGTGTATCACCTATTTTGCCAGTTTGCAAAGTTTTTACTTTGTTTTTGGGATTGTGATATGGACAAGGACTGGTATGTTTGTTTTATTGTCACGTTCCTTTCCTGCTCGAACTACTTTTGTCATGTACATATTTTGTTACGATAATTGCCTGTCCGCATCATTATCGTCAAGTACTTGTTTTGTCACCTTTATTGTCTGCTCAGACTATTGTTTAACAAGTACATATTTTGTCACAGAAATTAGCTGCCCTGACTATAATTGTCAAGTACGTATTTTGTCACGTTCATTGCCTGTCCGGACTATAACTGTCAAGAACATATTTTGTTCTTTGCCTGCCCGGATCATAACTGTCAAGTACATATTTTGTCACGTTCACTGCGTGCCCAGATTATTACTATCAAGTACATATTTTGTAATGTTCACTTCTTGCCCAGACTACTACTGTTAAGTGCATATTTTGTCACGTTCACTGCGTGCCCAGACTATAACTGTCAAGTGCATATTTTGTCACGTTCACCGCGTTCCCAGACTATTTCTGTCAAGTACATATTTTGTCACGTTCACTGCGTGCCCATTACTGTCAAGTACATATTTTGTCACGTTCACTGCGTGCCCAGACTATAACTGCCAAGTACATATTGTGTCACGTTCACTGCGTGCCCAGACTTTTACTGTAAAGTACATATTTTGTCACGTTCACTGCGTGCCATGATTATTACAATCAAGTACATATTTTGACACGTTCACTGGGTGCCCAGACTATTACTGTCAAGTACTTATTGTGTCACGTTCACTGCGTGCCCAGACTTATAACTTTCAAGTACATATTTTGTCACGTTCATTGCGTGCTCGTACTTTTTTGTCAAGTATTTATTTTGTCACGTTCACTGCCTGCCCGGAATACTTGTATCAAGTACTTGTTTTGTCACGTAATTGCCTGCTTTTGCTTTATTATCTGGTACCTCTTTTGTTACATTTCTTTCCTTCTAAAACTATTTTATTTATTTATTTATTTATTTATTTATTTATTTATTTATTTATTTATTTATTTAATGCTTGGCTAGTACTGCCAAGAATAAAAATCGCATTGCAATTTTTTATATTCCTGATATAGTTATTATTGTAGTCACCTTGTTTGGCTTTAAGGAACGAAGATGTTTCAAAAGCATTTACAATAATCAATATGTAAGCTAAAAACTGAATCGCTGAATTTATTTAATTTTGCTTTGTTGGTGTTAAATAATTTAATTTGTTTAAAAGCATTTTATTACATATTGCTTTAATTTAGTAATATCACGTTTTCTTTTAATATAACGTTTTTTTTTTAATTTTAATTGTTTCATTACAAAACAAATTCTTACATGCACCGAGTTCCCTTGTTAAGCATACATTTAAATATTTTAAAAGACATTTTACCTAATTAATGTCTGAATTTACTATTTAAACATTTGTTAACACCAGTATCATAGTCTGAGGTAAGAACAGTTTTGGACATCATCAAGTTTTTTTTCGTAAGATTACCACGGTGTCTGGGATGTATTCTAAAACAGAATTAGAGTCTTCATCGAACGCAGGACCACGGTCAGACACAGGACTTACATCGGCCGTTATCATAGTTAACATAACAGCGGTGACACCATGTCTTGATTAAAAAATATTGCAGTCTGACAAGCTCATACAGTCTGACATTCTGACAAGCTCACAGTCTGACATTCTGACACAAAATTACAGTATGACACAGGACTAACATCGGTCGTTTTTTAGTTATCTTTTGAGGTGCGACACGGTGTCAGGGATGAAAAATATCACAGTCTGACAAGTTCTCACAGTCGGAAATTCTGACACAAAATCGCAGTCTGAAATAGAATTAACATCGGTCGTTATTATACTCATCTTTGTAGATGTGACACAGTGTCTGGGATGAAAAATATTAGTCTGGCAAGCTCACACAGTCTAACATTCTGACACAAAATCATAGTCCGACATAGGACTAATATCGGTCGTTTTTTTTAGTTATTTTATTAAATGCGACACAGTGTCAGGGATGAAAAATATGACAGTCTGACAGGTTCTCACAGTCGGGCATTCTGACACAAGATCACAGTCCGACATAGGACTACATCGGTGGTTTTTCAGTTATCTTTTTAGATATCACACAGTGTCTGGGTTGAAAAATATCGCAGTCTGACAAGTTCACACAGTCTGCCATTCTGAAACAAAATCAGTCTGACATAGGACCTGACACCGTGTATGGGATGAAAACTATCGCAGTCTGACAAGTCACACAGTGACATTCTGACAAAAAATCACAGTCTGACATAGGACTTACATCGGCCGTTATCACATTATCTTTGCAGATGTGACATTGTCTGGGTTGAAAAATATCAAAATCTGACAAGTTCACACAGTCTGATATTCTGACACAAAATCACAGTCTGACAGAATTAAAATTAAAAGTCGTTATCAGGATTATCCTTGTAGGTGTGTCACGATGTCAGGGAGAGAAGTATCTTTCATGGGATCTCAGTCTGACATAGGATCTACATTGGTCGTTATCAAGTTTATCCGTAGGTGAGCCACAGTGTCGGGAAGAGAAGTATCAGTCTGACATAGGATCAACATCGCCCATTATACATGTATATATAATCTTTGTACGTTTTTTCACGGTGTCTGGGATCAGATGTATCAGTCTGACATGGAATCAGTCTGACATAGGATCCACTTCGGCCGTCATTAAGATTTTCCATATTTCAGAAATATATAATATTCAGCATACTTAACAGGAGGGGGTAAAAGTCTTGATCTCGAGGCTGGTCTGGTAAATAACATCAGTTAACCCTCAAATGAGAAAGCATGGCTACATACCATGATTTTTTTATAAATAAAATTAATTCGATACTCAACTTTGATAGTTGGTTGCTTATAAATGTATCATAACAGCTGGTGACGTCCCGATATTAGTAAAAAATCGTTGATATTATCTAGAGGAAAAACCTTGCCCATATACTACCTACACACGTCTTTAATGACAAATACATAAGTAAATGTCAGCGTTATGAAATCTTCCTTCAGATCGTCTCCAATAAAAATATTTGGCCCCTAGGAATTTAAACTTTAAATCACCTGTTTTTGTATTTACGTTCCACGAGCTGAGTAATAAAGTTGTATCCGAGTCTGTGGTGAAGAAGGCGACATGCTACAAATAAAGTTTAAACAATTTATCATTTATATATAGGTTCAAACGTGGAACTAGCTTCAAGGCAAAATCTGACATCAAAGGTTAAACATGTTGTCTGTTACCTTACATTCACCTTATAATACCGAAGTCAATAAGGTTGGTTGGTTGTGAATGGTTGAATGTTGTTTTACGTTACATAAGCTATTTTTAACTATTCCTAAAGAGGATTTTAAGAATCTTAAGTATAAATTTAACCACAAGTTTGATGTGCATTAGTGTACACGTGTTTCTGATCTACATTATATTTATGACGACCTTTAAAATGCTAATACACTCGCCGGCAATGTTGTAGATAAACGTTGCAGATAAACATCGCAGACCACTCAGTCGATTATAATGGCACTGAGCTAACAGTAAGTCCAACGACTAGGACACCGAAAAAACCTCTAAGTCTCACTTGCAACAACCGGGTTCGAACCAAAGTGATGAAACGCTTCGAGTTAAAAGGATAATGCTTTAACCACTAGGTCACCGCGATCCCCTGCAAAACGAGAGAAACGACACAAATAGGAATTGTGTTTACGGCTTATAAATATCATTTCACTTACACTGAGGCAGTCAGTTCTTAGATGGTGAAGGAAAAAGGAAGAACTACTAAGTTTAATCTTAAAGCTAGAGACACCGCCAACGATGACCAAAAATTACCCCATTCTGGGAATCACATCTTTAAAATTTTATGGTTTGCATTATAATTAGCTATATGCGTTTTGACACATGACATTTTGTTTGGCGGATATATGCTTTATTAGATTCGCCATTGCAACCTTAACTTTTCCGGAACAAATGTTCTCACGTCCGATGCCTGCCTTATGAATTTGACTGTATTTACATTTTGTTTGGCAAATATAGGCTTTATTTGATTCGCCATGGCAACGTAAACTCTTCAGGGGCTAATGTTCTTACATCTCGTGCCTACCTTATGTTTTTAACTGTATATTTTTGTTAAAAATCAAAAGTGCCTTACCGATCCATGATGCCCAGCGTGTTCTCTATGATGTCCAGTGTGGTCACTATGATGCCCGGTATGATGATAACCAGTGTCCTGCATAGGTGGCGTTGTGTGATGATGATGGCCATGGTGATCCATGATTAATTTTTTATGTTAATGGATATTGCACTGTGGCTGACAAACTAGCCGGCGCTTTAAAATTAAAACTGCTTTTCAATGGTTTCTACATCATTGTTCGAGGATCTGAAATAAATAATAATGATAATAATAATAGATTTAATAACGATAACAACAACAACAGTACAGTATATATTGAAAAAAGGTTAACTAAAACGCCGTGGGTAACCTTTGGTAATCTGTTGAACCATAGTGTACCATATAGTACCGTTGAAAGCTTTGGCCAACCTGAAATACATCAGAATATCGTGAGCATATGGCCTTAATTGCAGGAACTTACTTGCAGGGCAGTTAACAGATTCGAAGCCAGCTAAACATACAAAAGTATAGATCAGACAGGAATTGATATACCTATTGACAAAATTTTCAACTTTGAAACAAACTGTACTTATATTTATTTTTTGTTTTGTTTTATAAGATCGCTTAAACTGCAGTGTTAGGGAGCGTCTATTCACTTGTTCAGAACATTGGTGTCATACTGAAGAATTCATTATAACTGACCAGATGACGGGTCATAAAAAAGACTTTAAAATTTGAGAGACTGCTTTCTCACCTGGCGCTCGGCATTAAATAAAGGACGGGGTCTTGGCCAGTTAACACAGGTCCATGCTAATGTGACTGGAGAAGTGGTATATGCTTGTCTGTGACATTCTGAAGACTAAGTGTGCACTTGTACAAGGCAGACCATAATTTACACGCGCATATCTTACGCATACACGAACTAGTTCTTACTTTTTATATTATTCCTTAGAGAAAAAAATAATAACATTGATCTCGTCGAGAATAGCTGAAAAATTAATGATGCGACGTTAAACAACATTACATCCAATCAACTAACCTTATTTCATAATTTACAATTTATCGTGAGAGCGATATATCCCTACAATTTTCAAACATTTGATTCAACTTCATACAACTTGCGGGATAAATTTACCTACCGTCTTTACACGAGTTAGGCGATCCTTGCACTGAAGGGTCGTCGTATATAAGAGACGTAATTTTATAATGTGATAACATCATTCCGAAGCATAATGCAGTGTTTATTTAACAATCTGTTACTTTTATTTTTGTTGTGTAGGATTTATGTTATAATTTGCTCTGATAACACTATATCGTGTGTAACAGCTGGCTGTTGTATCCGTTTCTCTGAGTTTTTTAATGATTCATTAAACTTGCGGGGCGTTTTTTAAACAAAATGTGATTATGTATTATAAAGAAAAAGTATTTGATTTGTAAAATATTGTTGATATAAAATTCCACGTACTGTTTTTTAAAAGTAATGTAATCACGGTGATACCGTGGCCGCTTAGGGACTTTCCATCTAATCGGAGCACGGCCGTGAGTTATTGCGAAAGATCTCCCATTCTAGACGGTATGATCCAGTTCAAATTTTACCTTCTTTTTCGTACTGAGCGCACTGCTAAGGTCAAAATTACTGACATGCCGTCTCGATAAAAGTGAAATATTTTTGACCGAGAGGTAAAAAACATTTAATCAATCTTAATGCCAAGCATCTAGCAAGACAGCAGTATACCTTATTTCAAAGTCTTGTGACCCGGTCGAGGTTCGAACCCACTACCTGTTGGGGTGGATATTCTACCGCTGAAATACCGAAACGGAATTAGTATGTTCGCCGTTAAAAGTTTAACTAATTCGTGTCTTTCATATATAAGAACGTTGTTTTTATCTTCCTAATTAATTCAATTTTGACAGTAATATATTTAGCATCAAAATAATTTTTTATTTTGACACCAAAAAGACACATTAATATTAACTTGGACTAAAGCAGTGAATGTCTTATTTCTGAGGCAATTCTTACAACAAAACATTATTAATTATGTGTCACAATCTTCGCATAATTTTGAATAAATAACCTATGCATACGTTCTCTCTCTCTCTCTCTCTCTCTCTCTCTCTCTCTCTCTCTCTCTCTCTCTCTTGATAATATTAAAATTATTCAATGTAAAAGATAGGATTTTTATGTTAATAACCTGAAAGATTGGTAAATATGTAAACAATAATAAGTAAATTATTTATTTATTTATTTATTTTGTGTTGTCAATCTATCTTATCAATTTATGTATTTATTATTTTATATGATCTATCTATCTATCTATTTATCTATCTATCTATTGGTTTTATGCTCCACTTGATTTAATTTCACTGATATCGAGAGGTGACCATCTTTGGCGAAGTTGCAAAAAAATCCTATTCTCCTTTAGGAAAACTAAAAAAAATAGTCATAGCATTTTTAATCTGCCAGTTCGTGATGTTAGGAAACCAGTCATGCATTCTCTTTGTAGTCTTACCAAATTAATAACCTAGTCTTATAAAAAATAATCACATTCAACTATTTGACTATTAAATTGAAACATAAAAAATTTACCTTGAATCTTAAATAGTTCGTGATTTAAATATATAACACAAATACCAGTTAAATTTTGATGTGCCAGATGTGAACATTTCGGAAAATTCATTCCTCATCAGTGACACTAAGACCAAAAAGTTTGATAATAAAAAACATAAGCCAAACAGTTGGAAATTAATGAATCTAAAGTTCCAAAATTATATTAATCCAAATCCAGATAAGGAATGCTTTGCATAAGGGAACAAACCTTAGTTTTAAACAAATTTTACAATTTAAGGCAGCTGAAAATTTGGTTAAATGGTACATTTTCTGACAGTACAAAGTACCGCCTACTGAGTTATGGATACCCTAAAACGTAAATGGGAAATTGTTACAATTATGCCCCCCCCCCCAAAAAAAAAAAAAAAATATATATATATATATATATATATATATATATATATATATATATATATATATATAATTCCTACAGTGATTATTATAATGATTATCACAAAATATACGCCAGCGACACTTACCGCGAAATTGATCCTTATTGTACCCCTTTCGGAATGGAATGGTTATTTCTAGATAAGGGAAACCTATCATATTATTTGCCCCGAACACTAAAACATCAACATGTCATCATCTGTCAACTTAATTTAAATAGGTAAATCAATACGCGATAAGAGAGGAAAATATTAATATAGACTATTACTAAATTGTCAACTTTATTGTCGCTAAGGGCTAAGTTGTCTGGGAGCATTGGGAATGCGGATAATATTGTGGATAAATATAGAGATCTTATATAAAAGATATATCAATATCTCCGAATTTGTCTTATGATATTTTAATATATTTAGTTACGTTGTTTCATTATTTTTTGTAAATGTTATTTAAATTTAAATTTAAATTTTACTTACTGACTCATCTGGTTCGTTTAAACAACATCTTGGTAAGTACATCAGCATATATATCGTGTATAAAGATGACTGCAACGTGTATCGTTTTCCTGCTTAGATATGTGTACGGATCAATGACGTCATTCAAAGGTTCCCTCCGTATTTATAGAAGAGGTTACTTTTGGGAAAAATCAAATTCTCTCAATCGATATATAAACAGGCTTCACAATTTTCATTGACGTAACTAGTAATTTCCTATATATTGCTACTGAAATAATCGCACAAAATTACCTGGTAATATTAGTCATATGGTATGTTATGTGAGAAAATTACCGCAATTTAAAAAAAAAGTCAGTAACTGAGGATAAGTACTTTCCTCCTAATTGTTTCTTTTATTTGTCAAACGAGATGAAAAACTACAAATAATGATCACACACACACACACACACACACACACACACACACACACACACACACACACACTCGTAAAATTTATTATTAAATATTTATTTATTTATTTATTTATTTAACTTTAATTTATTTTAATATAAACAGTATTTTATTTTAAAAAAATAAATAGAGTACGATACATAACAAGTATAACAAATTCCAAAATAAATTAAGATTTATTTTAATTACAGAAGGTTAGCTTGTGTTGTGACACAGCGTTAATGGTT
This sequence comes from Tegillarca granosa, assembly GCA_029721355.1. Lineage (NCBI taxonomy): Eukaryota > Metazoa > Mollusca > Bivalvia > Arcoida > Arcidae > Tegillarca > Tegillarca granosa. Next base: position 54,160 of record JARBDR010000890.1, on the reverse strand, counting down.
TATCATTACCGGATGGTCAGTCGGTCACTTGTCAATCAAAATGAAAGGAGCGAGAGGAATCGTCAGTCATAGTTATGTACTAATGTTGACATTAAAAACATTGAACGATAAAACGCCAAGTCAGTTTTCAAATTTGACATGATTTTGTGTTTATTAGGCGGGTTCGTGGATGAGTTTAAAATAAGGATTTGCAAAGTTATTGAAGTATAACACGACCATGACGGATAACAAATTTAATTTAAAACCACTTCGCTTTTGCCATGTCAAGGCCTGTGAAATCACGTAATATGTAGAGGCGATTATTTCTGGAAATGGCAGAGAAAACCGAGGAAAACTCTTTATATTCGGCAAGCGAAATCCCAATTTATTTTCAAAAGGTTTTGACTTTTCTTAAGATACATTGTTTTTGCACGCGTGTTGTTCGATGTTCTTACTTTAGAGCACAGATATAGTAGTCTGGACAATAATGCCAAAAAAACTTACTTCGCAACTCACATCCAACCAAAGCAAGACAATAACATTTGTTGAGGCGCTCTCTCGGCGATTGATTGATTGATTGATTGATTGATTGATTGGTTTTTCGGGGTTTTACGTTCTAGTTAAGAATATTTCATTTATATCGAGAGCTGTCAAGCTTTAGAGAAAGTGGTAGAAATTCGGACTTTTGCAGTGCGCTCAGGGGAATGTGCAGGGAGAGTTCTTCAACGTGCCACGCCTGCCGTGACACAGAACATTGTTTTAAAGTCTCCTTCGAAGGACCCCGTAACAATCTGAGAGCTTCCTGAAAGAAAAGTCACTGTCTATTTTCAAGTCTTGGTCAGACCCGACCGGGGTTTGAAACCCGACCTCACACATACGCAGCGGCTCTCTCAGCAAGGCCGACTGGCTTATAAAGAACTTAAGATCGATAGAGTTAGCTGTACCTACTGGCTACTTTAAGAAGAAAAGCTACCTGCTTGTAGCCAGCCTTACTAGTAGCTAACTTTTCCGACTGTGTTTGCAGTTTTTGTTAGGTATTTGACAAAATAGTCGCTTTGCTGAAAATAACAAATTTATTTAATATACATAAAGTTTTAAAATGAAAATAAATCACTTAAAAGTTGGTTTTTAAAATTACATTAATAGACTCATTAGAAATAAAATTTAGAAATAATACCTTTATTATACAAAGTGACATTAAATGCGAACTCGCACGTGTTTTCCTTCATTTAATGCAAAAATGAAATAATTGTGATAAAAATAGAAATGTTAATGACATAATCTTGATGACTTTCTTCCTTGAATAAAAGGGCAAAACATTTACGAATGAGTTGACGGAGTGAAATACTTCAAACAGGCATTATGTTCTTCTACTTATCTTGAGACATCACCAGCTTAAAATAAGATTGCAGAAATTGTATCTAAAACTATATATACGTGTGTTTTGTATATATACTAGTATGTGAGTATAGTCATTGAGGATTGTTTTCATGATACTTTTAACGTTGACATTTGCATCGGAGTTGAGTGAAGTAATGGTGTTTTACGCCCCAATAAAGATTCTTTCACTTATTCCGAAGCGTTCAGTTCTGAGATGGTGGAGGAAATCGGAGTGCCCGGAGAAAACCACCAGCAAGCGAACTGTAAAACTTTCTCACACTAGGATCTGTCCCGAGTGGGATTCGAACACAGGCGGAAAGAGGCGCTGTGATTCGCAAGCGCTTGCTTTAGATCACTACGCCGCCGAGGCTCCGGACATTTGCATCGGGTTTCTATGATCTGCTTAAGTGGGATTCGAATTCAGGTGGTGAGAGGCACTGTGATCCCTAAGCGTGCGCTTTAAACCACTACGCCACCGAGGCCCCATGGTCTTTCTGTTGAATCTATTAACATGATTAATTTATATACATGTGTATATCTTCTGCAGCAACATTAGAGACTGTGTCATATGTAGAATTATTAATATTACTTTTGGTGAAAATTCAAGATTTTGCACATGACAGATGTTGTTTATTGATATACTTCTTACGGCAATACAGGAGACGATTTATTAGTTGGTGTTGTGAATTATATAATCTGTATATCAACTAAAATAATGTTTGTGTCGTTTTTTAGTGATTTAAATTATATAACACTTGAAATATCAACTCTTTATTCCAAGGACCATTACGGTAGCTCAGTTGGTAGAGTGCTCGCTTCGTATGTGGGAGTTCGGGGTTCGAATCATGACTTGAAAATTTGTAGCGACTGTTCTTTCGCCAAACACTCGGCATTTAGAAATGAAGGTCACATGGTCCTTTGGAAGAAACCTTAAAAATCGATGCTCCGTGTCACGGCAGGTGTGGCACGTTAAAGAACCCTCTCTGCACATTGCCCTAAGCGCACTGAAAAGGTAAAATTTCTGCCACTTCACCTATAGCTGGTAAGTGAAATATTCTTGACTGTTACGTAAAACCTTATTAAATCAAACATTTATCCCAAGGTGACTCATTCAGTGGTAGGCGGGACCGCAGTCGTTGTGTGGTTAAAAGCGTGAGAATACAGTCCGCTTGTTAAGTTAAGGGGTCGTACTGCTGTAGATTCGATTTCGGTCCATTACAAGTAAGAATACTTTGTCTTAGGCTTATAACTATACTGGTTTGCTCGGTACCAGTATTATGGACTGACGGTAGTCTGCTTTAATCTTGTAATCTGTGACTTTGCGGACACGTGTAGAAGCACTAAAAGTACAGATCATAAAAACACAAAACTCGCGCATTACATCAACTTGTGATTAGTTTAAGTATTACAACCAGGGAGAGGTGACGGTACATATTGTCAGTCTTCCTGTACATATCGTCACCGGCGACAATGTGTACCATTACTGGCTGTACATATTGTCGTCCATCGATACATTTAGACGCTCCGTCGACAATATGTACAGGGGCCACAATATGTACCGTCACAGGAGATAAGCTTGATTTTGTTCAAAAATAAAACGTAGAAATTCATTCTATTTTACTTAAAATCGGAAAAGCGACCCGGACTATCCAGTGGTCACCTCCAGGCTGACGCTTAAAACAAAATCCAAAATCAACAGCTATCACTTCAAAACTCGAGGCTCTGAATATTTTAACAATCAGCGACATTAAAACCGTTTTACGTGTCGCTAAAAAAATTAATTAAATCTGAGATATAAGCAATTAGCTTCACCTTCCTGGAATGTCCTGGAAAAAATAAGGAAAGGTATAAAAACAAATATTGGACATTTATTTTTTACCTCTGGACTAAGTATTGGGTAATTAATTGATTTATCTGGAATATTAAGAAATTTTTCAACCGACAAAAAAGTAAGTAATTACATATAAGTTTAATATCCAAAAATTGCTATAAAATTTGAAAATTTGATATTTGAAAACTGAATTTTACATTGATAAAGAAGAAAAAAATTCTTTTTATAATTTAAGAATGTAAGTTTTCTATTTTAGTAATTAAAGATCATCTCTACACATTGCTTCTTAATCTTTTAAGTACATAACACTCTTCGTGAAATATAGGGAATAGAAAGTGTTTTGAAAAAGTAAAAATCGAGAAACACAGCTGTATATTTAAGTAGGAAATTACTAAAATTGGACCCTTTTCTATCACACACAGTTTCTTGGAAAAAATATGTACATGTCTTGGTTGCAGAAAATTGTCTTTTTTATTGAACCGGTATCAAAATTTCAACAAGTCAAAACTAATACATGCAGAATTTTGCGATTCAAATTATTTTGACCACTACCGTTGCTCAGTTTGTAGAATGCTCGCGTCGTATGTGGGAGGTCGGGGTTCAAGAACTCTCTCTGCACATTGCCGTAAGCGCACTGCAAAGATAAAAATTTCTGTCACTTCACCTATAGCTGGTGATGTCTCGATATAAGTGATATATTCTTGACTGGTACATAAAACCCATTAAATCAAATCAAACTATTTTGACATTTGGGTTAGTTCATTAAGGGGAACAACTTTATTCCCCTTTTTAAGGGGAACAACTTTTTTTACAACTGTGCTGTTTTGGCAAAAAAAAAAAACCCATTCAGGATAGTTGACCATCAAAAGGCTTTAACAAAACGCTTTAAAAGAAGAAGGCATGGAACAGTACTAAAGATTACACCCTAGTATAATGTCTTTCAAAGAAAGATATATAAGAATTAAGCTTTTTAACACACACACACACACACACACACACACACACACACACACTATCAAACGGTTTACCAGGTGCCAGGGTTATGTGACTGGGGGTGTCGTAAGCTTTTCTGCAGCATACTGATTCTATGAGCTAGCACTTTAAAAGTCACCCTGAGTGTGCACTGGTACAAGGCTGACCATAAAACACATTGGCAAATATCAAGCATACACAAACTTGTTCTTAGATTAATCCTTACAGGTTATCAACTTGTTCTTGTCAGGAATTGCTGAAAATTTGCTGATGCGATGTTAAACTACATTACTTGTGCAAATTAAATTAACCATTGTGAAGTTTAACAAAGGAAAATGGCATTTAAAATGATAAACAGACCAAAAATAGAATAAGAGATTTCATGATTTATTGAGTAACTCCAAACAGAACACAATATTTCAATTAACAAACAATTAATTGTGTGACTAGTGACAACAATAAAACACTGTAATTCTATCTTGTTGCATGTACATTTTTAATGATGAAATTCACAAGTCACATGGCATCTTAATTGACCAATCAAATGACTAGTGACATCATCACACAAAAACTGTAACACTCCTCTAAATTCAATAGGATCACAAGTCACATGACAATTGAAAAGACCAATTAAATAACTAGTGACATCACAAATCAAACACTGTCATTCTCTTTTGTTGCATGTGTACATTCAAAGTGATGAATTTTTATGTGATCAAGGTCAAATGGCATTTCAATAGCTTATATTTTTTTTCTGACGCATGTGTAAATTTATAGTGATAAAAATTAATAGGATCACAAAAGTCAAATGGAATTTTTATAAATCAATTAAATTTTTAAACAAATGAAGATTCAAAGTGATGAAATTTAATGAAATCACAAAAGTCACATAGTGATAAAGATAACTGGTATCACAAAAGCTACACAGACCAATCACATTTCAGATACATGTGCACAATATTATTAATGATAAAATTTAATAGGATCACCAAAGTCATGTGATCTTTAGAAAGACTATTTACATCACATTTATAGTGATAAAATTAAATAGTATATATGGCATTGCAATAGACCAATCACATTTCTGATATATAATGATCAAATTTAATTAGATCACAAAAGTCACATGACATATAAAGAACAATATATTTCAATACATGCAACATGTAAAAATGAAATTTAATAGGATCACAAAAGTCGCATGATATTTGAGTAGAACAATTTCATTTTTTGACACATGAAAATTCACAGTGATGATATGCGACAGAATATCAAAGATCAAATGATAGACCAATCACAATTTTTATTTTAATTTTCATTTCAAATGATGAAAATTTGTCATGAAAAATCATTTGACAGAAAAATCACATAAAAAGCATACAAATACAATGAAAAAACAAACGTATAAAGTCACAAAAGTCACATGACATTACAAAAAAAAAACCAGACCAATCATAATTGGTTTAATCAAGAAATAAGTAGATACTTTCATGTTTATATGTACTACAAAAGTTTTCTTATTGGTTTATTTACAAAAGTTTGTAACTCCTGATTTAGTTAATCAAAATTTTAAAAAAGAAACTTTGGAAATGCCACAAATATGGCTACATTTGATGCAGACATACATGTACTTACAATTAAATACATCAAATATTATTGAATTCAAATGGTACAAAGTTTTAAGGGCCTCTAAATAATGTAGACTCTTGTTAGTTCTATAATACTGTAAATCGGGAAAATTTTCGCTGTCATTTTATTTTTATGTACATTCACAAGAGTATTAAGACACGAAAATAAAACTTTCGTGAGGATTTTATTTTGTGGCATTTTTTTAATGTTTGCAATCACTATCATCCAACAACATAAAAATACAAGTATGTGAATATCTTGAAAACATGATCCTCACCAAAATTAACGGACACAAAACATACCCAATTTATGGTAATCTAAATTTGAAGTGAGTTAAACATACTAGCCATATAAATACATGTCTCATAGATAGATGAAATGTTCTGTTTTAAACAATTAAAAAAAACAATATATAGAAAAAATAATTCATAAAATGAACATTCATAAGACATGGCACAAAAATAAACATAGATATACACTTGTTCAATTAACACTTTCACATTAAAAATTACAAACATGCAAACACAAATTAATGAAAATATCATACAGATTAAAATTTTTTTATCTATATTTTAATTAATGCCACAATTAAAATTCATCAAACACTTTCATTCGTTTACATGTGATAAAGATTTACTTGGCCTCAGTGGCCAAGTGGTGTAACATGTGTGCTTACAAATCAAAGTGTCTTTCACCAATGAAGATCCAATCCTGCTGACACAGATCATAGTGTGAGAAAGTTTCTCAGTTTACTTGCTGAAAATTGGTGGTTTTCTTCAGGCACTCACATTTCCTCTACCATCCCAATGTTAAACAACTATTAATCCAGTCCACTTTTTACTGACTTGTAAATGACATTCATTCAAGTACCAAGAAACTTTCTGGAAGTACTTTTTTAAAAAGTTAATGGAAAGCTAAACATATAAATTTATATGATGGGATAATTTTAATCTGGTCAGTTAACATGGCTAGGAAATTTGTTACTTTGCTTCCTTAGTGCTGACCACAAGGTAGGGAAGAAGTATCTCAAATTTAAAAGTCTTTATGTATGACCTGACCAGGGTTCAAACAAACGAGATGGACACCTCTACCAATAAGGCAGTAATTTTAAAGCTGCATTAAGTTTACCAAATTTCTGAATTTTTTTTGATTTTCTAAAAATATATTTTTTTAAAAGTAGATATCTTCTAACCACGATCCGTGACATTCATTTTCTAAAATTTCATTTCTTTTAGCTGTAAATAAGCGGTATCCTCTGACCGGTTGGTCAGTGTTCTACGATGGTAATTATGAGCTTGGAGCATGCGCACGGATGTACGGAAAAGCCTGGAATCGAAAGTGAAACATGACAGATTGCATTAATTGTCCTTCATTAATATCCAGATGTATTTGAAATGGTGTTATTTTTCCCTAACTAAGTCACAAATGACAAATTCAACTAAGTTCTGTGTTTAATTTATCGTATTTCAACATTTTGAAAGTTGTGTTTAAATGACCCGGGTTTTGATGACGTAACCATGTTCTAATATTAGATCCCAAATGCTGCATCTCGCTGAGTAAATACTGTAATTTCTGTATTTATTAGAGCTTTTATCGTTGAACCAAATGTAACATTGTTCATTAGGAACATCATTTATTAGATTAGCACCGTTTTATTTTTTTCTTTGGAAAACTTAATGCAGCTTTAAGGATCAAGTTATACCATTCCATATCTACTTGAAAATGGTACTTTAACATGGATATCAAGTGGGATTATATGATGTGGAAATTAGACTCATTCAGACTTTAATAACCAAAAAATCAAGTTTAAAAAGAGTCTATCTTCCAATTTTATGAAGCTTATTACAGCCCTTTTTCACATCTGAAATTCAAAACCCACACATTCTATGCTATTTGAATAACAAAACTTACTTATTCTTTCACAAACACATTTTTTTTTTAAATGACACAATTTTTTTTTCAAAAATGTAAAAAATGATAAAAGTCATTTAGATCCATGCATACATCTTAAATCTTAATCTGTAAATTTAAATAAATGCCAAAGGTATATAATTCACTCCTTGGAACTTTCACACAAACATTTTATACAGTAACACAAAATTAAATTCTATCTTGAAATATATTTTAATTTGAAGTTTATACATGCTTAAAGAACACCTGTATTTTAGAAATACTTATAACAACTTAGATTTCAAAACAAACAAATAAGAAAAAAAACTATACCTTTACTACTGGCAAATGAAACTTTTAAGGAAAATAAGATTTAAATTAATTTTCTAACTATATGTTAGTTTCCACACATAAACTGTTTTGATATTTTGTATCATCTTCAAACTATTTTTGCTTATAATTTTTTTTTTTCTGTTAATGTGTTACACCTGCATTAAATACATGTAGTTTCCCAAGCCAACAACTCAATTATCCTCATTTTTTTATAATTTTAAGTGACTTCTGATCTTGAATGGGATGTCAGTCCATTTCACGGTAAACACCTTTACTCCCATTGCCCTACTTCTCAAGCCACACCACTCCCATATCATCAAAGGCCCTCACAATACATTTCTTCTTGTATAAATTTTTCCATTAACTGAATAAACAAAAGCAAAGGAGAATTTGACATCTTGCTCAAGGACAAATTTTTAGACCTGACAGAGGCTCAAACTCAAAACCCTTTAGCTTAACAGGGGCTCAAATTCACAGCCTATGTGCTTTACAAAGACTCAAACTTGCAACCCATGTGTTTGACAGATGCTCAAACCCACAACCCTTTCGCTTGACAAAACTTTAGTGCAATTAACATATCTTAAGGGCATTCCCAAAATTTAAGTACTAAAATTTTTTTAATTAGTTTGATTTAGTTAGAATTTAACAATTGTCTTATTTAATAGATAAATAATCTTTCTTTTAGTTTTATCAAAACATATCTGTTTACAAAAATGTAAGCTTTTTATATAAAATGGTTTTATTAAAATAGAGTTGCTTCCCTTATCACATTATTAACATTATACATATACTTATTTTCTTTTTTCTATAAAAATGGAATTTTCAATTTCTTTTTCGATATCTTAGAGCAATAACAGCCTCTACCAAATTCATGCTTACACAGTTTACTTAATTTTGGCAAATTATGTCTAAATAACTATGAAATAAGAATGAATTTAAATTTTGTTGATAAGTTTTGGCTCCAACAACAGAAGCAACCGATAACATAGTTTTTTGGCTCTTTACAATTTAAAAAAAACCTATACATATTCTTGATATAGTTTAATTAATTTTTTGCTGTTTCTACCAGAGTAAGATGCATTATAAAAACTCTGTATTTATCTTTTATAATACTTCAAAGGGAGACAACTACTGAGATTTATTAAAAATTAAAAAATCGCACTAGTTGTCTCCCTTTACAACATTATAATAGATAAGTACAGCATATTTATAACATATACTTAAGAGCATTAGGTATTATAAATTTCAACATCTAAAAGCAATAGGAATTATAAAATTTAACATATATCAAAAAGAAAAACTTCAAAAAATTATCATAAATATTTACAATAAATAAAAATTCATAAAAATAAATATCTTTAAAATAAACGGTATCACATATCTCTAGCTGTAATGATTAAAATATGCCCATGCCATAAAAATGGCAAAAGGAAAATTAAATCATCATCTTTGGTATCAATTGTTTGGTATAGAACATAATTCTAAAATATACAAAAGTTCAAAGTTAGGATTTCAAAGAAATAAAATTAATCAATTTACTAATATTACAACAATTAATTCAGTATACTTTAAGTAAAATGCCACTAAATCACTATTAACTTTACAGGAGTATTTTATAATGGGTTTTTTTTTGGTCCTTAAAACATGTTTTTACAAATGCTCAAAAAATGGCATGAAATATTACAGTCAATACTGCATGAAAATACATTAAGATCAGTGTCATAAAATAAGTCAGGTTAATATTCTTTATAAGAAAGTCACTCATGACTTTGGACCATGTTTAAATTAATTTTAATGTCATTTATTTCTGTAGGGTCAATAAGAGACCCTTATTATACATACTCCTTTACCCACTTTGATACACTACAATTTTTTTTTTCACAAAAATTAAAATATTTTGAACCTTAAAAACATTTCATTTATGCTTTTTATACTTTTGGGTCTACTGTAAATTCTTGTTATACCAGCCTTGGCTGATAGGTCCAAACAAAAAGGATTTGGTCCAAATATCCTAAGAAGACAAGAAAAGATAAAAATAGATGAAATGGATTTTGTCATTTTGAAAATGTGTGGAAATTATAATTGGCTTCAAAAGTGTACCAACACATAGTTCTCTTTAATATTTATATGGAACATTTTTTCTATTAGATGAGGGAATTGCTTGATTTAAAATTTGCCTGTTACTAGGGCATTATTCTGTGAATTTGTCATGTAAACCTTTTCCATAAAGTTTAGCACAATTGATCTGATTATGAGGTGCTGTTCGTGCAGTATGCTGATGAAGAGCCCCATCGAGAAGTAATACATGTATAACAAGGGACTACCGTATCATTTCATTTAAGCCAAAACATGATCATCTGTTTACAAAAACAGCAAATAATCTGTAGTTAATTCTATAAAAAAATTCAAATAATTTCAAAAAATTAAATTATAATTAATAAAAATCTACAACATAATTGAGAAATTTTTTCTAACTTATTTAAAACACATGTCTGTTTTGTTTTATTTGAACAAAAAAAATTTCGGTAGGCAATTCTTTAATTATGCTGATTGACATAGAATTTTGATTTTGATTTTTCTAATTTTTTATTATATCATATAATAATATAATATATATATATATATTGTTTCTCAATCATGATTCTTTTTTCTTGTGACAACTTCTAAAGAATTATACTAAATCATAGTAATCATACTGATTTTGACTGTTGGATGACAAAAACATTCACACAAACATTCTTTCTAATCAATATATATACATATATATTACTTATTTGTTTCATCTGTAGCCTCTTTGGTTAACTATTTTTTTTACTTTTTCTAAAACAACACCAACATTTTGTTTGTAAAGTCTTTCATTACTAAGATCTATGTAATTCCATTTCGCTAAGATTTTCCTAACTTGTTCAGGTGCGCTGTCGAGGGGAGAGAATCTAAGAAGAATGGGTATGATAGGTTTATTAAATGTCTCTGCCAACGTAAGGTCTTTTTTACAATTGTCACTCTGTAAATACTTTGGTGTGATACAACTAAGAACGACAGATGACGCTTTCATGTTTCTTTGTATCTGACTTTGAAGAGTTTCACCAACAGTGTCTAAATGAGTGACGACACTGCTACGGGTACTTTTACTACTATGTCCTCTCGGGGGACCTGTCACACTAATATCAGCCCAGCAAAGAATATTGCTTTCTTCCAGAAGCTGTTTAATATCTTCAACTTTTGCCTGCATATCCCACTGGTAGCTTATGAAAACCTGTGGATCACCCTCTGTAGGGACAACTGGTGTGACGCCATCTAAAATAAAAACAGATTAATTGGTAAACAAAAATTATTCTAAATAAGTGTTAACTAGTATTTCAATTTTTTTTACATTTACTTTTAATCAAAATATTCAATAGTTAATATACAAAATTTTGACTTTTGCAGAATGGAGCAAACACATTTTACATATTAAACATCTTTAACTATTTTAAGGGATCAATTCTACACTGATGTAGGAAACTATAGTATCCCATAAAAACCTACCAGTTTAACCTTTTGCAAGACAAATGACAACTTTTCCACAATAACATTTGTCAGAGTGGATTTTGGATACTTGTGTTTGGCACTGACATCATAAACTCAAATTTTAAATCACCTTTCCAATAGTATCTATTTTTCGGCAAAACCAACAAAAATGCACAAAAGGGGATTTGAATGTAGGCAGTTAAAGACACTTTTAAGTTGGAACTGTCAAAACTTTAATACTATTCAATAAGACTCTCGTTTTTGCTATAAACAACAAAAATCACATTCAGGTGATTTTTGGTTAAAATTAGCTCTACGGTTTAAATTCACCTCTTTATGATGAGCTTTGTTTATACATGTAAATGTTTTTTATTACAGCACAGTCATGATAAATTACCATCAAAAGCTACTGGTAAAACTAAAGTTTTAGAAATTTAGAGCTATATGAAATACTTGTGGTAATGAATCGTGGCCCACACCTAACCTGACAAGGTCTCATGTATTATCTCAAGGTCTTTTAGGAAGGATCCAATGGCTTTCATCTCCAAATACAAAGATCTTGGCAAAAGAAGTCAATGTCCATTTACAAATTTTAAAAGAAAAAAAAAAAAAAAAAAAAAAAAAAAAAAACCAGGAATAAAATGTTGTTAGAAATTTATGTGGCAATCACATTTAATGCATCATAAAAATAACCAAGTTACTTTGAATTTTAAGTTCGACATCACCACCCAATTTTTCAAATCATAGATCTGATCCATCCAACAGTCAAACTCTTGACCTCTATTTTTTGAGTAAGCACTCTACCAACTGACCTACCATAGTGTGAAGTAATTTGGCAGGTTTTGTATTATTTTAAAATTAATAAATGCATATTCATACTTCTGTCTATGACAAGGTGTTCTAATGGTTTTAATCCATCCGCCATCTTGTTGAGGTAGGCCTGTTCTAAAACAACACCTGGTACTCTTCGTAATGGTTTTATATGATGTTGAAGAACATCCAGACTCTCGCCATACATCTTGGTCTCAAAATCAACAGCTGGGCAATCACCTGTTTCATAAAGATGGAAGTGTCTTTAAATCCAATTAAAAGTTTATCTAATTAATAGGAAACATTATTTAAACTGCTACAACTTAATTTGTTCTATTTTGTCAAAATCAGGATCATTCAAAAAAAATTTACAGTATTTTCCTGAAGATATTTGTGAGTCAGAAGTAAAAATATTTCTGGGCCCAGTTGTTTGATAAGCTTGATTAATAATTAACACAAATACAAAACATCAATAAAATTAACATAATCATTATGAATCGAAAGGTTTTATAAAAATGTGATATTTCTAAAACACATGAAGTCCTTTTTTATTTGACATTTTCAACATTAATTTCAGAACATATTTATAATACATGTATTCAACATTTAAATTTTAATTAATCAATTGATAAAACTAATCAAACTTGAAACAAATGGCTTCTAGTGTAAGATCGGGTTAATCAGATGCTCATTCAACACTAATGGAAAAATTTGTATTAATAAGATACATCCACAGTGATAGTAAAATTCAGATAAATCAGAAACTCACTTCAAATAATAGAAAGTAATATTACAGACAAGCCTTACTGTATTCTTGACCTCATTATACTGTATAATCTTGGGACACAAATCATGCAGAAAGTATTCTTACCTAGAACTGCCTTAAGAGATGGCCTAATTTCTTTCCAGACATTTTTGAACATTGCAGTGACTAATTTTTTACCGAGCCAATCAGCAAACAGCACTTCATGAAAGACAAATGGTGATGCCAACACAGCCCCTGTCATTATTACAATGACATGGGTTGCTAGGGCAATCTGTGGTCCATTTATCTGTAAAAACTCTTCTTTTGAACGCCCTAGCTTATTTGGATCATGATGCAAAACCTGGTAAAAAGACAAAAAATCAAATTTAAAAAACTTTTTTTTTCATCAAATTTTCTGGTTAAGCAGCTTGTAAGGCTCAAGTTTTAACATCAAATTAACTTCCAGAGTTTATCACTTATCAGCATACCTGTATAGCATAAGCAAACTCACATTGAGTGTATGACATAAGCTTGAGCTAGCTCACTTTTTAAGTATTACCTATACCAGCTCAAACTGTTAATTATATAAACTCATCTTAAACTGCAGGTAGGACATAAGCTAAACTCACACTGTGTATGGCATAAACCTAACTAACAGTAGGTGTACAATATAAGCGGTTCAAACTATGTGTAGGGCATAGGCAATCACACATTCATTTATGGTACATGCCAACTCACACTGGGTATTTCAATTCAGCTCTTGTTGGGAGTGTGACATTTGCCAAACCGCATTGTTTATGATTTTAACTTGGCTTATACTGCATGTAGGACATAAGCTCTCCTCATAACATGTGTATGGCATTTTCCACTGTGTGAAGTAAGCCAGCTCATACTGCTTATTTGACATAATCCAGCTCATACTGTGTAAATCATATAAACCATTACACTTTTTGTATAACATACATTTAATTTACACTGTGTGAATAATATAAGCCAGCTCACACTGTGTATATGACATAAGTTCAGTTTACCTGTATGACATGTGCTAAGCTCACACTATGTGTATCAGATAAAGAAGCTCACACATACTGTGTGTATGACATGAGTTAAGTTTACATGTATGATATAAGCTCAGTTAACACTATGTGTATGACATTAGCTCAACCCACACTGTGTGTAGGACATAAGCCAGTCCACATTCTGTGTATGACATAAGCTCAGTTTTCATGTATGACATAAGCTCAGCTCACACTGTGTGAATGATAAAAGCCAGCCCATACCCTGTGTATGACATAAGCCCAGTTTACATGCATGACATAAGCTCAGCTCACACTATATGTATCACATAAGAAAGCTCATACTGTGTGAATGAATTAAGTCAGCCTACACTGTGTGTATGGCATCAACTCATGTATTACATAAGCTATAAATAAGCAAGGTAACACTGTGCAAATAATATAGTAGCTCAAGCATTGTGTATGGCATACACTCAACTCAAACTGCATGTATGGAATAAACTCAACTCACACTGTGTTATAAAATGACCAGGCACATGTTGTGTGGATGATTAAAGCCAGCTTACACTGTTTGTATAAAATAAACTCCCCTCACACTGTGTTATAAGATGAACAAGCTCATACTTTCTGTTTGACCTAGGCCAGCTCACACTGAAATAAGCCAACTCAAACTTTGTGTTTAACTTAGGCCAGCTCACACTAAGATAAGCCAACTCACACTTTCTGTTTAACCTAGGCCAGCTCACAATGAGATAAGCCAAGTCACACTTTGTGTTTAACCTAGGCAAGCTCACACTAAAATTAGCCAACTCACACTTTGTGTTTAACCTAGGCCAGCTCACAATGAGATAAGCCAAGTCACACTTTGTGTTTACCTTAGGCAGGGTCACACTAAGATAAGCCAACTCACACTTTGTGTTTAACCTAGGCCAGCTCATACTAAGATAAGCCAACTCACACTTTGTGTTTAACCTAGGTCAGCTCACAATGAGATAAGCCAACTCACACTTTCTGTTTAACCTAGGCCAGCTCACACTAAGATAAGCCAACTCACACTTTGTGTTTAACCTAGGCAGGCTCACACTAAGATAAGCCAACTCACACCTTCTGTTTAACCTAGGCCAGCTTATACTGAGATAAGCCAACTCACACTTTGTGTTTAACCAGGCAGGCTCACACTAAGATAAGCCAACTCACACCTTCTGTTTAACCTAGGCCAGCTCATACTGAGATAAGCCAACTCACACTTTGTGTTTCACCTAGGCCAGCTCACAATGAGATAATCCAAGTCAGACTTTGTGTTTAACCTAGGCAGGCTCACACTAAGATTAGCCAACTCATACTTTCTGTTTAACCTAGGCCAGCTCAAAATGAGATAAGCCAACTCACACTTTCTGTTTAACCTAGGCCAGCTTACACTAAGATAAGCCAACTCACACTTTCTGTTGAACCTAGGCCAGCTCACACTGAGATAAGCCAACTCACACTTTGTGTTTAACCTAGGCAGGCTCACACTAAGATAAGCCAACTCACACTTTCTGTTGAACCTAGGCCAGCTCACACTGAGATAAGCCAACTCACACTTTGTGTTTAACCTAGGCAGGCTCACACTAAGATAAGCCAACTCACACTTTCTGTTGAACCTAGGCCAGCTCACACTGAGATAAGCCAACTCACACTTTCTGTTTAACCTAGGCCAGCTTACACTAAGATAAGCCAACTCACACTTTCTGTTGAACCTAGGCCAGCTCACACTGAGATAAGCCAACTCACACTTTGTGTTTAACCTAGGCAGGGTCACACTAAGATAAGCCAACTCACACTTTCTGTTGAACCTAGGCCAGCTCACACTGAGATAAGCCAACTCACACTTTGTGTTTAACCTAGGCAGGCTCACACTAAGATTAGCCAACTCACACTTTCTGTTTAACCTTGGCCAGCTTACATTGAGATAAGTCAACTCACACTTTGTGTTTAACCTAGGCCAGCTCACACTCAGATAAGCCAACTCACACTTTGTTTTTAACCTAGGCCAGCTCACACTCAGATAATCCAACTCACACTTTTTGTATGACAAACTTTTATGTTATGAAGATTTCAATTATTTTAAATTTGAATTTACTTGTAATTTAGTTTTAAAGAAACATGAAAAACCTCAAACTAAGAGTGTGAATTAGTGAGTAGAGTAATGGTGTTTAATGTCCCAGTCAAGAATATTTCACTTATATTGAGACATTGCCAGCTATGGTGAAAGTGCAGAAATTTTGCCTGTGTGTTGTGCTGATGGCTTTATACAGCAGGGTTCTTTATCGTGCCATGCCTATCGTGACACCTTATTCATTTGAAAGTTCCCATCCCAAAGTAAGAATAAAGTAGGATTTTAGAAGGAAAAAAATTGATTTTGTATCAAGATTAAAATCAGGCAAAGAACATTTAGATTATTAACTGCTCAAGCAAAAATTCTATACTTCATAATGCATTGAACCAAAATTTGATAATAAACTACTCATCTATTGAATTTCAATATATTTGTATATTATAATATACTATTGACATTTTTAAGTGTTTAAAAATTCAAAAATTATTGAAATTAAATGGATTCTTTATGATTTCATTTAAAAAATTTTGAAATATAATTTCCGTTATAAATATCTAGTCTAATATATTCTATAGAGTTTTATGACAATTATCATGTATACAATATATTATTGACTACCCCTATTATACAAACTTCCATAAAAATCAACAAAAAAGATTCAATTAATTCTCTTCTATAAAAACTCTGCATGAAAACAAGATTTATACATATTTAATTTAAACATTTTAAATTTAATATGGCTTTTATTGTACGACATGATGATAATAAATTCTGACAATATGTTTACAAACACACAGGCTATTAGGGATCTTTATCAATTATTTGACAAGTAAAATATGCATTAAATAAATGATTCCAAAAAATAACATGGGTGCAGGGACTGATGGGAGATGGGGGATGAGGAGAGAATATTATGACAAAAAAATCTATTTACAATATATATATATATATATATATATATATATATATATATATATATATATATATATATATATAAATATACTGATTATTGATATTTATATCATGTTTACAATGCTCAAACTCATTCTTTTACAGATAACTTTTCATACCATGGAATAACTAAATATTCAGTGAATAGTTAAACCTTGATAAATTGGTCATCTAATGGTTTATTTATTTATTTATTTATTTATTTATTTATTTTGATAAATTGGTCATCTAATGCAAACACTTTATTTATTTATTTATTTATTTATTTATTTATTTATTTATTTATTTATTTATTTATTTATTTAAGGCAAGAGTGAAACACCCCCATACCCAACCTCAACCAACCTCACCCAATTCACTTACTAGGGGCAAAAATTAGAATGTCCAGTCAGTTTAATATATAGATATGATTCACTGATTTTGAAAAAAGACCAAATAATTCATGCAATAAACTTACTTAAATCAATATTTGTGACATTGATGTAATTTAAAACAACTTGTTTAAAACTAAATAATGGCCTGAAAAGTATTCAAAAAGTTGGAAATATATGACCTTATAAAACTTACTTAAATATGAAAAATCTAATAAACTGAGTCTAAATGACAGCTTAAGCTGTAACAGCCTTATAAACAATCTTTTATTCGGAAATGTACAAGGGAAAATTCACAAGCAATATGACATCCACAAAAGGATTTACATTTATTTTGTAGAGCAAATTTTTAAAGATAACCTCCTCCCTTCTAATATGAAATGTCAAAATACCAGAACCATGAGGATGAAAGGAGTTATCTGGACAATATCTTTAACTTATTTTAAATAACACTTCAAATTTTCGCTACTGGTAATCATTTAGTAAAGCTATCATAGTTTTGAACAATAACAACTTGATATCAAGTTCATTGCACCTAGCTGCTATTCAAATTACAAATTTTCTTAAATACTCTGATAATAAAAATTAATAGAGTTTTTGGTATGGGTCAGTGAGTGGTATGATTTTTGAGATTTCTTGGCAAAAGAGCAGAGTAATGTTCTTTCACCTTGACTGGCGTGGTCATTTCTGGGATGGTGGAGGAAATAGGAGAGCCCAGATTTAACCACCTAGCTTATGCAAGCAAACTGACAAATTTTCTCACACAAGGATCTACCAAAGTTGGATTGAACTTAGGCAGTGCATAGCTGTCACAGGTTTTCAAAGTTAAGCATGTGACAATCTGAAGAATACTTAGCTGGGGTGTCTTCTTAAACATACCCATGTTTAACAAAAAAAGGAAATAAAGTAAAATTGTATGTTTTTCTATAATTTGAGAAATCATATCATCTGTAACAGAACTGCATGAATTTCAAGAGAGAAACATTAAAAATGACAAACAACAAGAAACTAGAATTTTACGAGATCGGTATGTAATTGAGGGACTTACGAATTTAGTACAGGCTGCTGAAATTTTAAACATGACATGACAGGTATAGTAGTGAGGATTTGTGATTAGTAGGCCCACACTTTTGACCACTCAGCCACTGAAGCCCCTTCATGATAAATCATGAGCTATAAAAAAACATGGTAGACCTTACCTGCAGATCTAACTTATCAAACAATGAAATTGCAAATTACAGCCAGGCAAGTATTTGGCACTTGGTGCCATCCAGTATAAATTCAAATCTTGAAAAACTGTACAGCAATTGGTTGGTAGTAGTTTTGCTTAAAATCACATCAGCAATTTTTTTAGCCACTCAAAATGATCGAGAGCAAGTTTATTTATTGCTGAGGATAAATCTAAGAACAAGTTTGTATTAAAGATTTGTAAAAGTGTGTTTTGGTCTGCCTTGTACTAGCACACACTCAGAAGGACTTTGGTTTAGATGCTACTGTAGCTCAACAAGTCAGTATGCCACAGACAAGCATACCACTCCCCAATTCACACTCTCTTGTCACCAGGTACACCAGTTGATATCATGGCCTCCTAAAGCTGAGCACGAGGTAAGAGAGCAGTATCTCAAATTTTAACAACTTGGAAAAATTTGCAGTACATTTTTGTATTTGTATCCATTTTTAAAAAAAAATTGTCAAGATCACTGTATTATTGACAATAAATAATTCTTAAACTTCAAAGATAATCTAATAAACTTGAACAAAGTTTGGTATATTTCAATTTTTTTAGCCTGCTAATAATAAGAAATAGAGAAAATCAATGTAAATCCCCTCTGGGTCACTGATGATGGTACAGGGTAATATATTGGCATTATGGTAAATTTAATGAAATGTTAAAATGAATGGTAGATTCTTTGATTTAATATGCCAACAAGGAATCACTTTTGGTGTAAACATTACCATTTTCAACATGTTAAATCTCCTTAGCAGCAACATTTTCCTTTCTACATACATATTTTATGACAACCAAGAGTGTCCATACAAATTTTCAGTTACCACAAGGTGACAAGGTGCATTATCAAGTTAGTGAAAAATATCAAACATTACTTAAGTTAACTGGACATTTTTTGAAAGTTTCCCATATTTCACCGTCACAAAAGACAGTGACACCAAAAGAATATAAAAATCAAGAAACTGATATATGTTACTGCTGTGAATGCTATGAATGTTACAAAGGTTACAGTGTGATCGATGACTCATAAAAATATTACAGTACAACTACAACTGGAAGCATATGATATGGACCCCTGATATACCGGTAAGTTTAGAAACTAAATTTTCCAACCTTTTTTTTCCGAAAAATACACTTTTTTTTTTTTTTGATTATTTTGTATTATATCACTGATTTCCATTTTTGAGTTATTACATGCAGCCCTGGGAACCTGTCTAAGTAAAACATTTTCCAAACCAAATGTTTTGTTCTGTTTATACATTTATTATTTTGATTGATTTAATGGGTTTTCACATCCAAGTCAAGAATATTTCATGAGACATCACCAGCTATAGGTGAGGTAGCAGAAATTTGGACCTTTGCAGTGTGCTTAGGGCAATGTCACACAGCAGGGAGTGTTCTTTAGCATGCCATGCCTGCAGTGACATGGGGCATCATTCTTTAAGGTCTCATCCAAAGGACCATTGACTTTCATTTCTAAATGTTGATGCTTGGCAAAAGAACAGTCATTCCAATTTTCAAGTCTTGGTCAGAATTGGCCAGGGTTCGATTCCCAACCTCTACACATACGAAGTGAACACTCTACCGCTAGAGCTACCTTAGTAGTGTGTTCAGTTTATACATTAAGTATATATATATATATATATATATTTTTTCCAGGGTTAGTCTTGGTTCTTGAAAAGTAGGAGCTAAAAATTTAGCCAATTTTTATGAAAAAATACTAGTAAGCCTCAGAAATTAACAGGGAAATAAAATTTCAGTATCTAATGTTTTTGTACAGTTTCTGACATGAAAATGAATAGCTTTAAATGTCTGTATCAAAATGAAATTGATGTAAAATTTTGAGCAAAATTTATAAACAACAAAAACCAATTTTTTTGGAGCCAGAAATTAAAAAAAAAATTTATCTAAATTGGCAAATGGCAGCACAACCACAGGTTGACAAGGGTTGATATAACCAATAGTATAAATACATGTATTATGTAACTTATAAATTACATGTAGTTCAACTTTGATTTTTTGGGTTCTGTAGGTTTCAGTATGTA
Organism: Tegillarca granosa; assembly: GCA_029721355.1. NCBI lineage: Eukaryota > Metazoa > Mollusca > Bivalvia > Arcoida > Arcidae > Tegillarca > Tegillarca granosa. Next base: position 33,372 of record JARBDR010000890.1, on the reverse strand, counting down.
CAGGTAGTGCTGTATATATACAGTACTATATTCGATAAGAGAAAAAATAAATCCAGTTGTATATCTAAACAAGTGTTAAATTTATCAATGTCACATGTTTATAAAGAAAATATTAAGGCAATAAAAGACTTAGATATACTAGTACTAGTAGATCAATTTTATCTGTTTGTATAACTCTTTAAATCTTTAAATCAAAGAGTTTCTATCTTTATTGCTTTGAAGTTCAGTAAGAATGGAATTATGTATAAAAAAATTCAAATTCATCTTTTTTCCCTAGGTATTGATTTATTTTTTTATTATTTATTTATCTATCTATCTATCTATCTATCTACCTATCTATCTAGATATTTATATATATTTTATTCTTTATTTTTTTTATTATTTTCATTTATTTGTTATTATTTTTGTTTCAAGTGGTAACCTTGTAACCTTTTTCCAAGTGGTAAAAACGGTAAGTATAAATGTATATGAAAAAATTCCATCATTATGTCTAGAAATCTACCCCAGTTCTTCAACACACCACTATGGTAGCTCAGTTGGTAGAGTACTCGTTTTTTATGTGGAAGGTCGAGGTTTGAACCCAGGTCTGACCAAGGCTTTCAAATTGGTAGTGACTGTTTTTTCACCAAGCAATTAAAAGAAATGAAATGAAAGTCACTGCAGTTCTTCAGATGAGACCTTAAAAACTGATGCCCTATGTCACTGCAGGTGTGGCATGTTTAAGAACCCTCTCTGCACATTGCCCTAAGCCCACTGCTAAGGTCAAAATGTCTGTCACTTCACCTATAGCTGGTGATGTCTCAATATAAGTGAAATATTCTTTTTCTACATAGGCAAATTTTCTTCATGTTCATTTTGTGAAATTCACATGAAATTCGTGAGAATTGAATTTCATGTGAAGAAAATTTACCTGTGTATTCTGATAATGATTTAATTAATATGTTGATTAGTGATTAATATCATTTAAGGTTTTTTTCTGACAATTATAAGTTTCCCGCATATAAATAAAATAGTCTGCCAGACTAAACTTCACAAATTTTAACCAAAAAAAATTTTAATATACAAGAATTAAAACCTTATCTATCTATGTTAAAGAAATCAACTCAAGATACATTATTTATAAAACATTAATCAGGCCCAATTCCATGTCGACTTTATTACCATTCTTTAAAATAATTTCTTGATTCATCAGAGACATTTAACACAACATAGTAACCAGGTATTATAGTTGTTGACATTTTAATTACTATTTACTTTGATGGATTAAAGTACTTAATACAGTTTAGTGAGATAATCCTGTATACTGTTGTATAGTAAAATTTTGAGCTTGTGAAATAAAAAGATTACTTATATTTGGTCCGTCAAAACCATGATTAAGTAGTCAATATTTTCAATGCTAATCCATTTTTGTTCTCATGCATGTAACTTTTACTAAATATTTCATAAATGTAGTCCCACAATTTTGATCTGCCCAACTGATATTAAAAGTAAATCTTTGAAGAAGAAAAAAATTAAACTGAATTTCTAAGTAATGGTCACTTATGAACTTGTATTGAAATAACAAAAAAAAGTTCTAAAAATGTTTAATGGATTAGACCTAAATGTGAGCTGTTTCTAGAAAGTCAATTACATCCTACCCTGCCTCCAACATCTTATCTTTTGACCTTGACTTTTGACCTACATGTATTTGGTATGCCAAACATCGTAACATGTCAATATAAATTTGAGCTAAGTTTAATCAGAATCCATCCATAAACATGAGAGTTTAAGAGGGACACAATTTTACACAGACATAAAGGCATACAGATAGACAGATAGCTATAGATTGAAATGTCTACATATGAACATGGTGGTTCCTATATACCCCCTTTGTTCAGCCCATTGAAAAATTTCTAACATATTCCTTGCATTTCTATAAAATATATTTCTAATATTTATTTCTAAAAAAAAGAACAAAGGAAAAAACTGCTGTAGTTATAGTAGAATTGTGCCTTATTGATATCATAGCCAAGTGATATCATAAAGTTGTGTCATGAGTTTTACAAATAATATTTGTATAAATAATTGAAAATTATCCAAAAGTTAGTTATATGGAATGTTCTGAACATTTTGGTATTTATATGATAAAACAGTCTTGAACTTATGAGTGGGAAAATATGGTTGAGTTGAGTTGAGTTGAGTTGAGTTATGGTGTTTAACGTCGATGTCAAGAATATCTCACTTATATCTAGACAAAAGTGCAGAAATTTTGCCTGTGTGTTGGGATGATGACATTATACAGCAGGGTTCTTTATTGTACCACACCTACCATGACATGGAACCTCGTTTATTTTAAGTTCCCATCCCAAAGAACCTTGACTTTCATTTCATAATGCTGAGTGCCTGGTGAAAGAACAGTCACTACCCACTTTCAAGTCTCAGGTCAGACCCATGACTTTTGGAGCCAGCACAGTCTACCAACTGAGCTACTGCAGTGGTGGAAAATATGGTACTGGTTGGTTTGTTTAAATGTTAAATATAGCATCAGCAATTTTTTTTTTCATTAATTTGCTCAAATTTTGAAGTCCTAACTTGTATTAACCCCCCCCCCCCCCTTTAAGGTTGATACTCTTCCACTAAGCCATTGAGGTAGTTTGGAATATATGGTGTTATATTAATATAAATTGCAAAATATTATAACATAAATTATTTATCTGCTCAAAAGTCCTTTGTTGCATATTAATGTTCTATAAAATTACCTTCTATGATTGTTAATCACAAACACAAAAAAATCTAAAGCAATGACTTCACCAGGCTTAATTAACACTTAGTGCATTAATTAGTGTGTAAGTGGAATTAATTAATCAAGATTAATTTTGTTCATAATGTGCTCAATTAAAATCTTTTTTCATTCAAAAAAAAACTATCATATCACAATCTATTTTAATCATGTTTTATATAAAATAGTAATCCTCGAGTGACAATCTATGTCATCTCCTTAGATTCATTATAAGTTTTTAACGATTATTAGAACAAAAACCTACATGGAATTATAACAAAAACTGTCTTGTAATCTTTAAAATTTACGCACATCTAAATTCATTAATTAAAACAATACCAAATATTTAATATATTTCTAGTACGATTTTGGCAGTATCTATATACCATATCAAATAATGTTTTAAATACATTTTAATGTCCATCGAGTATAGATATTTCTAATATATATACATGTGTATATGTATATATACTTGCAGTAAACATAATGGATAGATGGGCTCTTAAATGAACTGCCTGGCTAAAGCGATTTTATAACCTTGATCAAATGTTTTCTTAAAAAATCATCTTTCAACAACATCCCAAAACAAAAGATTTAAAAGATATTTTAAGTCAAGTTATTTTATAATGAACTATAGACATTACCTTTTAAATTTTATTGACTGGTATATATGCAACAGGCCTATCAAATTTCCTTTTAATAATTTTGTACGATTGAACTGTAAAGTATTTGAAATCGGAAATCGGACTCATAAAAAACTAAACAGAATGGAATGGAGTAAAGGTTTTTTTACACCACAACCCTGTCAAGATTTTGTTAATGATATAAAGGCAACTATCAGATGATAGTGGAGAAAACCTGAGTGCCTGGGGAATATCAATAAACAAACTGACAACTTCCTCACACTAGTATCTGCACCAAGTTGGGTTCAAGCCCAGGTTGAAAGAAATTTTGTGTCCAAAGGCCTTTCTTTTAGACTACTCAGACACTGATGCCACTGATAATCAATTATGTACTAACGACAGAAACAATGGACATTCTTAAAAGTTAAAATAGTATGCTCATTGTACACAAACCCCTTTTAAACCTTAAAGAAAATTTATTTATTTATTTATTATTTTTTATATTTTATTTCTTTTATTTCTATTTATTTTTTTTTTATATAATAAATGTTTTGTTTTTTTTTCAAAATTTCTATTAATATTTTCAGAAAAAAATAATACACAAAACAGTTTTTAAAAACACCTCTTACTCACACATCTACTCCACATAAATGATTTTGGTTTTTTTTCAAGACATAAAATTTAGATAAAATTATGGTATTTTAAATAGAACTTTGAAATAACTTCAAAATACATGTGACAAGTTTATGCAGTTGGGTTTGGATGAGTGCATGTATTAACCTGAAGTCACCATATCATATGCAGCAGTGTAAAAATATTAAAATATGGATGTAAATATAAACAGATATCATGATCAATTCTCTTCCAAAATCACTGCCTCAGTGGCTCAGTGGTAGAGTGTCTGCCTCAAGAGAGGAATCAGTGGGGTTCTTTCCTGGTCCAACAAGATCATACAGACTCTAAATCTGTGATACTGCTTTCTTGCCTGGAATTACAACCAACCAACCAATCTTCCAAAATCGATGATAAATAAATTTAGAGTTTAAGGTCATTCATGAAGTAAAAATAAGTTACAAATAGTCTTAATTACTATATATAAAGTTCTATTAATATTTAAAAATCCTACAGTTGACCTTAGTTTAAGAAATAAATTGAATTAGAGTTTAACACATGAATATATATACTGAAGTTAATATCAGTAATAGAACAACTATAAGAATCAATTAACCTGTTTAAATAACATCAATAATAAAGACCTATAACAATCTATACAATACTGGTATATAAAATACAGGTGAGACATTACCTGAATATAGACTGTAATGGTCAATTGTCCATTTACTGACACATATGTAACTAAACACCTTTCTTTGTTTTGAAAATAAATATTTTTCTTTTAAAAAACTTTATTATAAAAATTCAGGTTTAACGGGCTAATACACTATAATATGTCTGCATGTCTATATACATGTACTTACAGTCAAATACAGTATGTCCAATGTAAGCTCATAATTAACAGTAAATACAAAAGTATTTAAATTCGGATTGATTCTAAATAAGATTTTTCATTTCAGTTTCAGTGAGATATGGCTCAATTGTAAAGAGTTAAATAGAGTTTTTGTCACAATATCTCTGGAGGACATTATATTTTCTTTATCAAATTCTGAATTGTCACAAACTGTATTATATACTAGTATATAAAGTGTCATATATTGTGAAGTGTGTCAAACAGTTTGACACTTAGAACTTTCTTGATACTATGTGTAACCTCTAATTAATTAATATGAAAAAATTTAACTTATAAATTTATTTACTTATTTATTTTTTTTATTTATTTATTTTTTTTTTTTTTTGGGGGGGGGGGAGGGGGTGTTAATTTGTGTGTAAAATATTTGGGCATGATTGTCCATTAAACATAATTTTATGGGAAACAGACAATTATAAAGATTCCATAAAACGTAACAGAAAATAGTGTTTGAAGACATAAATAAAAATTGTTCTTTTTTCATGTTTTAAATAGAAAAATTATTTATAGGATTACCTGCAAGTTCTTCTTTCTAAGATCTATTTTTATATTTTGAGCCAATCGTACATCTGTAGGATCATAAATAAGGTAAACAGCATCAGCTTTTGATCTCTGTGCCCTCGCTCTCAGATGCCAATTATCTGCCTGTCTATGTTCTTTGTCCAAAGTCTGTAAAATTTGTTGCATGATTTTCTTTCTGACTACTCTACTATCAATATTTAAATGGTTGATCATATCATGATCGGTTAAAGACATCAGTAAAAATCCATCAACCATATTTTCAGCCAAGCTTTGCTGATAAAATTCTTTAATTCCTAATTTAAACAACCAATCTTGTAGATCATTTACACTCCACTGACAAATTTTCTTCTTCTTATAATCTCCAGTGAATTCATTATCTGGTGGTGTTATAGGTTTTGGGGCTGCATTTATTGAGGCATATTTTTCAAGTTCTAGCATCACAGCTCCTATGACAATTGAGGCCTTTTCAGCCAGACTCATTTTCAAATTTTCACCTGTTAAATCTACTAGACTTTTCATTACATGACCAAATTCTTTAGGAATTTCAGTTTTTCAAGAGCAGATACAAGAACTGGAAATATTGCAACAGAGGAAATATCTTCCTTTTTCCTTTCAATCAAAGTTTTCCCTTCATAAACAGAGACCGGACACATAAAATAACTATCAGAGAAAAATAAAATTGCTGCACGGCATTTTTCAACTGCTTCCATTCTGTATGAAAACCAGCAAGGACTATCAGTATTATTTTCATCTTTGTCAAACCAAATATCTTCAGCAAGATTATTCTCCTTTAACTGCCGTACAGTTTCAACAACAAATTTCCTTTCCAAAAATCCTGCATCTGGTGAATATGAAACAAAAATTCCTTTTTAATTTTTTGACTTTAGGTACAGTAGGACCATGATTTGAATCTAAATGCTGGTTCTGATTGTTATTATTTGTAATTATAAGTTTTTTATTTGAATCTTCATGTTGGATATTTGTTGTGTCTTTTAAGGCCTGTTTATTTTGTCCTTTGACTTTTCTATTTGTGATTTTGAATTTGAAACTGAATCAAATGCATTGACATCATCCATTTCTTTATCTTTGATTTCTACATTCACAGAATGTACTTGTTCTTCCTGCTTATCCACATCCATTGTTTGTTTTTATTATTTTTAATCACTCCAATTACAACTTGATATATTAAACCTATCCCACTCAGAGAGGATTCAACTAATATTCTCCATTGACAAATTCAGTATATATTATACTCACAACTCATAAAATCTGCAATTTATCAATAAATTTTTAAGTTCTCTTCAGTAATGAATTATGAATCCATCATATATCTCTGGATAATACCAAAAATATCACTGTTACCTGGCAAGGTCTTCCAGACATTTTACAACTTTTACAGGGATAAATTCCGTAAAACAAGCATGCATAATTACCTTAATTAATTCTAAATTTTGAAATAATAAATATCTGTTTCAATTCTACTACCGGTCTGTTTCCACTCTTTTTAAAGGGTGGAAAATATATATATCACACGCTGTCATTACTCGCGACATGGCCAAGCACCTTGCATGCCTAGAAACAGCTAAACAATGATTGGGATCGCTTATGTAAACGAAAATCAATTAGGCTTTTTCATATATCTATCACTCAATCTAAGCGACTATACAATATAATGTTAATTATTAATTATCAGGAAACGAAAAATATACTAAAATTGAATTGAATTTTACAGTCGATAGTTTAAATGTTTTTATCGAAATTGTACTAAGCGACTAAATCCAATTCCGGTTTAAAAAATGTAACCAGTCGAAAAAATTTTTGCATGCGACTTATGCTGGTAATTTATATACTGTGTATAACTAATGTTCTGGATTCTTAATACCGATTCATTTACGAGTAATCTATTTATGGCGTTATCATAACTTGTAATGCACATGCATCTGTTTCTATCAGATGCTATGCAAAATTTCGATGTCCACATAATATTATGGTATCTTTATTGCAGCTTATATCCTAGTATTTTGGAGAACCTCACAAAGTCGCCAGATCCAAAAGTACCCTTTTTTATCTTAAAATTATGTAAGTGGAACAAACGAAATTGTGTTAAGATTTGTTTATTTCACTTATTTCGAGGCAATATTGGTTCTGGGATGATAGATTCACCAAATATAGCCAAACTTAACTGACAAACACAATAGGTGTAACAAAATAGATTTATGGAATATATACATGTAGTATATGATTTGGTATAATACAATAGTTACACATTTTGTGTAAAGTTATTATTACCACATAAGCACTGAAACACCATATGGAAGAGATGAACATCAGATTTATTACTGATTACTAGATCTACTAACTTGAATGAATAGATACTAGATATATTGACAAAAAATTTCCTAATGGGCTAATACTTTTATAGCATAACATATTGATAATTCATATCATTTACCTGGCAATTTTAGCATACTTGTTGGGATGCACCTCATTAATTTCTCACCGTAGTCAACACCATTATGTAAGCCTTAGTCTTGTATAGACCTATCAACACTTTGCACTAAATCGTAAGCGGTCCTCGCGAGGTCATAGGTCAGTCGGATAAAAATCGGATACAGCGTATCGCAGGTAAACAATATGGCTGCTGATGTTGGTTTGAAGAATTTTTAAGTGAGATTGTTTTTATGTTACTTATATTTACATAACTTTTATACAATATTATTGGAAGAACGATTCAAGTTTTGATACTTAGATATTTTTTAGTGTATATTTTTTATATAATTATGAATGTTGATCAAGATATCTCGCTGGACGAGTTGTCTACATGGAAATTAGACTCGCTGCGATCATTTTTGTGTAGAAGGGGGCTGTCAACCGACGGCAGTAAGGCAGAGTTGACTGCTCTGTGTTATGCTGCAGCCAAGATGAAAATAAGTGTTAAGCCTTCTGGTGAAGACTATCTTAAGCAAATCAAAAAGATTATATGGATTTACTCACATTAGAGAGTTTAATATTGCCAGATCCATTGAAACTGTGTGATGGTTGGGTAGACGAGACTGACGGGATATCGGTATGGCCACCAGTTTTTTTGTCTGACATTGCAAACTTTTTGATGGCAAACAGTGATAAATCTACCACCACAAAATATTTGAATGAGTATAAAGTTGGAAAAGCGTATGAATATTTTAGCTCAAGATGGATTAAGGAGGTGTTTTATCATAAAATTTCTAAAGAATCAATGCACTGTTTTCTAAGAGCAAAATGTACACCATCGCAACGTGTAAATGAAGAAGATCATACAGTTTGGACATGTGTCGATAAAGATACAGGTGTAATTAGATCTGCCTACTGCTCATGTACAGCTGGGTATGAATATTATTGAACTTTAAATTTTAACTACAAAACTTTTCAATTCTATAAACACTCAAAGTCAAACAGGTTCAAATAATACATTGTAATTCCTTTGTTTCAAATTAGAAGTATTGAAAAGTCTGAATTAAATCTAATCTTACATAAACAATTAATTATAAGTATTGCCATTCAATTTTAACAAGATCAGCATAATTATATCAGAAATCTAGATAGAAAAGTATATCTTGGTTTCTAATATAAAGTTTTGCCAAGGGTTTTATATTGACAGTATTTTCAAAGGCCTTTTATATACCAGTATACAAGTGCCATTGGAATGAGAGCCAAAAAAGCCAATTTTACACGAATTACTTTGCATTGCAGTTAATTCAATTTGCTATTTCTAACTTGTTCATAATTAATACCGAAGAATACACTCAGAATGTTATTTCTTTATTTTTTTAATAAATAGTCTGTAACTCATTTCAACAAAACATAACATTATTTTACTTTACAGATTAGGACAAACATGTAACCACGTAGCTGGTTTGTTGTTCCGTTTGGAGGCAGCCAATAAATTAGGGCTATCAACCTGCACATCTCTTCCATGTACCTGGGATATTCCATGCAGCAGAAGTATAAATATTGAACCAAAACTAGTATCCGAGATTATTATTAAAAAATCTAGACATGGAAAAGGTATTTCATTAAAATTAACAGGGGCGTATATTACTAACTAGCTATATACGTCCCTGCAATCAATAAGTACAACATTTCATTTTATATTGTGCATGTTAATGCAGTATTCATAAGATTTTAGGCATTTTACAGTTTTGCATTATAATTTTTCTAACCATGATCTTTCAGCTACTTAAAAACTTGTCCCAAAATTGTAATTATGGGTGCTAGCTTAGACAACCTCTGGAGTCTGGGTATTATTTTCTGCCTTTCGCTCTGCAACACCAGTGTTAGAAATAACACCATGTTCTAGAGTCGGGAAAGATTTTTTCAATAGTCTCCTATATACCATAATAAAAAATGTTGAAGTTATCATGGCAAGGACTGTTTGGAAATTTAGACTTGTTTCGAACACTGCCAACACTAAAGAGTGGGTGATCTATTGTTAATTTTTGCAGGTTATAATCCAATAATTTTTTTAGCAAAAACCTAGAGTGTTTGATTTACATGATTTGCATGAATAGTGATAGTACACTTTCAACAGTAAAGTTAAAAATAAAATTAAGAAATAGTAGAACTCTTGCAACCCAGTCAAGACATTTCACTTATATTGAGATGTCAACAACTATAGGTAAAATTGCAGAAATTTTTACCTTTGCAATGCATTTCGGGCAATGTGCAGGGAGGATTCTTAATTAATAAGTGGTTTTATTTTTTTATTTTCTTACAAGTTAACTAGGTACTTGGCTAACATAACCTCTGAATTGTCAACTATTGATAGCCATTTATTGTTACATCTACATGTATTCAGAAAGCATTCAATAGTGAATATGTTTCTCATGCATTTTAGATCATTCAAGGCCATTAACCTCTCAAGAAAGAGAAAAATATAGACCCTTAAAGACACATGCAGATGGGAAGAAACTGATAAGTAGACTGATTAATGTCCTTCCGAATTCTGTATTACGTAAAGGTAAAGTTTAATAAAATTTCCATTCCTTGTCCTACAAAGTTAGATTAGGGGACACAGAACATAGGACATTTGTCTATACAACCATGTACTGAGTTTTGTGTTTGGAATTCAGACATGTTCTTTTGCTTTGGTGCTACTCCTTTAAAAAGGGGGAAAAACATGTTTAATACTGAAATATTTACATGTACTTGACAACAGTCAATATAACCATGAACATGGCACAATATAAATAAATGTAAGAAATGGCAAAACACATAGTAGGAATACTGATTATAAAACTGCGGGCTATGCATAGATTGATGTAGTGGTATAGTTGTAGAACTATAAGATGTCCCTCAACAATCTGACATAGTTTACAATCTGTAAAAAAAAATGTACATAATTACAAATAAATACAACATATTACATAAGCTTGATTCATTACTGATATGCTTACAAATAATTTATTATTGATCTAGTTTAACTCTCATTAAATTGAGCACTGCCTATTAAGCAGTCTGTATCAATAAAGTACATGTACAGTGTTTATTAGGGTGATAATAACTAACACAATCAACCAGCAACACTTACATTTATATGTTGTCATGAAACTTATATACAATATATAGTACTGTTGTAAATTTTCTATCCTGTAAATTGAATATAGATCAATTGTGACCCACATATTAAGCTTATTTTTCAATTTTAAAATCAAAATCTATTTTCCCTACTGAAATTCAAATTGCTATTTAAAGGTGAAAATTTAAAAAAAATCATTTCTTTTTAAGGTGTAGAAATCTCAATTGAATCTGAAGCTATTGCAGAAAAGAAAAGTTTGGTTTGTGAAGAGTCAACATCACTTATTGAAAATTTACAGATGTGTAACATGCCATATAAAACAGCATCAGATTTAGCTGAGAATCAACCCATTTTAAATGAAGATGACATTTCATATGTAAATAAATTTACTATTGGCCAGAGTCAAAATGTAAACTGGCATAATTTAAGACATGGAAGATTGACAGCTTCCAAGTTTTATAATATTTTTACTAGAGTAAATACTCATCTTGAAAATCCAAATTCAGACATGACATCATTATTGTCGACTGTTATGGGTTACTCACCACCAAACCCAAATCTAAAAGCCTTGAAATTTGGAAGAGAGTCTGAACCCATTGCTAAAAGTTTGTATAAAAGAGAATATGTGAAGTCTCACAGTGAAACCTGCTTTAGTGAATGTGGTATTTTTCTTGATGCAAATAACTCATATTTGGCTGCAAGCCCTGATATGTTGGTGTCATGTAGCTGTTGTGGAAATGGCTTATTAGAAGTGAAAACCATCATGGCTCCTAAGTGTGATACTTGTTTTGCTTTTTGCTATTGCAATTTACCATCTTTTTTGTATAATTGTAACAATTCTCTAAATATCAAGAAAAATCATAGCTATTTTTGTCAGATGCAGGGTCAGATGGCGATAACACATAGAAACTGGTGTGATTTATTTGTATATTCAGTCAATGGTTCCTATAAGGAAAGAGTTTATTTTGACAAAGATTATTATGATAAAATTTTTGTCAATTTGAAATATTTTTTCAAAACATTTGTTGCTCCTGAAATATTTTCTAAGAGTTTACAAAAATCGCAATCAGAATCCAAGTCAGCTGAACCAATGGATGTGGAAGCCAATACTTATTTTTGTATTTTGTGTAACTGTCAGATTCAAGAGCAGGAAAATATTAAATCATTTTGGGAAAGAAGTATCTGTTGTGACATGTGTGATAGATGGTATCACTTTAAATGTGTTAATATGACCAAAGCAACTTTGTATCAGATCAAGGATTGGATTTGTCAAACTTGCAATCAAAGTTTACAATGACAGTGAAAGCATGACTGTACATGTATTATGTTTTTGTTATTGGTTGAATTGCATTTTTATCCCAGTCAAGATTATTTCACTTATTTCAAAACATTGCCTGTAATGGGAAAGTTAAAAAAAATTATATCCATACACAGTGATAATTCTTATTGTGCCAAACTATACAAAGACACAGGACCTGTTCAGTTTTAATATATTAATAATATTTAAAAATGCAACTAAATTAAATATTATTATATTATAAATAATTTAACAATTATTTTTTATTGATGTAGAGAAATTATTAGTGTTTTTGTCTATAATAGTTTCTCATGAAATCTAAATATGTTGTCAAATTAACATATATTAATTATGATTTGTTATAATTTGGTAGTGGTGGAGAAAGGTTACAAATGCCAGCTATAACTACAATCATGTCATCCAGATGTGAAAGCATAGTAAGGGGGAGTTCATATTTCAAAATTCTGAAACACTTCATCCTACGGATGGCCTGTTCAATATAAATCCTTCTATTTGCTATTTCTTTTGTATGTTGCACATCTAATTTGGACATCTGTGACACGCCTCTTCTTCCAGGAGGTATTATCAGTTCTGCATTTGATAGTGCAAAATCTTCTCGCATTTGGAAACCCCTGTCTGCAAGAACTTTGTCATAAGGCTCAACAAGGTTCAGAAAACCAGAATGGAGTGTAATATATTTATCACTGGTACGGCCACCATAACATTTAGATACATAATTTATCAATCCAGCAGGTGTTATACTGACAAGGAACTTGGCAGTATTATGGCGTTTGTAATCACTCCATGTGAGTGCAGCAGCTTCAAGGTTGTTTGGTTTTTCAATAAATACCTCACTACAGTCAATTATATGTCTAACATTTTGATATTTATAATTCAGAAATGATGGTGGGAGATTACCACGTACAATTTCTGCAGGGGGATTGAATACAAGTTCACCCAGTAACTCTGATAGAATTTTCAGCCAAGTGACAAAGACATTTGATACATGTGTCCAAGAAACGCCAAACCTGTCAGCTAAATCTTCATTTAGCATTCCTAGACGAAGTTTCATGAGACACAAAATCAGTTCTTCTTTTGCACTTAATTGTCTCTTGGCACTGCAATACCTTTGCTTTTGCTTTAGGGGATTACAGAGCCTCTTTGGACCTTTCCAGTACCTAACTGTACTCAAGTGGGGTTCAACATGCTCAAAAATTTCATTGAATGCTTCAATGGATGGTATACCTGTGTAATATTTTACTTTTTTGTCTGATTTCAAAACTGTTTGTATTTTAAAAGATTTTTTCAATTTTTCATTCTTTGATGCAGATAATTCAAGTTCAAGTTTTTCTATCTTTCCTTGAAGTTCTGTTATTTTTATTTTATTTTGTTCACAAAAATTGCAGTTAGCATTATTAGTACAGTAAGCATGGTCATTGTTTGATCCTTGTACTGTTTCAGTGCAGTTTGAATCTAATGGATTTGCTCTCCTTTTTTTTGATGGTGTTTCGGTGAATGTTCTTTCTGTTGGTGGATTTCTTGACACAATGGGTCTAACTGGAGTATATCCAAGGTTCAAAGTAGGGTAGGGATTATTTATTGATGGATGTTCATCTATAAAATGAGTAGAACATACTCTAGAATCATTTGTGGGTGTCCAATTTTCAGTTCCATTTTTGCGATTGACAATGGCAGTCCACTTTAGTCTTGCATGATTATCTTTTTTGATGGAAGGGAAGGGATATAAATAAAATGGTGGCTCACATACACATCTACCTATTCCATAATTACATTTATGAATGTCACAAAAATTTTCCTTCCATTTTGTAATTTTTGTAGCATTGTTTGTACAATGTGTAAAGGCACAACAACGTTTTGACATGGTTGGTAACTTAACAACACTAAAAACAGATCAAAACAGCTGAACAAAACAAACTAGAACTTTGGTAAAATCTAACTGGCAATAAACAAATTAAAATCAATGACTATACCTATATAGGCTTGTCCTGTTAATTGAAAACAAAAAAGGTTTCACATATTTTGTATATAAAAAAGACAAGATTTTATCAGAATACTACCTAAGTATTTATTTCAATATATCACCAACCTTCAACCTGATCAAAATATTTCAAGTTTGTTTACTTGATCACTTTTTGAAGGATTCTATTATTTTTGAAAGTTTTAATATTTATTATAGTGTAGCATACCACATTGATTTAATAAAAATATTGTTATCCATCATGAATTGGCAAAAAACTGAAAACAAATTCTTATAATTACAAACTAATGTTTAAAAATACTGATTACAATTTTTTTTTTATGAAATTTATCAACAATTTCAGAATTTTGCATGTGGAATGCAAATGTCATGACTATGAGATCGTAGTGTTATGATGTTCGGTTTAAAGTGGTGCCATTCAAAACGTTTTCTCTTATCGTGGATCACATATATAAAGTTTTTATTTTCTTCATGGTTTAAACAAAACAACAGAAAAGGAAAAAGAAGAGAAATGTTCATTTTAATCATTTTAATAAGATTGACGAAAACTGTCATTATTTTATAAAAACACACTTTTTGTTTTATATGCTTTGCAATATTTAATGTTAAATTTTGACATAAATGTATTATCTTGATAATATGCAGAGTACACCATTGTATGTAGATTTTGGTTTTCAAAATAAAGTTATTTGAATTATGATATTATCTTCTTTTTATTTCTATCTATTTTGTGTTTAAGGTAGCAGGCTTGAGTAAATCTGGTAGGTGATTCTGGGTGCTGTTGATATGAGTATGATTAATCAGGCTAACTGGTCAAAATCAAACCATTTTGCATAGAGGAGGTTGCTAGTTGCTAGATCCCCAAGGCGACATGGGTTCGATTTCATGCTTGTGAAGCTTGAAATGTGTTTTTCTAGCGTTCCCTTCCAACTGCTGTGATTATAATATTGGTGGCCAAATAAAATAACTCACAGAGTTAGGTACACACAAAACAAAAATAGTTATTTGCCATATATCCACAAATTTATTAAGGAAAATAAACTTAAAACTTATGCCCGTCCCACAGTGGGTGTGACATTGTTAAAGTATCTCAATTGCCCAGCATTGCCTTGGTCGCACTGCAAAGGTCAAAATTTCTGTCACTTCACCTACAGCTGGTGATGTCTCGATATTTATTAAAAGTGTAATATTTTCACTTGGACGTAAAATCTATCAATCTTGCTTTTTGATATAAATTATGTGTAAACAACAACTCAAAAGATGTAGACATTTCTACTAGGTCTATGGATTATGGAGTAACACAGCTTTAGCTCATTCATCTAGTTTATTGCTTTCATTCATCATATCTTCATTAGATCTACTATTTTGAGTTGGATCCGTGAATTTGGGCTCGCATGCATTCCAGCCTCCAGTAACATGTCATGCATATCTAAATTTTCCGTTTAATTTGAAAAATAATCATTGTATTATTTTCGCAATATGGAACGATGACAGGCTGAATTATTATATTCAAAATTATGTGCAAGCACAGTATGCACGACACGCCACTACTATGATACCATATAACGATTAACGTTTTCATCTTGTATACGATATCATAAGTGGATAACATCTTGTGACGATATGCATCGTTTTAACCTGGACTTGAATATTTTGAATGAAAGTATGTGTAGTAAAGCCATTTTTTTAACTTACATTGTTTAATAAAATTTTTATGCATAGGATATTGTGTATTGCGTAATAATTCCCGTTGTGTTTTCGTTCTAAACGGACGACAGTGAAATTTTGCTGTGCAATTATGGCCGCCATTTTCCGATTTTTATATCCGATTGACCTTTGACCGGGGCCGCTTAAACCTAAGTGTTGTTTCGTGTATACTTTATTATTTAATTTTATCATTTTTATTCATACTAATCATACATTCTCATTAAAATAATTTACAACAAAACCTTTCAGTGTTAAAGCCTTATAAAGGCGGTCAGTAACTTAAAGAAGTTGATAGCATTTGTCAGTTCTTCAGTACTTTGATAATTTATTTTACTAAGTATTCACGTGACAACAGAAAAGTGCCCGGATATTGCAAATAAATATGGCTGTTGTAAATCAGGTTAGTTGACTATCAAAAACGAAATCATCTGATATATTTCGTTGTTCATTGAATGTAACAGTGACTGTTTTCTAATTTCGGATAGTGCATAGTATCAAAAATAATTTTGTTTGGCTTTTCAGCATATCAGCTTCGTCAAATCTGCCGGTGTGTTATATTATTTAAATGGGGGGGGGGGGGGGTTGTCGATGCTGACAACAAAACAATTCATGCCTTTTTTATTGTCAAAATTAATAAATGTTCATCAACAGAATTGATTTAGCAACCTGTATGTTGACTATGAATAGGTCTAAAACCTTGAATACCATCCACTATAAAATTTAGTTAACAATTTGTTAACAATTGTAAATTGTTCATAACGAAATCGTGTTTTGTCTGCCTCATTTCCTTAGGTCCCCAAAATTGCTGAATTGACACTTGCTCAATATTATTGTGGTAAAAATGATTCATTAGTGTGTATAAAACAAAAATTATGTTTTGAAAATACATTTCATTCTCTAATTTCTAGTGTCAAATAATAGAACTTCAATAAATCTGTATTGATTACTGTCTGATTCACGTCTGCCGTAGCACTAGTTTTTCAAGGTTTTAGAAGAGATATAAAAAAATTTTGTAGAATGCCACATACCGTTATGGCGTTTGCATTTTGTCGGAATTAACTGACACCAAACTAAATGCCATATTAGCTGGAGTATAAAATGCAGAGCTTTTTAAAATCCTTACAGGGATTTAATATGGGAAAACACACAAACACTCATTCAGGAAATACATTGCTGAAAAATCGTGCAGGTTAAGAAAATAGAATTGCGCATTACCGACTTTCCCATTTTTGCTGGCCAGGTAATATTGTCTGCTAGCTTGACAGCAAAAGGGAATATTCTGTGGTTTTAACAACTGCGATCTTACCTACAGCTGAATGAACTATTCCAGAATTTTCTCTCCTTACCCGCAGGATTTTATTCTGTTGTGACACAACATCATATTAATCTTATGTTTCAAAATGCTCCTACCAGATCCGTGCATAGTGTCAGATAAGAAGGGGGCAGTTTGGTAATTAACACCAATCTAGTTACATATCAATGACCATCCTTTGAATAGCCATATATATGACATTTTTTAAAAGCAGAACCAAACTATTGAAAAGTATTTTAAGTTATTCAACCAGTTAGTAAATCCTTCAAACATTTTATAAAGTAAAAATATAAAAAAAATCATTCATGAAACCAGCTTCAGAAGTTATAAATACAGTATGTATGCTTACACTGAGTTGTAACTGGAGTAGCCGGAGTTGTTGCTACAAAAAACTGAATAAATAAATTATTTTCAAAACATACACACACAGAGAGACAGAGAGAGAAAAGAAAGAATTTGTAAAAACATCACAAATTATGTACCCAAGGAAAAGTGAAAACTCAAACCTAATGAAATCAAATGCTTTAAATAGATCAATTTAAATTTAAAAAGACCAGTCTGGTTGTCAGTGTTCTGATTTGAATTTGGCCTAAATGTTATATTTTATTATTATTACAGGGCTCGACATTAACGGTTGTCCGCTTGCCCGGGGCAAGTAAAACTGACGGTCTGGCAAGTAAACTTTAGATTAAACTTGTCCGACGTGACAAGTGAAAATTTTAGCCATAGATGATTAAAATTGTTGTTTTGACATAAAATTCTGAGAGGTTTTTTTTTCCGATTTTCAATGTTAAAGTGCACACCATACTTCTGTATATTTTCTATGACTCTTAGAGTTTAAATCGGGAACCTGTCGTATATAAGCGTGATATGTATCAAACGAGAGATTTTATTGGTTTATTCTATTTATATCACTCAATTTAATCCAATCAGAGCGCCGAATAGGTTTTCGTCTATTGTTGACAAAAGAAACTGCAAACATGGCCGAATTAAAACAAAAGTCAATGTTGTCATTTTTTAAGAAACATCTCTTTATAAAACTAAAGATGGTATAACTATCCATAAGCTTTTTATCACACTCTGAATTAAAACAAAAGTGTCTAAAGTAAAAACAATAAGTTAACTTCAATCAAGAAGATTTTATTAACAGTTTAATAAAACAAGATTGATTCAGTCTTCTGTAAATGATTAACATGATTAACTCGGTCTTTTCTTAGCGATTTTAAGACCTGAATTGAAAGAAAACAAAAAAAGCAAAAAAAAATAGTAGGGCAAGTAAAAAATTTAGGCGGGCAAGTGAATTTTCATTTGCACTTGCCCGACCTGGCAAGTAGGTATAAAAGTTAATGTCAAACCCTGTATTATTATTATTAGTAGTAGTAGTAGTAGTAGTAGTATAATTATAAACGACACAGAAAACCTAGAAAATCCACAGATGTTACCTTATTTCGGAGTGGATTTTTATGAAATTTAAGTATGACAAATAAAATATGGCAAACTGAAAATCATTACAGGTACACTTTAATGGAATTGTTACGGTCAGCTTCATTCTAAATGATTGAAAAATTTTAATAATTCCCATTCCAACAGCAAATTTAGAAATTTACCTGTAAATGTGCCAATTACTCTCCTTATTGTCATATTAAAAGTATTTGAAAAACTGTTAAATAATGGACTTCTTGAATATGTTAATAACAGTAATAAGCATTTTCCTAACAGCCAGAAACTAGGCTTTCAGAAAAACCTTAGTTGTTTAATGGCATCTTTCCATTTTCAAGAGACTGCATATCATACACTTGAGTTAAACAGTAATGTATACGCAGCTTTTCTAGACATTGTATGGCAAAAATTGCTATGCTCATCTGAGATGACTAATTTTTTTATCATGGAGTAGAATGATGCCACTGTATATACATGTATATACTGAAAAACCATGCAACAAATAGTTATTAAAAAACCATGCATATAATGACTATTTTTACTTACAAATACAATGTAATATTCAGTCAAACAGTATTTATTCCAATTCTTTTACTCAATTTTTCTTATGTAACTTTTGCAACTTATTACAAACTAGTTATAACTTATATAATTATAACTTGGATATACATGCTGATATTTTACAATTTTAGCAAGGGCACAAAATGGATGATCTAAATAGAATACAGTCATCAAATTGTACAAAGATCTTCATACAGAGAGATTATAATGATGGCACAACAGTTAAATTCTCCACAAAATTTCCCCAGGAGTTGGAGGGAAAGGTAAATCCATATTAAATTTTTAGAAATTTTATATTTGGTCTCCAATAAATAGAGTTCTTGAACTTTCATTCTACATGTATTATATATTGAAGTAGACAAATTTTATTGCTTTCTTGACCTTAATATGTGTAATCATTGGAACTTAAAAAAAACAAAACAACATGACCTTATTGTAATTATCCTATAAATTTACAAGCTCCAAGTAGAACTATATTAAGTACATTAGTTACAACCTAGTATTGAAGTCCTACTACATATAGAACCCAGGAAACTAGACTGGTAATATTTCATGAGTTCAGCTATTGTAAGGTTCACCTGGGACTATTGTTTTATACATAATACATGTACCATAAAGTAAAACAATGTATAGTGTAGTAAAGGGCAGTCATGTAGGAGATAGAGAGAGGGGAGAGATGTGGTATCAACTGGACATACTCAAAAGTTTTCTTCACTTCTTTAATGTTTTTAACGATAAGGGGATATTTTTATGAATGAATTTGAAAAATACCTATGTTATTTATTTTGTAGATTGACCATGAAACTTTTGTTAAAACTGTCTCGACGATAAATAGTATGTATCTAGAAGCAGAAACACTGGGAGGAAGGAATTATTGTGAAAGTTGTTTTGCTTGTTTAACGGCCTACTTAACTTACATATGTTTTGAAACACATTTTGAAAAGGTATGAATTTGTTTTTATCAGTTTACAGTGAAAACAATGAAAACTGAATACAAAGTAAACAGAAAACCTCGCATAGATAGATTATGTATCATTTTTTTGTTACCCTTCAAAGAAATTTCTTGCATAGCAATTGGTTAACTTGCCAGGGTACATTGAATGATGTTTGTAAATCTGCCAGGGTACATAAACTCACATGACATTTAGCGGCATAAGGGAAGTAACTCTTAAATTACAATGTTTTGGTTACTGTTCACAAGTCACACAGACAACAAAATTGAAGTTAAAAAGTGCCAAACTAGTGTCATCAAATACCAACAAAAATCTACAGCAAAAACTTTCAGGGAGTATTTGAAAAAAATCAGGATCCAAATTTACATCAGTTGTTAGTAAAAACATAGGATGCATTAAATGTTAGTAACATGGTTGTTCAAGTTCATTTATTTTTTTTGTACTGGTAGTTAATATGTTGCTTTGAAGGGTGACAAATACATTGTACAGGTTTTTGGCAGTTTACACGACCTGTGGCTCAGGTTACATAAATCTGTGACAGGGTACATGAGGCCGTGTAACCTGCCAAAACCCTGTATAACTTATAATCCAGGACATAGCATTGATATTGATGAATAAACCTATTTAATAATCATAAAAAAAATTATTTTAATCATGGACAGGTTTTACTGTATTCTTATCCTGCGATATGTAATATTAAAGAATCACATTTGAGTTTTCCAAGTCTAGGTACTTTCCTGATGAGACACATTTTCCATTAAACAACAGAACATTCTGTTATTGTGAAACTGTCCTATTTTTTGTTCCTTGTATAATGTCAATGTATGTAATTAATTTACTGGTAGTTGGATTAATTACATATTGATATTTATTTACTTTGCTTCTTTCAGCATGGAATATAAATAATTCTTTGTTTACTTGTAGATGTTAAAGAAAATAAACAGATATGTTATTGATCAAAATGAGAAAGTATATATACCCAGAGGATTAATGTTAGTTGACCCAAGTGAAAGAGGTTTGAGAGTTGTATCCTTTTATTAAAACATATAAATGTCAGCTATGTGAAAATGATAAAACAGTGGCTGATCTCATTTTCCCACAAAAATGTTTTCATTTTTCAGGGAAGTAATCCAGAGGGTCAAGTTTGGAATTTTTGCATGCATTTTAAAAATCTTTATCTAGTATAACTTTAATTGCATGTCAAAATGGTTTGTAAGCATCATTTTCAATTTCAATAAAGGTTAATGTGCCTGGAGTTGTCTCCCTTTGACCATTTGCTAAACAATTATAAAGTAGCTGACCGAGATTTGTGATATTACTGACAAGACTGCATATCATTGATTAAAAAATGTATTAAAGTTAAGACCAAAACATTATTAATTAATTTATTTATTCCTTTATTTATTTATTTTTGCTTGCTTTGAAGAAAAAAAGGCAGAAGTCTTAGTTTGACATGTTTTAGCTACTGGGGGTGCATTATTTTAAAGGGTTTAGACTTTTCCTTAACTGAATACTTAGCTTGAAATCTGTGTTTTAAACGAGACAAATGGAAGATGATTATGATAATTGCAACAAAAACATGAAAACTTTAATCATTTCGAGCAGATTGTCAACTTTTAATTCAACCAATGAAAAACATGGAGGTGTTTTAACTACCATAGCAACAAGATCTATCTCATAATGGTCATCATAATTTGATGTTGTCTAAAGGATAAACATGTATCATGTTCACAAAGATGGAATACCTTTGGAGCTTCAGAATTCATAATTACAAGTTTCTGATGTAATTGCACAACAGTTGTGCATTTATTAAAAGCACCCTATTTATAATTTTATTTATTGCAAAGTTACAGACATCAAATAAAGGATTAAGTGCATAGTGCAAAGGATGATAGCTTTTGTTTATAGTATTTGTGATAGGAATTCAGGTGATTCATGTGATTCAGTTCTCACTGTGAATGTTATTTATGAATATACATTTGTAATGCACTGCAGTTGGTGCAGAATTATATCTAATAAATATAGTAGTTGTGCTTTGAAGATTATATATACATAACATTCCATTGACATCTCATCTTCAAAAGCTCTCGACAGATAAGAGACTGTTTATTATCATTTCTATTGTGTTATATAATTTTAGATGTTATAGATAATGTTATATTTAATGTGCTTTTATAATGCAATGTAAAGGTTTTCCATTTCATTTCTTGTGGTTAAAATAACCACATATATTGAGAAAACGGCCAAGTCCACATAATCTTTTTCTGTCTGAGAAGGCCAGTTGGAATAGCTAGATGGTCACAAGTTTGCATTTGTGGAAAATAAATATGTCCACAAGAACACTGAAAATTTTGACTTATTTATATCCCAGTTTCAAAGCATAAAGGTGAAGTTTTGAAGTGTAAAAATTCTAATGGCCAATATTCACAATCTCTCCCTGAAATGGAGAACCCTACCACAGTAATTATGCGTATCAATTTTCCATTGTTTCTTGGTTGTGTTAAATTCTAGCCAGTAGTTATTTGTTTATATTAGAGCCTAGAGAAAATCCATGCTACAAGATCTACCATGTCTATGAAGAGTTGACTATCAAAACAAAATTTTTTAGTCTGGTTATAACAAAAAATCAATTGCATCTGTTTCTAAATTTTGAAGAACAAAAAAGTCTGTTTATGTTTCAAACTTTTCCATTACTGCCTTATAAAATGTCAGATGATGTTGTTCATATGCACATTTACATTGTCCCTTAATAGAGTTGGTTTGTAAAGTGGAGATAACATTAACATAAGATCTGTAGGTGTTATTTATATATTATAATCTTTTATTAAAACTTTGTATTATCTCTTGTTCATGTCAGATGTACATATCTCTACTGACACTTTTTGTATTATAAGTTCAACTAACTAAAGCAAAGCAGTGCATGCATCTGAGGCTATGTAACTTTTAATTTCTTCTCTGAAATCACTGGGCCAATTCAAACTACACTTAGCATGAAAGGTTTTTGGCAGATGGTGATTAAAATTTTATCTGGCATGTTAAATGTCCATGGCTGTCATTACTATTAAAAGCAAAAAACCAATAAAGTGCAACCATGACAGGTGTAATTATATACAAATTCTGTTCATTTTACATAGAATTGTTCAACAGATTCTATAAATTTTATTTACTGTCATATACATGTTACAGAGTGTGTGAGATAACTGACCATCAGCTAGTCAGTGAATGGTATTATATGAATGGGATTGGTTATGTCACATTTCAAAATTAACATTTTAGAAAATTCGAGAAATTTAAGTACAGATTGAAATTTCAGAAAAGTTTCAAAACAGAAAATGTCATCACAGAGGATTGTACATAAATATAGATCAGTTTGATTTACTTATAGATATTTTGAACTTTTGAATAAAAAAAATATTCAATTGTTGATGAGAAAATGTTCTTTCACTGTCCTATCACATTAGAATATATTATATATATTTAAGTTCAACTTCTAGTAGTTACATTCAGGTAATTTTAATTGTATTTTCCATTCAACTTAATTGCTTTTTTTTTTAATTTTTAATTCAGAAAATTTCACATGTCTGGATATCCAGAATATTTTTGCCAGCCATTCATAATCTATCATTAACAAGTCTTGGTTACTGGACAGCTGACTTTTTTTCTATGAACAATCTTATATTAAGTTACAAGGTAGTTTTCATGTTGAAATATTAACAATATAACATTAGGATTAGTGTTAACAGTTACAGAAGGTAATAACTCAATTTTTTATTCATTTCTTTGTACTTACAGATTTCAGATTTTAAAGATATGTATATGAAAAATTACATGGAACCAAATTAAAAAATATCAAAGTTGTTTAGAACCACAAAATCAAGCATGAATTGCAAGATGGTCATAACTGTTTCCTGTTATTTCATATTAAGAAAAATTCTCTCATGCACATCATTTTTGGTATAAGAATATAAAACAGTATATTATACATGTACCTCATAAATGTGTTTTTCAAATAAATGCATTGATTTTACTCCGGGTGATATTTTGCAATACAGACTGTAGGCTCCGGTTGGTATTATGTTTGCTTACGTTTATCGATTATCCTTGATGACGTAATATTACACTAGCAAAAAGTATGTTTTAACCCAAATAGTTTAATCAGTGGATTAATATAAATACAAAGTTACAGTCAGGAACCACAACTGTAATATGTAAACAACCATCTTCTTAAAAGAATAAATTAATTCTAGAAAAATGCTGGTATCTATTTTGAGATGGTATCCATTCAGTATAATATAACAAATATTTCATGGGGTTTAGGGCTATATCTCATTTTATGGACCGGGCAGGCACCCATAAAATATGAAATGGACCTCAGCTTTGGCTTCAGTCCATATCGTTTTTTCAGAGTGCCTGCCCAGTCCATAAACTGAGATATATAGCCTGCAACCCCATGAAATATTTGTTAAATAATTTATTTGTGCAATAAAAAATGGAGAAAATGGGTAATCTGGTTTTTAATCATTTCAGAAATAAAAATTTTGATGTACCAGTGTACAAGAATTTGAAAGTATAATACACAAGATAATTAAAAATGAGGTGTCTATATTTGGCATGTATTTGTTAGTAATGTTGAATTAAATGCTAACATTATAAGTGTTTTAAACCTTGTTGTCAGAAGGTTATACAAATGATGCACAGATGAGAAATCCTGCTTGCTTTTGTAATATTGATAATCTTGTATTATTAGTGCTGTGATAATGACTTTGATATTGCATATATCTGTATCAGTGATATGTGATTTTTTAAGTACAATGTAGTTTTGTTTATTAAAGTCGCATCTTGTAACTATAATCATGAAATATGTAAATGTGATATTCTTTGTTTCGTGAGTGCCAATGTATCACCCTTATCCCTGCAGTGTAAAATAAACTCGTAAAGTTTTTTTTTTAAACTCTCTTCTTATAGCTGATGCTACTTACTTTAAACTTTATTATCCATTTTACTTAGATTAATGATTTTATCATGCTTCATTTTTTATCTAAAAATGATAAAATGCAGATCAGTAACAACACACAATTATTTATACATCAAATCAATTACTCCTACATCAATTTATCAAGATTTTATTAGTTTAAATGGCAGATCATGTCAATAGAAATTTATTTTAAAATCATATCATATTTTAATGTATAATAAATTTTATTTACCATTGTAATCATATTCGCTTAACAAAAAGGAAACATGACTAATTTCTAGACTCATCTGTCAACTCTTTATACTAATTATAGTGTCTGGTTTAATTAATCAAGCTAATAGTTGTAAATTCAGAAGCATTAAATCTAAATATCACAATACTTGAATTTGAAATTCCAAGAATAAATATTTGTTTCTTATTTCTCAACATAATTTCTTTACAGTTTTTTAATTATGGAAACAATTTCAGGTAAAAGTCAATATGTTAATACTTGCAAGGATCTGGAAAAAAAACAAGTTTATTTTTACACCAGTAATAGTGTATTATAGTAATCACAAATTTTTGGCAAATGAAGAGTATGTCATGTAAGTCCTTCACAATGTGATGAAAGTGTTGACAGTGAGTTTGTATGTAGTGTAATACATGTACTAGAATGATTGATACATGGTTTACATATTACATGTTTATATCGTTTAGACTTGCCTGCGTTTATAAACTCTGCTATCAGAAATTCTGAATACGAACGACATTTATCTAGATATATTAAATATGAAATAATTACAACAGGATAGGTACAAAAATGTGTTGGCTGCAATAGGTCATGTTTGGGTAAAAATTCTAAGTATGTATATATAAATTACCGACTAGTGTTGAACTGTTGCTTTTATTAATTTTATCAAGAAAATTTAAGTTCATACAATGCAGAATGTCACAGTACTTTTACTTTTGTTATTTAAAAAACAAAAATAACAAAAAACTTCCTCAAATCTGCAGGCATTTACATGAAATTGGGGGATAAATGGATTCCTAATGTTAATTAAATCTTGAATTTTGTATCTTGTATCAGTTTGAATTGTAACATAACTGTAAGTCGGTAAAAACGGGAAAATAAAACAAACTTTTAACACTAACGACAACACTTCGTTTTTTATGATTTTTCTTTCAAAAAATTTAGTAAGGTAAGTAATGTTGTTCATTTAACTTTGATCAACATAAAGAGTCCTTTACAGATTTATCTGGAGGTGTTGCTAATCAGTCTTAGCACATTTGTATACAACAATGTAACCATGATGAAATAGTTATGTGAAATGTAAGAAAAAATAAAAAAGGCAAAATCATTTTGAATTGGAAAAGTAGTTGCACATACATATATTTCATACAAAAGATGAATGTAGCACAACCAGGACTGAATGATTTTATGAAGGTTCTGTTACTGAGATTTGCCTTAATGGAATTGTAGTAAATTGCTAGTTTAAACCTTCAGAAATTACGAAAAAATACAACACAGTGGTGTGGCTAAATTTGTTATGGAAGATTTTTTTCCCATAATTACATGTTTTTACCATTAGTGGGCTTTACAGCACGACTGCAGCAAAATCATTTGCCATGCATAATAGTAAGCAGGGCTCAGGTTTTTCTTCATAAATCTTTTTTTTTTTTTACTTCAAGAGACCACTGACAAAATTATATTAAAAATACATAATAATTTAGATGTGTTTTATAGAAGTTTAAAAAACGAAATATAGAAACTTTAGTCTTAAAACATGAATCCAGCAACAGTAAAAGAGACCATCCAGGTTGCTTTGTAATACAGCTTTAGTCTTAATAGCAATAGGCAGTAGTTTAAACCCGGCAAAGTCAAAGGAAAGACTAAAATTTAACATAATTCTTTCTCTTCTGGCGCCCTGCATTAAGAGGACACAGCATCATCTGTTTCATTCAGTGCTATGATTATGTGACTTGGTGAGTGCCTTGTTTGTCTGTGGAATACTGACTGTAAATTAGCACTGTGACTTAAATCCCCCTGAGTGAGTGCTAGTACAAGACGAACGATAATACAAAGTCACACTTATCAGGCATACATAAACTTGTTTTAGATTGACATTGAGATAAATAAACCTGCTTTCTTTGACTGTATATAAACAAGCCATACTGGGACTATTGGTTATAAGCAAGACTTACAGTGACCACTGATGATCTAGCAGTCATTCTGGAACCATTGATAATAAGCGAGCTTTGCTGGGACAATTGATTATGAACAAGTATACACGGTTATCATTGGTTATCAACGAGTCATACTGGAACAATCGTTTGTCAATAAGAACCGTTGATAATTAAATGAATACTTGGACCCTTAATTAAACACAAGTCTTATTGGAACTCCTGGATATAAACAAACCATTCTGGGACCGTTAGCGGGACACAATTCAAACTAGGACCGTTGAGGATAAAAAGGTCATCATATGGACAAGTATGCCGTTATGAAACCATTCATTATTTACAATCCATTCTTGGACAATTCACCATAAATTTCCTTACTTTGAACAGACATCAGAATAACGTCAATCAACTATTTCAGAATTATGTAGGATGAACCAACAAGTATACAATGATGTCGTGATTAAATATAATGTAATGCCAAGATATATTTTATTTATTATTTTATTATAATAATTTACATCTACGATTAAAATCATTTGCCAATGAAGTAATAGTTTTGCATTAATTAATACGTGTTTATGATAAAGTACATAAATATTATATTGGAGACAATCGTACTGGATGATATGTTACTATAATACATCTACCGGTCAACTACATTTAACCTCTCGGTAGTTAGTCTCTGGTAAATATTATAAATCAATGTAACAACCCTCAGTAATACACTTTATCAAGTTTAAAGGTTTTTGCAACTGTTGATGTTGAATCTTAAAAATGCCAGGGGATACATGTATTTCCAAACATCCTTTGTTAAAAGAAGAATATTGACATGGCGGACAGTGCTAACATACATATCATAGTAATTATGTATAATGAGAAAAATATCTTATCTCCCGTAGAAGCACCAGAATCTTCGTTTGTCATTTCGTATTTTTCTGACTTTCCAACTGTAATGAAAATGAAACATGAAAAATAATATTAATAATATATCAAGTGTGTGTGTGTGTGTGTGTGTGTGTGTGTGTGTGTGTGTGTGGATATAATGGAAACCAGTACAAATATATGTGCCAAGTCTATAAATAGCACAGATAGCAATTTGATTATTTCATTCTTAAGCCTAGTTAGTATTGCAAAATGAATATTTTTAATATCTCTTACCCGAAATTTGACATTTTCTAATTTCAAAGACAATTTCCCATAGTATCTGCAATCCAAGCCACACTCCGACAGAAATTGTTCCAAATAATTTCTGGCTTGCAGGAATTATTGGAGCGGTAAACGCAAAAAATAGAGCAAGCGCTGAAATATAAATAATTTAAATATATTGACTACAGTTTGGAGAAAAATTAGAAATTACTTTTACATTCATTAAAGGTTTAATTTTGTAACAATGTAAACCGAATTTATTTGTATCTCTTGTTTAATGTTCATCTAGTCGGTCACAATGATATCTTCATTCAACGATAGTGCACTACTACAAATAATAAGTCTAAAATTACAATGCACATAGAAGTTAAAACCTGTGTAAAAAAAAAAACACTGTTATCATACTTATAAAGAGCAATTTTAAAAACTGTCATACGGTCCTAAAGACTGAAACTGAAACAGCTTTAAAATATCGATCCATTAATCCATCTGAAATAACCCGTATGTCCAATCAACAAACTTAACAGATACACATTCCATGAAAGTATTTTGAAAAGATCGTGAGTTACAAATTTTACCATGTTACCTGAGAACAGATGAGTTGTCTTCCCTAAAAACCAATGTAGCCAGTTAAATGCTGGTCTAAGTTTGTGTTTTGGATCAGGTCTGAGCAATCCCCCGAGAAGCTGCAATACAGCTGCTGACATGACAGCAATCCCGATATAAGCATGGATTTCGGCGTCCTAAAATGGATAATATTTGTTCTTTTACTCACGAACTAATTTAATTCTTAATGACATTGAGAAAATAGAATTTTTGAGTTTAATAAGATAAAAGTTCAGACTGCGAATATATTTTTCAGATTTATGGTAAGATACAAAGTAAAAACACAAACCCTTTCATGAAATTGTTATTGTGAAATAGGAAATCAAAACATACTACATTGTGTAATTTAAAAAAAAAAACTAAACGTATATTTTATGTTACTTAATTATGCGGTATTACTGTTTCATCAATTTAAATTATGTAGAATACATGGCAATAAATTATATATATATATTATTTACTTTCCCATTTCGTCATCTTCAATTGACAATCAGATGAGATTGAGGTTTTTACATATACTTACATCAGTTAGACCATCAACTTTTATAAATATAAGTACAAATGAAGCGGCAGTTATGATAAACGTAGCAATGGCGGCTGCTCTGTGTACCTAAAATATCGACATTGCTTTAAAAAGGTCGCCAATATTATTAAATGGATGCAAGGGATATTACTCAAAGAGAAGAAGATATTTGTTGACTTTTATTCTAAAGCGTCTACAAAAAAGAAAACTTTTAACTGAAAAATGTACTTAGCTTCAAACAAAGTAATATGCAATACGATTAACAGTCATATAAAATTAGAAAAGAACACTTTAGGACAACCGTTTATTATTTCCTCGGCTTTGGACGGACACTCAAGAAAATGTCCAGTCACCTACAGTCAAAGACCTTTAGAAGGTTTCTTTGAAAACCAGTGGTACATTTTTTCGTTCATTTAAACATCGAGATTGAGGATTTTGCTATTTGACAATAAACACGCCATTTTTACATTTAATTTTTAAAAAACAAAGTACATTAAATACAGGTGCAATTTTTAATTTGTGTATAATTTCAATACCTGGAACCATAATTTTGAACCGCAAATCAATTTTTCCATAGCATTTTTGTAATATCTGGACACGATTGTTGTTATACCAGCAAACAGAATCCAAGCAATAAACATTAAAATTCCTACAAATAAAGAAAAAAATTATTTTGAACATTGTGACCCCACGTCATACATCAAATTATTTATCTTTATTTATATAAAAATCTACTTACATATAATATAGAAATATGTTTAATTGACCATAACCACCACTAGACAAAATGTATCAATGTTTTTAAAATGTGTTGTTTTGTAGATAAAAGGTACATACAAATAACTAGATATTATTTTTATTTTAGATATGTAAATAATAGACTATATTTTTTGAACATTTTAATCGTTTATAAGTTTGGACTCTCCTTTATGAAGGGTGGGTATGCGGTGTAAAGCGATCGGTTAAGAATAAAAGCGCCAAAAATGGAAACCCACTCGGCCAGATCCTAATGTGCGAAAATTTGTCAGTTCAATTTTATAAATTTAGTTTATACCTGTATACGACTTACCGTGAATTTGTGTTAAAACTGGTAATGCTTCTCCCCGGTGTATAACGTACTCATTGAAGTTAACTTTATTTACAGTTGTAGCCGGCAGTTCATCGTGTTTTCCCATCACATCAGTACCTGAATAAATTATATATTTATGGTCTTTTATTATATGCAACACTATCAATGATTTATGATTGATTTGCCCCATTGCCTCCTGTAACAGTTCATACCTTGATAACCGATTCAAAAACAAATGTCGATCCTTATATTTACAATCATGTCTATTCATAAAATCAAAGAATAAGAAAAAACAACAATTTTGGTTTCATTTTATTTTTCATGTCAAACGCATTTTTTTTTAATTTTCCCCTGCAAACGGGTCTTACAGTTTGGGCACGCCCACTAAAACTGTCCATGTTAAATATGATTTTAAAGAGGTAAAAATTAATTATTAATGTTAAAAGTAAAATTACAATTTGCGATTGATGAATTCGTAAGTATACCAGACTGAATGGAAGATAAGCACGTAGAAATATCAACTGGGTCTATTTGCTGGTTATGCAAATATTTAGATATTCCTACACCATTCTGAACTATTTATGCTTTAACTGTTCATTGGAAAATAACGTCAGTCAGACCTAAAAGGTGATAATTCGATTGTAAATATATACATGTAATGTGTAAATTTTTTGTATATACTAGTAAATATATGAACGATCCTGCGTGCATATTTTTAAGTGAGCATGTAAGTATTATTATTTTTAAGCCATAACGCTTACTGTTTTAGACTGATGTGGAGTGAAGTAATGATTCCCTGAAAAAACAAGCACTGGATAGCATGGCAATCATGTTTGAACAACATCAATAGTTTTAATTGATGACACATTTACCTCTCAACAAATCAGCGAAAACTCTCACTTTAGACTGATAACATACGACCGGTAATAAATACAGATAAGAAATGTGAACAATAAACGGTGTAGTATATTTAGTAACATCTCAATCTTTACTTACTTAATGAAATTTCCGTCCCTTAAACAACTTAGTCAGTATTTAATAAATTTCCATTCTTAAAATATCCCAGTCATTACTTAATGACATTTTAACTCCTTAAACACCCCAGTCAATACTTGAAATATGAATTTCTTAACATTTCAGTCAAAACTTGATGAGATTTTAATTTATTTTGTTCCGCACAAACATTTAAACCAAAACTTTTGGAGTTGACAGAATGAAGCCATTTTCTTTTCTTTTGAGAATTTTGGCATAGTCTTGGTAAATAGAGATATGAACTGAAAGATTTTCTTCCGTGTATGTATGTGTGTTTATTATTTTCAACTGACTATTGCTCAATATTCTTGCTCACCTTCAAAAGTATACCCAAATGCCACCATCACGTAATAATCATTATTTAAGTCAAAGACAGACGTGCCGTTGGGTGCATTAACATCTTCAACCTCCATTGCTTTTAAACGCGTAAAGGAGCAAAATATAGTCCCATCTATCTTCTTTGTTTGCATATTAGAAAGTCTTCCCGACTGTAAAATAAACACAGCATTACTTTAACAAAATCTTAACAGTTCATGTCCGAGTTAAATACAGTAATTAATGCCTTTTTTCATCGACTTTTTTTTTCATATCTTGCTGATTGTTGACAGTGTACAACAGCATTGCACTGCTGTAAATCTTTCACACAACAGACTCTTATGACGTGTATTTGCTTGTTTTCTAGTGCAAATGCTATAATTTCTTTAGATATATAGCTCACTAATTCTAAATGTAGTTTTAGTAAGTGAGAGGAATAAAAATTTGTGTCATAGCATGAATCTAATATCAGCAAGCATTTTTTTTTCTATAAAATGACACGAGAGAGAGAGAGAGAGAGAGAGAGAGAGAGAGGAGAGAGAGAGAGAGAGAGAGAAAATCTTAAGTCCTAAAAACTTGCAAATTTGTTACCGTCGCAAAAAGCTGAAGAATTGCTGATGCAACGTTGAACAACATTAAACCAAACAACCAGTTTTATAAGCGCGCGATTTTGATGGTTTGATTTAACAAATGGCTCTGACATTCTACTTTGTAATTTTTAAAATTGAATTACAATATACTTCATAAACAAATTGGCTCAATAAACATACCACTCTTTGTCTAAAATTAAACAGATCAGGGTTAAATCCATGTTGTATAGTGACTCTATCGCCATCTGTTGTGCAGCTTATCGTCTGATCACCACCCTAGTAAATAAAAATGAAATACTTAGAGACAGAAACTAGATAACTGTTCGAAGGAAATGTATAAGACAAAATCTAAATTTAAAAAAGGAATGGACATTATTAATGGATACTGCATTTTGTGGCTTGTTAAAATAACTACTTTGATTAATGTTTTGAATATAGACAACACAGACAAAGACCTTAATGCCCGGAAAGAAAACAAAATTTAAAGTCAGACCATTTTCTATTTTGAAGTTAATAGGCAGAAAATAAATGACATTTTTTAGTACTCAATTACATAACAGAATGTTTTAACATAACATTAGTAACTGAAAAGAACAAACCATTTAAAAACAACTCTCTAGTTATTAACATGTAATTCATACTCAGTCTTCTTTTTTTACATCACAACAATCTAATTCTTTACAAGTGAAATTCAGTTCAAATCCT
>JARBDR010000889.1:45000-111334 GCA_029721355.1 Tegillarca granosa | reverse complement strand
AGTAGGGCACAACAGAGTTGTCATGTGCTGATTTTGTATGCATTATTTTAATAGAAATACAAATTCATCACATGACAGATCAAATATAGACAAACAAATAAAATTAAGAACAACTCGTCGAATAATAATAATAATAATAATAACAACAATAATAATAATAACAATTATAATATAAATTGTTGTTATCGTTGTGCTGTATAGTGGAAGTAATATATATATATAACAAATACCTGCTAATGCTTACGTTTATATAATAAACAGCTAAAGTCCACAGTCTGATATAGATTTCACCATAAATTATTCTCTGTGTAATTAACAAATACAAGATATAATAATAATAATAATATAATTATAATAATAAAAAATGATGATGAATTATTTTTGTTCTACAAATATTTTTACTTCTACTGAAACTGGAAATAAATCACCCTATTGTCTTATGAATAGGAGAAAATAAAGAGTAGCAAATAACGGAAAAAAGAAAAATCAGAAAACACTGAATCAGTATTAAACAGCAATAAAATAATAATAATAATAATAATAATAATAATAATAATAATATAATTTTAATAATAATAATAAAAATTATAATTATGATAAAATGATGATAGTGATGATGAAGTTTTTAGTTCTACAAATATTTTTACTTCATACGGAAACTGGAAATAAATCACCATATTGTCTTATGAATATGAGAAAATAAAGAGTAGCAAATAAACGGAAAAAAGAAAATCAGAAAACACTGAATCAGTATTAAACAGCAATAAAAATAATAATAATAATAATAATAATAATAATAATAATAATAATAATAATAATAATAATAATAAAAATTATAATTATGATAAAATGATGATAGTGATGATGAAGTTTTTAGTTCTACAAATATTTTTACTTCTACGGAAACTGGAAATAAATCACCATATTGTCTTATGAATATGAGAAAATAAAGAGTAGCAAATAAACGGAAAAAAGAAAAATCAGAAAACACTGAATCAGTATTAAACAGCAATAAAATAATAATAATAATAATAATAATAATTATAATAATAATATTAATAATAATAATAAAAATTATAATTATGATAAAATGATGATAGTGATGATGAAGTTTTTAGTTCTACAAATATTTTTACTTCTACGGAAACTGGAAATAAATCACCATATTGTCTTATGAATAGGAGAAAATAAAGAGTAGCAAATAAACGGAAAAAGAAAAATCAGAAACACTGAATCAGTATTAAACAGCAAAAATAATAATAATAATAATAATAATAATGATAATAATAATAACAATTATAATGATAATAATAATAACAACAACAACAACAACAACAACAACAATAATAATAATAATAATAATAATAATAATAATAATAATAATAATAAATAATAATACTAATAAATAATAAAATGACGATTTATTTTTGTTTCACAAACTTTATACGCCTTGGGCAGTGAAACAACTAAATACAAATAATAAATAAATAATAAAAACACTACTACTATTACTACTACTACTAATAATAATAATAATAATAATAATTGTTATCTCATTTTAACTCTTGTTTAGGGTTTTATCATATTGTAAATATTTATTTTTCCGGAATAAGAAAAAAGAAAGGCTTTTGTTGGATAAGAGTAAGAGATAAAGAATCTGTCAATGTCTCCATCAAACTGGATCCATAAGGTCCGTGCAAACCTTGAAGTAAAACACGTAATAGATTTCCCTCTGATGATAACTGAAATACATTTCCTGATGATTCTCCAGCAATATAAACATTTCCCTCCCTGTCTGATGTTACACCACGGGATACTTTAACTCAGAATGTGTGAATCTTTGAATTTCTTGAAGGTCACTGTATCTAACAAAGTGACAAGAGTGATATCTGATGTTAGTGTAAACAATCTTCTTCTCTCCACGATTAATGATAGTTACACCATGTATATAACCGTTTATGTTGATTTCATTCTCTTTGTTTCCATCTTATTTAATATCAATAGTTTGTCACTACATCCGACATAAAAGTTTGTTGTCACTACTAGTTATTTCACCACACCAGACACCTAATGATACTGTTTTATTTACTGTTAGTGTTGGAATGTTAATGTAATCAATAACTTTGTCATAACACCGTGTTACTACTACAGTAGTAGGATCCAGCATACAGACATCGTGCACATAACCTGATAACTGACCACTTTGTTTAATTAAGTCACCGTTACTATTAAATAAAGCAAGTCTCTGTCCACTATATAACGGTAATAGTATTGTGTTATCTGACAGAAAACAACCTCCATAACCCAAGTATCAACTCCACATTTGTCTTTGATAGAAATAGAAGATACCAGTTGAGGAATGCATTCTTTTAAATTCATTCTTTCAGAAATGTGATATTTGGGATATTTTGCAGCAGACAAATTTAAACTCACTTTCTCCGTGACATCTATCTGTCCAATCGTCTTTAAATTTGTAATCAGTTTGTTAATATCGTCATCCAGCCTAAACTCGTACTCAACGCTTTTATGTTTGGTCAGTATTTGTTCTAATTCTTCTACCTCTTCTTTTTCTCTCTCTAGTATTTTCTTCATTTCTAAGAACACTTGAGTCTCACTGGACGTGTCTTGCAGGTTTCCATTAATTTATAACAGTTCTGAATAACTTTATTTCTGTTTTCTATGTCATTTATAGAGTCAGTCAGTTCCTTACATTCTGGTTGTGTTTTTGTGTTAACTTTTGCATAAATGACGACTGCAACTTATCAAAGCTATCTATGATATTTTGTCTTGTTTCTTGTAATTCTTTCTGAATATCACATTTTTTATCTTCCAATATCTTGATGTTCTCCCTTTTCTCCTTTATAATTTCTTGGTTTAAGACACTGGTACATTTCAAGCGTTTTAATAGGTCCGAAAGTTCCTCGGATTCTAGTATTCCATTAGCTGCTTCTTCGAGTGTTGTCACGTGATCACATTTACGATGATGAATGGCTACACATGTCGCACAGCAAGGCTGGTTATGGTCCCGGCAAAACGCCTCAACATTTTTTCCTTTGTGGTTTTTCACATGACTGTACTGAATTTATCACTGGTGCATCTTCTAATTCGTCTATATTTTTTAAATCATGGTCCTTTGACATTTTAAGCCTCTTATGAACGTTCACGCACATCTCACAGAGGGCTTCATTGCAATCATGACACCAACTAACTGCCGTGGCGTCATCATTCATCGATTTACAAGGATCACACAACTTTTCTTTTACCTTCAATTTATTTTGATCCAACAATGAAACTATCAAATGATTTAACCGAAATTGTTTTGACCATTCTTGATGTGCTACCGTTGGATCGGGAGGCGTGATTTGCTCTCTACAGACAGGACAATTAAATTGGGATTTCCGGACTTTGCTTTTACTTTCGCTTTTGAAGGCGGTTATTATATACGAGTTTAGACATGTCTCACAGATATTATGAAGACATGGAAGACATTTTTGGTGTTTTAAAATCCTCCAGACAAATAGGACATGTCGTTACATCAATATCTTTTGTGATTTCTGATGACGTCGCCATTATTTTCCATAAATCATGTCTCTTTGTTTGAAAATCGTCATAATTAATTTTGGAATTAATGATTGTCTGACGCGTCACAAAGTAAACTATCTAAAATGAATTGTCATTTCCCCTCAATGTTACTTACAGATCCGATGCCGTAATATTAAAACAGATGGCTATTTTTTTTTCTTCTCGATGTGAACTAACATATATATCCACCCAGTTAAGAGATAGGTCACCTTTACCGTAGACGGCATTCTAACCGAGCGAAGCATATATAGATAGGAAACCAGTCAATTTAAATATCACGTTTGTATCTGTGGTGTGTCTGTCAAGGACATCAGTTTTTAAAAATTTAAAGAAATAATCTATACAACTATATTATATATTACTATATTAATTTTCAACTGTTTGGCTTATGCTTTTTTATTTACCAAACTTTTCGGTCTTAGTGCCACTGATGACTCGGGAAGGAATTTCCGAAATGTGCACATCTGGCACCTCAAAATTTAGCAGGTATTTGTGATATGTATCTACCTCCGCTGATTTACCCGCTAAAATTTACTAACAATGTTGATAGAGAAAAAAAAATTAACTGTCTAAAGGCCCTTTACTTATCACAAAACTTGTAACTAAAATGTTATGTTTTTTAGTAAAGATAGTTGAGGCGAGTAATGGTATTTTATGCTACTTATTTCAAAGCGATTACTTTTGGAATGGTGGAGGAAACCGGAGTGCCTGAACAGCGAATTGACAACTTTCTTACACTGGGGTCAGTCCGATGGTAGTGTGGTGGAGTAATGGTGTTTTACGCCCCTCCATATCTCCAATTATTAAAATATTATTTCCTTTTCTTGTTTTATTTGTCTGGTTTTTATGTTCCTGTTTGCGTTAGTCGTTACCAAGTACACATTTTTTAGTAACAAAGAATGATTCTCAAGAGGCCGGGACATCCGCCTATAGAATTCAAAATTTTATCCTCGGTACAATAATATTCACCCTTAAAACATCAAAAAGAAAGTTTTAAAACAAAACGGGTTTGAATATTAAAAGTTTGCTAAAACATTACATTATGTGTTTAACATATATTTCGGAATACTGCATTCCGTATACTTCCATACAAATACGATAATTTTTTTGGAAATAACCGTATTTTTGTATTAATACACAAATAGCGCATTCCTCTCCATTAAAGATTTTGACTACCAAAACTTTTATATATTATCATCTGTTTTGATTTTTTTTTTTTTTTTTTTTTTTTTTTTTTTTTGATGGAGAGAGATCCGCTGCATTAAAATTTTGGATTTTAAGATAAAACACATTACCCCTTAATCGCCTCTAACAATATACATACTTGGAATTAGCTAGGATTCGATTTCATTATCATCTACGCTGGTCGTGTGGTGAGACGTAGAAAAAATAATAACCTAAAAATCCTAGGTTCGAATCTTATTTTCATTTGTGTTAATATTATTTATTGTATTTTTTTCTCATTTAAACGCAGTATATATGCTTCATCAACAAATAACTCATTTGACCTGTGTTGTACTCACCTGAACATATCATTATATCTAGCAACGTTATGATCTATCACCAGCCCACTGGTCAATACCCATGCGTTTCCTATACAAGTTTAAGGTATACAAAGCAACATTATGAAGCATGTAAAGCACGGAACTATTATCATTGACATGTAGGCGCTGCAATAATTCACAAGCGAAAATTTTGTATTTTGAATTTTGCTCTTCACAATCACGGGTAATAGTAGTGATTAACGACCAATGGCACATTTTCATATTAAGTTTTTTTTTTTAGTGACAACTTTGAGGTGTCTATATTACGTTATGTTTTATACTGGCACGTTTTGCATTTGGCATCGAGACGACGTTGGGATGTAGAGGTCTCCCAAAGATGTAACCTTGTTTCTTTGCATTTTTCTTATAAGCGGATCGCTCGGCTTTTTGAAACTCATCCTTTATTTCTTTTATTGTAGCACTGCGTTTAATTCCAATATAGCCAAAAACGCCATAAAATCAATGAAGTATGTTACCTAGGTTGGCGATTAAAATAAATAATAAAAGCGAAATTCTTTCTTAGGAACATTTAAAAAAACAAAAATTATTTTTAAGGGACATTTAAACCGAAATATTCATAGCTTTGAGCGTATCACTCATTACACATTACCTGGACATCAACTGTGTAATTGACAATACCAAGAATTCTTAATGCTGATTCAGTTTCAATTTAAAATTGATTTCCCATATGTGCAACTCAATAATGGTTTGTTAAGGCAATGAGTAGATAAATTATATATATATATTTACGATCGACTTGGTAATAAAGCTTAATAGCTTGATAAACAGTAATAACGACAAATCAATCAGCAAATTCCGGTAGAACTCGTTATTTTCTGACAGATGGATAAGTTCACAATTAGTAGAGTTATATATTGGCGTGAAAGAACGACATCAATCGACAAATTTCGGTAGGACTCGTTATTTTTCGTCAGACGGATGAGTTAATAATCAGTCGAGTTATATATTGGTGTGTATGACTTACTGGTTTTAGAAAATCTTTATCAGGAAGATATAGCAGTGTCCTTAAAAAAGGATCATTTTAAAGACAGCCCATATAAGTCTCAATTTTGGAACTGCTTTTAAAAAGGATTTTTTTAAAAATTTCGCTGGATTTTTGTCATGTTCTACAATGGATGACGTAGGAATTGAACAGATAAATGATTTTAATTTTACATGGAATATTTCACAAACACATACAAATACGGATTTTGTATTAATTCACAAAATTTTTGGCATACATGGAGGGATGGTTTTACCAATACTTTGTTACTTAACATGTGTTTTCAATATTTTTGTGGTATATGTATTCGTAAGAAGAGGATTACGAAATTCCACGTCCGTTTTCCTTGTTACTGTAACGATTTCAGATTTCTTGAAGGGATTACTGGTGAGTGGTTTGAATCCGATAATTTACACTTTGTACAATGCAGAAACCCCGTTAACATATCCGATGTGTTTGATTCAATCGACATTGACTAATTTTTTCAGTTGTGTTCCATTCCTATTCAATTTTAATTACCACAAGTTTAGCTATACAGAGATTTATCGTTCTTCAGTTTCCGTTCAGAGGTCCGCAGTTTTGCACCGTGAAAAATACATACAAATTGTTATTATTTTCATTCCTGACAAGCATAGCAGTCTGTCTGCCAGATATAACAATGGCATACATACAAGAAACTCAAACTTATCTCCCTTTGCACTCTGTTAATTCCTCATTCGCTCATCATTATCCAGACAACACGTGCGTTTCGTTAAATTTCAACCCAGTTATTTTTTCCCCTTTGATTCGTATTATATTAAGTATAACAATGGGAACGTTCGACTTGATTTTTTGTGTTATCATAATTATGACGACTGTATATCTGATTTTGAAAATAAACAGCAAAGGCATGAAAGGCGCCCGAACAACAACTTCACATGAAGAACGTACGAAACGGCGGACAACCATAATGGTTATATTTTTAGTAATACAATTTCTCATCTCGGAGACCCCGGTATCAATATATGCACTATGTTCTTGGATAAAAACGCAACTTTGTGTACATATGTCATATTTAATGGCAAACTTGACACCAGATCCATACTGGGTTTTGTTTCCCACATGCTATCAGATTTGTTCATTTTGTAATATATGGATTTACATTGGAATGAGTGACGAATTTAGATCAATTTTTTTGACATGTTTATCACGTAAAAATAACAGTTAGTATGTCTTTTAAGCTGCATTGATTTTTTCAAAGATAAAAAATTAAACGGTGCTTATCTAATTAATGATGTTCCTTATGAACAATGTTACATTTTGTTCAACGATAAAAGCTCGAATAAATACAGAAATTTGGGATCTAACAATGATTAGAACATTGTTACGTCATCAAAACCCGGGTCATTTAAACACAACTTTAAAAACGGTGAAATGCAATAAATAAAACACAGAACTTCATTGAATTTATCATTTGTGACTTAGTAAGGGATACATAACACCATTTCAAATATATCTGGATATTAATCAAGGACAATTAATGCAATTCTTCATGTTTCACCTTCGATTCATTGGTTTTTCCGTACATCCGTGTGCATTCTCCAAGCTACTAATTACCATCGTTAAACATTGACCAACCGATCAGAGGATTTCGTTTATTTATAGGTAAAAGATATGAAATTTTAGAAAATGAATCTCACGGATCGTGCTTCGAGGATATTTTTTTTAAAAATATATATATTTTTTTAGAAAATCAAAAAAAAAAAAAAAAAAAAAAAAAAAAAAAAAAAAAAAAAAAAAAAAAAAAAAAAAAAAACCAGAAAATTGAAAAACTTAATGCAGCTATAAATAAAACAAATCTCAAATTTATAGAGTGCAATGGATAAGTGCTTTGCGTCCAATCCAAATTCCTTCACGGAAAAAATAACGGTAAAATGAAAACAAAAATAAATTTTATGGAATGGAAGGGTGTAAGGGTTTTTACCCCCAATTCAGTTTTTTTCACCTTATTTAAATGTGGGATTTAGTAATGGTGTTTTACGTCCAAGTCAAAATTACTTCATTTATATCGAGGCGGACAGTTTTGAGATGGAAGAAGAAACTGAAGTGTCCCAAAAAAAACCCACTGACCTTCGTCAAGGAAACTGATTAATTCCTTTCACTAGGATCTGTCTGTGTGGGGTTCGAAACTATGCAAAAAATAAGAGAAACGCTTGTGGTCTACTATTGTCTACCATGAGACAGTTTGGGTATGTAGGTCAGCACTTTAAGAACTCAGTAAGCTGCTACTATAATAATAAAAGGTTTATTTAAATAAAACGCAGTTAAGTTTTTCAGAAAGATATTAGTAAAGAACATTTACACCGATCACATCCGTTAGCGTCTTTTTTGTATTTCGGAGGATTACCACAATTTAAAACGCAAAACATCGATGCA
This sequence comes from Tegillarca granosa, assembly GCA_029721355.1. Lineage (NCBI taxonomy): Eukaryota > Metazoa > Mollusca > Bivalvia > Arcoida > Arcidae > Tegillarca > Tegillarca granosa. Next base: position 102,790 of record JARBDR010000889.1, on the reverse strand, counting down.
CATGTTGGTTTCGTCGTTAACTGTAAATTCCTTTGATGTTGATGCTGAAAATTACAATTAAATATTTAAAATACAGAGTAACTATATATGCAAATGAAGCCACTTTATTAATGTTATTTAGAGTTGTTTTAATTCAGACCTCTGCTTTACAATCATTGACTCAATTACGTGGAAACTCAACTCAAATTAGGTAATAAATCAATTTCAAAATTTGGGACATGACACAATTAAAACTAAATATCTTATGCCATATTTAAATAGTTTAATGTAGGGTTGTCAAACAAAACATAACCTGATTTTTGTTTCTAAAAAAATATTGATAAGAGAAAAAGTTGAGTGTACACTCAATGGAATTCCACAGCATACCACGTGATACCTCATAGCATTTTTGCGGAACTATTATTTCTTTTGGCAATAGAGTCGCATAATGTGACCTTTTCCCTGAATAACGACATTTTTTCGTGTATATTTGACGTAAACGTTTTCCTTTCATTCCGCACAAACGTTAAGAGATATTGATCACGTGGTATGTTGGCAATTGAATTCTTGTGAAACCGGTGTCAAATCATTGTGACGTCATCGCGTCATGATGTGAACGTTCTTTGTATTTTTCCTTCATTAATTGAATGTCACCCTGAATCATTATTAGAAAGACTTAACTGGTTACCATTATATAAAAAGTGCCCTTGGTTAAGGGAAATATTGAGAATTGTCTCCCCGAGGGAACATTATCTCCCGAGCCGACTTGCCTAATGCTTGGCAAAAGAGCAGTCACTAGGAATTTTTAAGCTTGGTCATACCCGTCAGCGGTTCGAACCCAGACTCGTACATACAAAGCGACCCCTTTACCAACTGAACTACCGTAATGGTACTAGAAACAAGACTTGAAATACAAATAAATAAATAAATAAATAAATAAATAAATAAATAAATAAATAAATAAATAAATAAATAAATAAATGAATAAATTGAAATAATAAAATAAACAATTAATTAATACTTACGGGCTATTCATGACGACGACGATATTGTAACAGTCGTTAAAGTAAAATTTCCAGAGTTTGTCGTTGTCGGTGTCGTTATGTTCTTTGTGACTTTATTTGTCGTTGATGCTAGCGCTGTTGATGTTAAGCCTGATGATGTTTTGTTTAAAGAAGTCGTTGTTGATTGTTTTGCGGATTGTTGATGATGTCATAGGCGTCGATACTGTTGTTTGTGTAGTCGGTGATGTTGATGGCGTTATGTTTCTAGTGGATGTTGTTGGTGGTAGTGGTGATGTAGACTATGATGTTGATGGCGTTATTTGTGTCATGGGTGTTGTTGATGGTAGTACTGGGGTAGTGGGTTTTGTCGATGGCTTGGCTAATGTAGAAGGTGTTGTGGATGGCGGTGCTGGTGAAGACGTTGTTGTTGATAGTATTGTTTGTGCAATTGGTGTTGTTAATGATTGTGCTGGTGCAGTGGGTGTTGTTGATGTTTGTGCTGCTGTAGAGGTTGTTGTGGATGGTGCTGGTGGTGTAGTTGGTGTCGTTGATGGTTGTGCTGGTGTTAAGGTTGTTTTGTTGGTGTCATGGTTGTTGTTGATGGTGGTATTGGTTAAGTGGATTTTCTTGATGGTTGTGCTGGTGTTGAGGGTTTTGACGATGGTGTTGTTGGTGCCATTGGAGTTGTTGATAGTGTTTCTGGTGTTGTTGGTTTTGTTCATGGTGGTGTTCTAGATGGCGGTGTTAATGTAGTGGGTGTTGTTGATGGTGTTGTCGGTGCAGTATTTGTTGTTGATTGTGTTGTCGGTGCAGTATTTGTTGTTGATGGTGTTGTCGGTAAAGTGGGTTTTGTTGACGGTTGTGCTGGTGCAGTTGGTTTTGTGGATGATTGTGCTGTTGTAGAGGGTGTTGTTGATAGCGGTTATAGTACCATGGTTGTTGTTGATGGTGTTTTTGACGCAATTGGTGTTTTTGATAGTGGTACTGGTGTAAAGGGTTTTGTAGATGGTGGTCTTGGTGTAGTTGGTGTTGTATATGGTTGTGTTGATGTCGAAGGTGTTGTTGACGTTTGTGTTTGTGCAGTTGTTGTTGTTGATGTTTATGCTGGTGAAGTGGATGTTGTTGATAGTTGTGTCGGTTTAGAGCGTGCTGTTGGTGCCATCGATGTTGTTGATGATGGTACTGGTTTTGTGGGTTTTGTTGATGGTGGTGTTGTAAATGGTGGTGTTGATGCAGTTGTTGTTGTGGATTATGTGCTGGTGCTCCGGGTGTTGTAGTTGGGGTGCTTTTGTAGAGGTTTTGAAGGTTTACCGGGTGTTGTTTATAATGTTCTTGGTGTCGTTTTAGGTGTTGCTGTTGTGGGCGTCATGGTTTCAGTTGCAAGAGTGGTCGGTGTTGTTGGCATCTTGGAAGATGAAGTTATAGGAGTGGTCGGCGTCGTCGAACTGGGAGTTGTATGAGTGATCGGTGTCGTTTAAATTTTAGTTGTAGGAGTGGTCGGTGTAGTTGACGTCGTCAAAGGTGGAATTGTAGGAGTTCTCGGTGTCATTGGCATCGTCGACGTTGAAGTTTTAAAAGTTGTTGGTGTCGTTGGCGTCTTCTTATTCGTTAGTTAAGGTTGTGTTGTTATTTGACTATCTTATAAAGAAAACAAAAAGATGTACGGATGTGTAAGGCACTTTATTTGGTGTTCAGTTGAAAAAAATTAATTACCAAAGAAGAAACCACTTCCGGTCCATTACGATAACATGGCGCCTCCCAACGTCTCCCATCCATCAGAATTAATTCTTGTGTTTATATAAGTGCATAAGCATAAGAACCTCTGTTTATTTACTCAATCATGGTGTACCTTTATATAGCATACGAAAAAGTATAAAACTAAATTATATACGGTGCGGTAGTCAAGTTCCTATTATTCAGTGTGTGTGTGTAGTAGTAGTAGTAGTAGTAGTAGTAGTAGGAGTGTGTTCAAATACAGACAAACGCAATCAATTTATCTAGAAATATTTATTAACAAAATTTAAAACGATTGTAAATAATCCCCATATAAACCCTAACAGATAACATCGAGTATCCAGTACTGATTGATCTGTCTTAGGTACGTACAACAAGTTCTGAAGCCCTTCACATGAGAACCGTCTACCACCTACATAGAAGTATCCATTGCGATCTGCATTGGCGTACGCTCCTTTCATTCCATGTAGGACCTGAAATATGGCCTTTCCAGGATAGTTCGCTCTTTACACATCTCACCCCCATTTCCCACTGAAATATTTTTCAGACCTCCATTTAAAACATACAGTTTATCATTAACATTAGTTAACAGTATTACAAATTAATAACAATGTACATCATTAGCTTTTACCCAAGACTTGAACTTTTTTGGCAAGTGCAACCACTTGATATAATATTGTTTATTAACCCCATTCACCGGCTTTTTCAAGATTGTTTCGACTTTCCATAAATCATCTTTTCTCACATCTACTTTCTGTAATTCTGATTGGTAAAACGTCCCTTTGATTTTATTCCATTGATAATCTTTAATCCTATAGACAGGTAAGCCACCTCGCAATAATTTTGAGAAATGCTGAAGATTTCTACCGTCCACCACTCATCATATTCGCGACTAAATATATATTTTTAAGTGCGAGATTCTCAATTTATTACCCATTTTAAATCTGAATGGCTCTCGATCTCTTTTTACTTTTCTAACAGATATTTCGTTCTCGACCAATATATCCGGCACCAGATATAAGTTTATTCATTTTATTGTCACTCTGTCCAGAGCAATAACGATAGATCGATGAAACGTTTTGTGACACTAGGGACCAAAAAGTTTCATAGATAAAAAACATAAGCCAAACAGTTGAAAATTACTGCATCTAAAGTTCCAAAATAAGATGAATCCAAATCCAACTAAGGAATGCTTTTCATGAGAGAAGAAATCTTAGTTTTAAATAAATTTAAAAAATTAAAAACGGATGAAAATTTTGCTAAATGGTATATTTTCTGACAGCACAAAGTACTACCTACTGAGTTATGGATACCCTCGCGGTGTTTTCTCCACCAACAGCGGTATCCTCTCAGGCGTAGTAAATATATAACACAAATAACTGTTATCCTCAAATCGGTCGACCATTGGTGATCGGTCCCCGTCACCATGATCCTCTTTCTTTTCAATGTTCTTCTTACGGGACGTTGAAAGCTATATGGCTCTTGTTTTGCAACCGTTTTTACTTTTATTAAGGCAGTCAGTTCTGGGACAGTGGAGGAAACCTGATTGCAAAGGACACTCAGGCACAACTTTCAAAGACCATAAATAAATGAAATAACAATATTTCTCAAACAAGCATCTGTCTCGGTCTGATTAAAACTTTAGGGATGAGCGGTGCTGTAATCTGTTGGTTAATACTAGATGCCGACTACATGTGACACAGCATCATCAATTAGTGTTGTTGTTGTTCTTGTAATGTTTAACACCGCATCGGCAATTTTTCAGCTACCCGCGACAAGAACAAGGTTATTAATTTCTACAGATTGATCTAAGAACAATTTCATATATGTGTGTGATGTGCTTGTGTACATTATGACCTGTTGTATACTAACATACACTCAAGGCGACTTTCTGTTAAGGTGCTAGCTCATTGATTCAGTATGCCACAGGCAAGCATTCCACCCTCCAGTCTATTATCCTGGTACTGAGTGGATCAGACAAAAATCCATATCCTCCTGATGCAAAGTGCAGACGAGGAAACAATATCTCAAATTTTTAAATCTTTTTTATGACCTTGCCAGGGTTTGAAACCATGACCTTTTACCCTCATGGCTGATGCTCTACCACTGAACCAACGAGGCAATATCATAAATTACTATGATTTTTTTTCTATATTTCAGTATAACCCTGGCTATATGTGATACAGATTCTTCAACAGTATATTATAAAATATCACAAGGTTTAGTGACACCAGATTCACCTGAAACGGCCGATAAGAAAAAACAAGGGAGGATCCTCAAATTTAGAAATAAACAACAGAAAACCACAGAAAGTCTAAATTCATATCTTGACAGTAAAAAAGACGAGTAATAAAAACAACGAAAATTAAATTCATCATCATCATCATCATCATCATCATCATCATTATCATCATCATCAGGCATGATGAAAAGCTACAGGCATGGATGGTTAGTCACAGACATATTTTTATAGACATGACTGAAAAGTAACATGTGAGACTGAAAAGTAACACATGTGACTGAAAAGTAACAGATGGGACTGAAAAGTAACAGATGGGACTGAAAAGTAACAGATGGGACTGAAAAGTAGCAGGTGACTGAAAAGTTACAGGTGAGACTGAAAAGTTACAGATGTGTCTGAAATGTTACAGGTGTGTCTGAAAAGCTACAGGTTGACCAAAAAGTTACAGGTGACTGAAAAATTACAGGTGAGACTAAAAAGTTACAGGTGAGACTGAAAAGTTACAGGTATGACCAAAAAGTTACAGGCAACTGAAAAGTTACGGGTGACTAAAAAGTTACGATTGAGACTGAAAATTTACAGCTGAGACTGAAAAGTTACAGGTCTGAAAAGTTACAGCTGACTGAAAAGTAACAGACAGAGATTAATTTTTGTCCTGTTGACATGAAATTTAAATTATCAGATTATTTATTTATTCATTTAAGTTAAAAGAAATGATAGACCATGGTCCTGAGAGTAAATGGGAAGCAGCGCAGTGTTATGCAATCTATTTAGATCTGTGTGAAGGTAAATATAAGATGGATGTATTGTTAAAGTTGATCTGGCAAGCAGTGATTGTTCTTTTGCCAAAGACTCTGCATTAAGGAATGAAAATCACGGGGGTCCTTAGAAAAAGACCTTAAAAACTGATGCCCTTTTGAATCTTTTTTCACCTAGGATTGAATCCCAGTTTGGAAGATCCTAATGTGAGAAAGTTTTTCAGTTTGCTTGACAGAGTTTGGTTGTTTTCTACAGGGGCTTTGGTTTTCCCCCACCATTGCCAAATCAAAAGTCTCAAAATAAGTGACATAAAACACCCAATCCAATCCATACAACCACTATGGTAGCTCAGTTGGTAGAGTGCTCGCTCTGCAAGTGGACGGTCGTGGGTTGGAACCTTGGCCGGGTCTGACCCAAGACATGTAAGTGGGGTGTGACAGTTCTTTCGCCAAGCATTCAGCATTACGAAATGAACATCACGGTTCTTTTGGATAGGAACTTAAAATAAATGAGGTCCCGTGTCATGGTAGGCATGTCACGATAAAGAACCTTGCTGTATAATGCCATCAGCGCAACACACAGGCAAAATTTCTGCACTTTCGCCTATAGCTGGCGACTTCTTGATATAAGTGAAATATTCTTGACTGGCACATTAAACACCATTACTCAACTGAATCCATACAGTTGCTATACAGAAAATAAAACAAATCTCCATTTCCAAATTTACTTTGGACTAATTCATATTTCTGCAGGAAAAATAGTGTGGTTGTGTAATTTTAAAAATCATTTTAATTTGAGAAATGTTTTGAGAAAGATTATTTTGCGTATAAAAATAAACATGTCTATAACATTGGAAGCCATGGAATTAAAAATAAATCTTTGATTTTAAATTTTGTTGAATTCACTTAGCTACAAATTAAAATTGTGGAAAATAATCTGCCACTGAACTTTTGTGCTTTACAGTATCCCATTCGTCAAATTCATGCGTACCAGCATACATTCATATTAAAATTTCTGCTTCTTTTTTACATTTCATATTTATTTTCACAATTTCAGTGAGAGGATGGTGGAACATCCAGATTCATTACTGTAAGAAACTGGAAATGGCTTTTATCTCCGGTCATCCTACTCGCCATGAACCCCAAGAAATAGTTCTGTCTTTACAGAGTTGTCAGACAGTTTCCCTGGAAACAATACAGACTTATGTAGAAAACATTAAACTTGATGATTGTAGCACAAACAGGTTAGCTTAAATGGTGTTCTACTGTTGGCCTGGCTGTGTGTGTGTGTGTGTGTGTGTGTGTGTGTGTGTGTGTGTGTGTGACAGTGAATTATGCTTCACTTTCTTAGATTTACAAAAAAAAATGAATTGAGTATTTTTCTCTTACTTGAGTCTAGGACTTGATGGCCATGTGGATTAGACCCCATGATGACAAAAATATTACCTCCCATTGCACAAGGTTTAAATCCTTCCCAGTCAGATTCTAGTGTGAGAACATTTGTAAGTTAACATGCCAAAAGACCAAGGTTAAACTCCAGGTACTCTGGGGTTTTTTTACCATCTAAGAACATACTACCTCAATAGTGGAAGTGATTGGCATTAAGCTCCATAGCTCTATTTCACCATCTAAGAACATACTACCTCAATAGTGAAAGTGATTGGCATTAAGCTCCATAGCTCTATTTCACCATCTAAGAACATACTACCTCAATAGTGAAAGTGATTGGCATTAATCTCCATAGCTCTATTTCACCATCTCAGAACATACTACCTCAATAGTGAAAGTGATTGGCATTAAGCTCCATAGCTCTACTTCACCATCTAAGAACATACTACCTCAATGGTGAAAGTGATTGGCATTAAGCTCCATAGCTCTATTTCACCATCTAAGAACATACTACCTCAATAGTGAAAGTGATTGGCATTAATCTCCATAGCTCTATTTCACCATCTCAGAACATACTACCTCAGTAGTGAAAGTGATTGGCATTAAGCTCCATAGCCCTTCTTCACCATCTAAGAACATACTACCTCAATAGTTAAAGTGATTTGCATTAAGCTCCATAGCTCTACTTCACCATCATAGAACTGACTATCATGATATACCCAAAAAGAATCTTGACTTGGGTATTAAACACAATCATCGGTTGAAAAACAAAAATATATTCAGGCCATTTTTCAATGACTGGAATGTAAGTTAGAAACCCCCCACTTACATGCCAAAGTGTTTGTGATTTAATCTAGAATGCTGTGTGAATTACACTGTGTACACAGGGTCCATTCAGGTTAATTCTCCATGACCGGAATGATAGTCAGATTCATTGCTTAATCACTACACTTTATTTTGATCTTAAACAGGGTTCAAAATATGTTGAGTGGAGTGGAGCAATGGTGTTTTACGCCCCAGTCAAGAATCTTTCACTTATTTTGAGGCAGTCAGTTCTGGGATGGCGGAGGAAACCGGAGAAATCCACCTACCTCCAGCAAGTGAACTGACAACTTTTCTCACACTAGGATCTGTCCTCAGTGGGATTCGAACCTAGGCAGTGAGGCACTGTGATCTGTAAGTGCGCATTTTAGACCACTCGGCCACTGAGGCCCAAAAAATATATTGCAGTTTGTCAGCTGAACACCTGTGATCAACTTTTCTTTTTTTTTCTGTCTTTTTTATTAATAATTTTTTTTTAATTAAAATCTGCAATATAGTTTATAAATTCTTGTAAAATTTGTGTTTTAATTGAAAAAAAAGTTTTTGTTTCAGATATCTTAGAATTTCAGCCTCCTCTCTAGAATAAATTATTTCTCTTGCACCTTAATTTTTTGACTTTCAAATTTTCTAAATTTCTGTAACAATCTGGCAAATATTTTTCTGGAGTTTTCTAGTATGAATTCAATTTTCTTTTAAAAAAATTATTTAATGTCTCGTTTTAAATAGTGTGTTTGTTAAAGCTTGGAATTCTCTGTGTTGAACAAGTTTTTCCCAATTTAAAAAAGTGAATTACAGAATTAATAAATTGTAAATACATTGTCCATATACTTGGCTGGAGCATAGTTGACCAAGTGGTTCAGTGGTCAGCATAAGGTGCTGACTACATCTGACACAGCATCATCAATTAAAGTTGTTGTTGTTATTGTAATATTGTTTAACATCGCATCAGCTATTTTTCAGCTATCCGCGACAAGAACAAGGTTATTAATCTTTACGGATTGATCTAAGAACAATTTCATGTTTGTGTGTGATGTGCTAGTGTGCATAATGACCTGTTGTATACTAACATACACTCAAGGCATATGAAAATCAAAAAAAAAAAAAAAAAAAAAAAAAGTGCAGCTTTAAAGCTGCATTAAGTTTGTCAATTTTCTGAATTTTTTTTTGATTTACTAAAACAATATTTTTAAAAAAGAGATATCTTCTAACCATGATCCGTGACATCAATTTTCTAACATTTCATTTCTTTTAGCTGTAAATAAATGGAATCCTCCGCCCGATTGGTCAGTGTTTTATGATGGTAATTATGAGCTTGGAGCATGCGCACGGATGTACGGAAAAACCCTAGAATCAAAGGTGAAACATGTCAGATTGCATTAATTGTCCTTCATTAATATCCAGATATATTTGATATGGTGTTATGTATCCCTTTCTAAGTCACAAAAGACAAATTCAACGAAGTTCCGTGTTTAATTTATCATATTTCACCATTTTGAAAGTTGTGTTTAAACGACTCTGGTTTTGATGACATAACCAGGTTCTAATGTTCTAATATTAGATCCCAAATGCTGCATCTTGCTGGGTAAATACTGTAATTTCTGTATTTATTCGAACTTTTATCATTGAATCAAATGTAACATTGTTCATTAGGAACATCATTAATTAGATTAGCACCATTTTAATGCATCGTTAAGGTGCTAGCTCATTCATTTAGTATGCCACAGGCAATCATTCCAACCTCCAGTCTATTATCCTGGTACGGAGTGGAACAGTCAATAATCTATATCCTGATGCCAAGTGCAGACGATGAAGCAATATCTCAAATCTTTAAGTCTTTTTTATGACCTTGCCGGGGTTTGAACTCATGACCTTTCACCTCTATGGCTGATGCTTTACCACAGAGCCACCGAGGCAGTCCCATCAGTTAATGTGATTTTTTTCTATATTTCAGTATAACCCTGGCTATATGTGATACAGATTCTTCAACAGTATATTATAAAATCTCACCAGGTTTAGTGACACCAGATTCACCTGAAACTGCCGATAAGAAAAAACAAGGGAGGATGCTCAAAGTTAAAAATAAACGACAGAAAATAGCAGAAAGTCTAAATTCATATCTTGACAGTAAAAAAGATGAATTATAAAAACAACAAAAACATTAGAAAATAAATAATATTAAATAGTGGTTTAGTATGTAAATCAAAAGTAGACGTTTAAATTTATACAAATTTCTGTCATGTAATGACCTTCATGGTGGACAAGGTTGACTTACTGCTGAATACAATTATGTATAATTATAATATAAAATGGCTTTTTTGATGTTGAATTCATGAGATGTTTTAAATGTACTTGATATTGTACAGGTCATGATGGCCAATGGGTTAAGGCAATAGTCCTTAAACTCAAGAGGTCCTGCTACTCTGGGTTTCATCCCCTGTCTACCAGAAGTAATAAACTTTTTTACTTGTTGCTGGCCTTTACTGGTTGGCTTAACATTATCATCATCATAATCATCATCATCTTATCATACTGTTCGAATCATTTAGGCCTTTGATTATTCCTTTTGCAAAACTGAATCCGTCCGTCCAGTTGACAATATGTCTCTCCTCCATGTTCAGCGTTACAGTGGATTTATCAACTAGGTCATCCTAGATCAGTTTTGGTCTACCCCGAGGCAAATATCCAGTGACTTTTATCTAAAACAATTGTCCTGTCTTGAATATAAAAAATGCTGATTCGAAGTAAAACAACATTCAACCAATAAACAAACTCGACTTTTCCTTCAAGAACTACTTTCCTAAAGCAATGCCCTGAGAGAATAGAATACAGCATTAGTGTTTTAGTCTTAAATCAAAATTCTGTTGCTAATATAAAGGCAGTTAGTTCAGGTATTGGGGAGGAAGCCATAGTGTCCAGAGAAAACCACCCACCGTTGGCAAGCAAACTGACAAACTTTGTCACACTAGGATCTGTGTTGTGAGAGGAATTATGAACTTCTTGCATGCACAAGCAATTTTCAAACAAAAGTTGTTGGAGGTACTTGCATCCGCTTAAGATCGCTCAGCCACCTAGTTCTCTGTTGTTAGGAAAGGTACAAAGCCTTTGCAGTTTAACTTGGTCACGCACACTCCGGTTTAATTATAATTGTAAAAATAAAATTGTATGAATAATAAATATAAACTGTATTTAATTATAAATGTTCCTGGTTTCTTCGACTGTTTGTAAGTGCATTTGTTTGCTTTTTTAAATCTTTATTGCAGGAGACAGACAAGTTCTAAGTCTACCAGAATCAACAATAAAAATAACACTACAAAATCTTTATCATCCCCAGTTTGTTTAGAGATGTTCATCTAGTCATTCTTGAGGCTGTTTTTGATATGACATTTAAAGCTGTTTACCAAAAGTTGTCTAGGTTTAAATCTGTGGTTAATCATTTTGTACCATGATCATTTCGTACCATGATCATTTTGTACCATTACTATTTCGTACCATGATTATTTCGTACCATGATCATTTCGTACCATAACTATTCCGTACCCAGTTTTATTCTTTTAGCAGTTTTTATGTATAATGCTGAATATAAAAGAAATGACTTAGAAAATGACGGACAGTTCTCAATTTTATTGGTTTTTGCTCACTTAATCAGCTTTAGATTAGCAGTAACAGGTACTATCGATCCATCAAGAGATCAATCGGCATTCAGGTTGAATTAACTATCGGCTTAATGTGAATTCAGACAGAATTTAACAAAAGTTTATACAGGATGGCATAGACCCCGAAAAAAAAAATCATGACTGAGTGGTCTAAAGCGGATCCATGTACCTTTTTCACATATCTAAAAAAAAAAAAAAAAAAAAAAAAAAAAAAAAAAAAAAAAACAACGTAGCTGTTATCGACCTACTTCGGTCATTGTTTTTTTTTTTTTTTTTTTTTTTTTTTGGCCCGACACGTTATTTCTTCGACATCTCTAAAGTAACAGCCTCCATTTATGCTAAAATTCATGACGGGGTTTTAAATTTACTAAAGTTCTCCCAGAATAAAATGCTATGTAACCTTTATTGTAGTGATCAACCCCGGATCCATTTACCTTACACCATCACAAACAATTTGTTACTGCACGTTCTAAAGAGTATACTTACATGTACGAACACAGCCGTTTGAACAATCGTAATTTGAATTCCGCCATGATCTGGATAAGAATACAATTTTTGAAAAATAAAGTTTGTTTGAAGAACATACTTTGTCACCGATTTTCTGGATTTTTTTATTCCACAATCAAAAGTCTGACCTCTGATATTTTCTTTACCTTTTCGGTATTTTTTCTTTTAATTTCGGTCCTTGATATCAGAGCAAATCATGACTGGGATGTTAATCCATTAATTTTTCTCGGATTCTCTCTATTTGTCTCACATATGTCATTTTAAATTTGAGGTGGGGGGGATGGGCGCGGTGGACATATCAATAAAATTGTCTCTTATCGCCTAATTTTTAATCCCACGGTTGGACAAATTCTAGTAAAAAGGGCTTAGTTCGCTTTCAAAGTGTAGGTAGTTTTCTCTGTGCACCCTGGTTTACTCTACAAGCAAAAAAAAATTTTCATCTCGATAGAAGTGAAATAATGTTGATCAGAACGTCGAGCTCTGTAACATCAGCTTTTACTCTACTCCTTGACCTATGGTCATTTTAATGTAGCGAGGTAACTTTAAACAACTTCACTCAGTGAGCCATTGGCATTTTAATATTTTGAGATTTTTTATGAACAATTCTTTATTCATATTGTTTCCATTTTTTTTATTTCTTGTTTTATTGTGAAATAATAATAATAATAAATTTTTTTGTTAATATACATTCATTTTTTCCATATTGAAAATAATGAATTGTAATTTGCTTCTTTTGAATTGCGTATTTTTTTTATTTGAGTTGCATATATTTTATGAAAATTCAAAAGTAGGGCATAACAGAGTTATATAGTTACAATGTAAATCAAATAAAGACAAAAAAAAATTAAGAACAAATAGTTGAATAATAATAATAATAATAATAATAATAATAATAGTTATTATTATTTTTGTTCTATATAGTGAATGTTTATGATAAACAACTAAAGTCAAGGCGAAAATTGATTTCACCATAAATTGTTCTCTATGTAATTAACAAATATAATAATAATAATAATAATAATAATAATAATAATAATAATAATAGTTGTTGTTGTAGTTATAGTCATTTTAACTCATTTGTTTCAGGGTTTTATCATATTGTAAATGTTAACTTTTGCGGGATAAGAGTAGGAGATAAAGAATCTGTCAGTGTCTCCATCAAACTGAATTCCATAAGGTCTGTCCAAATCTTGTAGTAAAACACGTAATAGATTTCCCTCTGATGATAACTGAAACACATTCCCTGATGATTCTCCAGCAATATAAACATTCCCCTCCCTGTCTGATGTAACACCACTTGGAAACTTTAACTCAGGATGTGTGAATCTTTGAATTTCTTGTAGGTCACTGTTTCTAACAAAGTGACAAGAGTTATTGCAGTATTTAGTGTAAACAATCTTCTTCTCTCCTTGATTAATGATAGTTACACCATATATACAACTGTTTGTGTTGATTTCCTTCTCTTTGTTTCCATCTTTATCTAATATCAATAGTTTGTTTCTACATCCGACATAAAGTTTGTTTTCACTACTAGTTATGCCACCGAACCACACACCTACTGATACTGTCTTATTTACTGTAAGTGTTGGAATGTTAATGTAATCAATAACTATGTCATTACATCTTGCTACTACTACAGTAGTAGGATCAAGCATACAGACATCGTACACTCTACCTGATAACTGACCACTTTGTTTGATCAAGTCACCGTTACTATTAAATAAAGCAAGTCTCTGTCCATTACATAAAGGTAACAGTAATGTGTTATCTGACATAAAACAACCGCCATAGACTTGTGTATCAACTCCACATTTGTCTTCGATAGAAAAAGAAGATACCAGTTGAGGATTGTATTCTTTTAAATTTATTCTTTCAGGATTGTCAGGCTTGGGATATCTTAAAGCAGATAAACTCACTTTCTCCTTGACATCGATATGTCCAATCGCCTGTAACTTTGTAATCAGCTTCTTAATATCGCCATCGAACCTAAACTCGTACTCAACGTTTTTGTGTTTGGCCAGTATTTGTTCTAGTTCTTTCATCTGTTCTTTTTCTCTCTCTAGTATTTTGTTCATTTCTAAGAACACTTGAGTCTCACTGGAACGTGTATTGCAGGTTTCCATCAAATTATAACAGTTTTGAATAACTTTATTTCTGTTTTCTATATCATTTATAGCGTCAGTCAGTTCCTTTACTTTCTGGTTGTGTTTTTGTGTTAACTTTTGCATAAATGACGACTGCAACTTATCAAATCTATCTATAATCTTTTCTCTTGTTTCTTGTAATTCCTTCTGGATATCACATTTCTTATCTTCCAATATCTTAATGTTCTCCTTTTTCTCCTTTATAATATCTTTGTTTAAGGCACTGGTACATTTCAAGCGTTCTAATAGGTTCGAAAGTTCCTTGGATTCTAGTATTCCATTAGCTGCTTCTTCGATTGTTGTCACGTGATCACATTTACGGTGATGTATGGCTACACATGTCGCACAACATGGCTGGTTATGGTCCTGGCAAAACGCCTCGACATTTTTTCCTTTGTGGTTTTCACATGACTGCACTGAATTTATCACTGGTGGATCTTCAAATTCATCTATATTTTTTACATTATGGTCCTTTAATACTTTAAGCTTCTTATGTACGCTCAAGCACACCTGACAGAGGGCTTCGTTGCAATCATGACACCAACTTACTGCTGTGACGTCATCATTCATCGATTTACAAGGATCACACAGCTTTTCTTTTGCCTTCAGTTTATTTTGAGCCATCAATGAAACTATCAAATGATTTAATCGAAATTGTTTAGCCCATTCTTTATGCGCCACTGTTGGATCAGGAGGCGTAACTTGATCTCTACAAACAGGACATTTAAACTGGGATTTCCGTACTTTGCTTTTACTTTCACTTTTGAAGGCGGACATTATGTACGAATTTAGACATGTCTCACAGAAATTGTGAAGACATGGGAGACATTTTGGTGTTTTAAATTCTTCCAGACAAATAGGACACGTCGTTACACCAATATCTTTTGTGGATTCTGATGACGTTGCCATTATTTTCCATAAATCATGTCTCTTTGTTTGAAAATCGTCATAAATTTTGTGGGATTCATGATCGTCCGACGCGTCACAAAATAAACTATTTATAATAAATTGTCATTTTCCCTCAATGTTACTTACAGTATCGATGCGGTGATATTAAAACAGATAGCTATATTTTTTCTTCTTGATGTGAACTAACAGATACACCCAGCGGCCAGTGAATAGATGGTAGACAGCGAAGCATATATAGATAGGAAACCGGTCAATTAACCGATTGTCTGTCAAGGACATAAGTATTTAACAATTTAAAGAACTTATCTATACACCCTCCGCTTTACCCGTTATTATTTACTGAATATGTTGATATAAAATAATGAAAAAAAAAATAAATTAAGCACTTTGTATATTGCAAAACATTTTTAACTAAAACGTTGTAAGGATGAAATGGTATTTAAAGCTGCATTAAGTTTTCCAAAGAAAAAATTAAAACGGCACTAATCTAACTAATGATGTTCCTAATGAACAATGTTACATTTGGTTCAACGATAAAAGCTCGAATAAATGCAGAAATCACAATATTTACCCAGCGAGATGCAGCATGTAGGATCTAATATTAGAACATGGTTACGTCATCAAAAACCCGGGTAATTTAAACACAACTTTCAAAACGGTGAAATACGATAAATTAAACACAGAACTTCGTTGAATTTGTCATTTGTGACTTAGTAAGGGATACAAAACACCATTTTAAATACATCTGGATATAAATGAAGGACAATTAATGTAATCTGTTATGTTTCACTTTCGGTTCTAGGGTTTTTCCGTACATCCGACATGATCCGTGCGCATGCTCCAAGCTCATAATTACCATCGTAAAACTCTGACCAACCGGTCAGAGGATTCCGTTTATTTACAGCTAAAAGAAATGAAATTTTAGAAAATGAATGTCAGGATTCGTGGTTAGAAGATATCTATTTTTAAAAGAATATATTTTTAGAAAATCAAAAAAAATTCAGAAAATTGATAACCTTAATGCAGCTTTAACGCTAGTCAAGCCTCTTTAACTTATTTCGAAGCAATCAGTTCTGGAATGGTAAAGGAAACCCTGCAGAGTGCCTTAACAGCGAATTAACAGATATTCTTACACTAGGGTCGGTGCGATCGTGATGTAGTGGAATAATGGTGTTTTACGCCCCAGTCAAGAATTTTTTTTATATCAAGGTGGCCATTTCTTAGATGATGAAGAAAACCGGAGTACCAGGAGAAGACAGAGGAAATCGCAGTACCAGGAGAAGTTAAAGGGAACCGGAGTACCAGGAGTAGGTAACGGAAACCTGAGTACCAGGAGAAGGTAGAGGATACCGGAGTACCAGGAGAAGGTAACGGAAACCTGAGTACCAGGAGAAGGTAGAGGATACCGGAGTACCAGGAGAAGGTAACGGAAACCTGAGTACCAGGAGAAGGTAGAGGATACCGGAGTACCAGGAGAAGGTAACGGAAACCTGAGTACCAGGAGAAGGTAGAGGATACCGGAGTACCAGGAGAAGGTAACGGAAACCTGAGTACCAGGAGAAGGTGGGGGATACCGGAGTACCAGTAGAAGGTAGAGGAAACCGGAGTACCAGGAGAAGGTAGAGGATACCGGAGTACCAGGAGAAGGTAACGGAAACCGGAGTACCAGGAGAAGGTAGAGGATACCGGAGTACCAGGAGAAGGTAACGGAAACCGGAGTACCAGGAGAAGGTAGAGGATACCGGAGTACCAGGAGAAGGTAACGGAAACCTGAGAACCAGGAGAAGGTAGAGGATACCGGAGTACCAAGAGAAGGTAGAGGAAACCGGAGAAGCAGGAGAAGGTAGAGAAAAACGGAGTACCAGCAGAAATGAGAGAAAACTTAAGTACACGGAAAAGGTAGAGGAAACCGGAGTCCGAGGAGCAGGTAGATATAAGCGGAGTACCAGGAGGAGGGAGAAGAAATCGGAGTACCAGAACAAGGTAGAGGAAACCGGAGTACTAAGAGAATGTGGAGGAAACCGGAGTACCAGGGAAGGAAGAGACTGTAGTACTAGGAGGAGGTAGAGGAAATATGAGTTCCAAAGGTAGAGAAAACCAGAAAACCAGGAGAAGGGAGAGAAAACCGGAGTGCCTAGAGAAGAAAGAGGAAACCAAAGTACTAGAAGAAGTACACGAAACCGGTGTTCCAGGTGACAATAGAGGAAACCGGAGTACCAGAAGAAAGTAGAGGAAAAATTAGTAAAAGGAGAAGAGAAAGAAAACATGAGTACCAGGAGAAGGTAAAGGAAACTGGAGTACCCGGAGAAGGTAGAGGGAACCGGAATACCAGGTGAAGGTAGAGAAAAACGGAGTACCTTAAGAGTAGAGGAGACTAAAGTACACGGAAACGGTGGAGGGAAACGGAATACCAGAAGAAGGTAGAGAAAAACGGAGTACCAGGAGGAGGGAGGGGAAACTTAAGTACCCGGAAAAGGTAGAAGAAACAGGAGTACATGGAGAAGGTAGAGGAGACTGGAGTTCCTGGAGAAGGTAGACGGAACCGCAATACCAGTAGTAGGTAGAGGAAACTGTAGTAACTAGAGAAGGTAGAGGAAACAGGAGAACAAGGAGAAGAAAGAGGAAACCGGAGTACCAGGAGAAGGTAGAGAAAAACGGAGTACCAGGAGGAGGGAGGGGAAAAATTAGTACCCAAAGAAGGAAGAGGGAACCGGAATACCAGGAGAACGTAGAGGAAACCGATGTACCAGGAGAAGGTAGAGGAAAAATTAGTACCAAGAGAAGAGAGAGGAAACAGAAGTACCAGGAGAAGGTAGAGAAAAACGGAGTACCAGGAGGAGGGAGGGAGACTAAAGTACCCAAAGAAGGAAGAGGGAACCGGAATACCAGGAGAAGGTAGAGGAAAACGGTGCACCAGGAGGAGGGAGAGGAGACTAAAGTACCCGAAGAAGGAAGATGAAACAGGACTACCAGGAGAAGATAGAGAACACTGGAGTACCTGGAGAAGGTAGACGGAACCGCAATACCAGTAGTAGGTAGAGGAAACTGTAGTATCCGAAAAGGTAGAGGAAACTGTAGTATCCGAAAAGGTAGAGGAAACAGGAGAACCAGGAGAAGGAAGAGGAAAACGGAGTACCAGCAGAAGGTAGAGGACACTCGAGTTCCCGGAGAAGGTAGACAGAACAGCAATACCAGGAGGAGGTAGTGGAAACTGGAGTAGCCAGAAAAGGTAGAGGAAATCGGAGTACCAAGAGATTGTAGAGGGAAACAGAGTATCCGGAAACGGTAGAGAAAACCGGAATACCAGGAGAAGGTAGAGGAAATCGGAGTACCAGGCAAAGGTAGAGGAAATCGGAGTACCCGGAGTAGGAATTGGAAACCTTCGGCAAGTAAAATGACAAACTTTTTCTCACTAAAATCTGCCAGAATGAGATTCGACGATAGGCAGTGAGAGCGCTGTAGACCAATTGACCACCGTCTTCATTATCATCATCATCATCATCATCATCATCATCATTATTCATGATGATAATTATCATCATCATCACCAACACCAACAACAACAAAAATAATAATAATAATAATAATAATAATAATAATTGCTTCCTCAATAAGTCGTATTATTAAAAACATTCTTTGATTTTATTGTTTTATTTGTCCGGTTTTTATGTTCCTGTTTGCGTTCGCCGTGACCAAGTACACGTTTTTTTTCAGTATCAAATTTATTTCCTTTATTGATATAAATTCATTCTGTTTATTTTCAAAATATCGAACATTGGAGTATCAAAAACCATTAAAAAATGGATTGGATTATTAAAAATGCCATAAAATAAATGAAGTAGTTTACCTAGGGTGGCGATTAAAATAAACAAACAGTTATATATATATATATATATATATATATATATATATATATATATATATATATATATATATATATATATATATACCATTGATAACATTTGCGACATTTTTTTTGCAAATCGAAATCGGGCAGTCATTGGAGATATGATTGGCGGATAGTTATCTGGTTCTGTAATGTTAATTCCTTATAGCTTTAACTCATAACCTGGACATCAACTGTGTAATTCCTTATAGCTTTAACTCATAACCCGGACATCAACTGTGTAATTCCTTATAGCTTTAACTCATAACCTGGACATCAACTGTGTAATTCCTTATAGCTTTAACTCATAAACTGGACATCAACTGTGTAATTCCTTATAGCTTTAACTCATAACCTGGACATCAACTGTGTAATTCCTTATAGCTTTAACTCATAAAATGGACATCAACTGTGTAATTCCTTATAGCTTTAACTCATAACCTGGACATCAACTGTGTAATTCCTTATAGCTTTAACTCATTACCTGGACATCAACTGTGTAATTCCTTATAGCTTTAACTCATAAACTGGACATCAACTGTGTAATTCCTTATAGCTTTAACTCATAAACTGGACATCAACTGTGTAATTCCTTATAGCTTTAACTCATAACCTGAACATCAACTGTGTAATTCTTTATAGCTTTAACTCATAACCTGGACATCAACTGTGTAATTCCTTATAGCTTTAACTCATAAACTGGACATCAACTGTGTAATTCCTTATAGCTTTAACTCATACACTGGACATCAACTGTGTAATTCCTTATAGCTTTAACTCATAACCTGGACATCAACTTTGTAATTCCTTATAGCTTCAACTCATAAACTGGGCATCAACTGTGTAATTCCTTATAGCTTTAACTCATAACCTGGACATCAACTGTGTAATTCCTTATAGCTTTAACTCATAACCTCGACATCAATTGTGTAATTCCTTATAGCTTTAACTCATAACCTCGACATCAACTGTGTAATTCCTTATAGCTTTAACTCATAACCTGGACATCAACTGTGTAATTCCTTATAGCTTTAACTCATAAACTGGACATCAACTGTGTAATTCCTTATAGCTTTAACTCATAACCTGGACATCAACTGTGTAATTCCTTATAGCTTTAACTCATAAACTGGACATCAACTGTGTAATTCCTTATAGCTTTAACTCATAACCTGGACATCAACTGTGTAATTCCTTATAGCTTTAACTCATAACCTGGACATCAACTGTGTAATTCCTTATAGCTTTAACTCATAACCTGGACATCAACTGTGTAATTCCTTATAGCTTTAACTCATAACCTGGACATCAACTGTGTAATTCCTTATAGCTTTAACTCATAACCTGGACATCAACTGTGTAATTCCTTATAGCTTTAACTCATAACCTGGACATCAACTGTGTAATTCCTTATAGCTTTAACTCATTACCTGGACATCAACTGTGTAATTCCTTATAGCTTTAACTCATAAACTGGACATCAACTGTGTAATTCCTTATAGCTTTAACTCATAACCTGAACATCAACTGTGTAATTCCTTATAGCTTTAACTCATAACCTGGACATCAACTGTGTAATTCCTTATAGCTTTAACTCATAACCTCGACATCAATTGTGTAATTCCTTATAGCTTTAACTCATAACCTCGACATCAACTGTGTAATTCCTTATAGCTTTAACTCATAACCTGGACATCAACTTTGTAATTCCTTATAGCTTCAACTCATAAACTGGGCATCAACTGTGTAATTCCTTATAGATTTAACTCATAAACTGGACATCAACTGTGTAATTCCTTATAGCTTTAACTCATACACTGGACATCAACTGTGTAATTCCTTATAGCTTTAACTCATAACCTGGACATCAACTGTGTAATTCCTTATAGCTTTAACTCATAACCTGGACATCAACTGTGTAATTCCTTATGGCTTTAACTCATAACCTGGACATCAACTGTGTAATTCCTTATAGCTTTAACTCATAACCTGGACATCAACTGTGTAATTCCTTATAGCTTTAACTCATAAACTGGACATCAACTGTGTAATTCCTTATAGCTTTAACTCATAACCTGGACATCAACTGTGTAATTCCTTATAGCTTTAACTCATAAACTGGACATCCACTGTGTAATTCCTTATATCTTAAACTCATAACCTGGACATCAACTGTGTAATTCCTTATAGCTTTAACTCATAACCTCGACATCAACTGTGTAATTCCTTATAGCTTTAACTCATAACCTGGACATCAACTGTGTAATTTCTTATAGCTTTAACTCATAACCTGGACATCAACTGTGTAATTCCTTATAGCTTAACTCATAACCTGGACATCAACTGTGTAATTCCTTATAGCTTTAACTCATAACCTCGACATCAACTGTGTAATTCCTTATAGCTTTAACTCATAACCTGGACATCAACTGTGTAATTCCTTATAGCTTTAACTCATAACCTGGACATCAACTGTGTAATTCCTTATAGCTTTAACTCATAAACTGGACATCAACTGTGTAATTCCTTATAGCTTTAACTCATAACCTGGACATCAACTGTGTAATTCCTTATAGCTTTAACTCATAACCTGGACATCAACTGTGTAATTCCTTATAGCTTTAACTCATAACATCGACATCAACTGTGTAATTCCTTATAGCTTTAACTCATAAACTGGACATCAACTGTGTAATTCCTTATAGCTTTAACTCATAACCTGGACATCAACTGTGTAATTCCTTACAGCTTTAACTCATAAACTGGACATCAACTGTGTAATTCCTTAAAGCTTTAACTCATAAACTGGACATCAACTGTGTAATTCCTTATAGCTTTAACTCATAACCTGGACATCAACTGTGTAATTCCTTATAGCTTTAACTCATAAACTGGACATCAACTGTGTAATTCCTTATAGCTTAAACTCATAACCTGGACATCAACTGTGTAATTCCTTATAGCTTTAACTCATAACCTCGACATCAACTGTGTAATTCCTTATAGCTTTAACTCATAACCTGGACATCAACTGTGTAATTCCTTATAGCTTTAACTCATAAACTGGACATCAACTGTGTAATTCCTTATAGCTTTAACTCATAACCTGGACATCAACTGTGTAATTCCTTATAGCTTTAACTCATAAACTGGACATCAACTGTGTAATTCCTTATAGCTTTAACTCATAACCTGGACATCAACTGTGTAATTCCTTATAGCTTTAACTCATAAACTGGACATCAACTGTGTAATTCCTTATAGCTTTAACTCATAACCTGGACATCAACTGTGTAATTCCTTATAGCTTTAACTCATAAACTGGACATCAACTGTGTAATTCCTTATAGCTTTAACTCATAAACAGGACATCAACTGTGTAATTCCTTATAGCTTTAACTCATAAACTGGACATCAACTGTGTAATATAAGATACCTGGTTTGTAAGTGTCCGGTACGGGATGATACAGGGTCAGTAGAAAATATACCTGATGAGGCGTGAGCTGTCCTTTAAGTGTTTTGAACAGCTCCCACACAGTAGAAATTTGTAAAATGACGTACTTGTGATGTATACAAAGAGTTAAAACTAGGTCATTTTTGTTGACGTTTACGTTAGCGACAGGGGACTTAACTCTAACCCACCCGGTATCAGCCTTGCTGACCCAGTATTTTTGCGCTTGCGGCTATGTACGGAATGATACTTGGGTTGGGCATGTGATTCAATTTAGCCAACCACTATTATAGAATTTAGTCAGAGGTAGGGTAATTCAAAATAACAAAATTATTATTGCTGATTCAGTTTCAATTTGAATTGATTTCCCATATGTCCAAATCAATAATGGTTTGTCAAGGCAAAGAGTAGATAAATTATATATATATATATATATATATATATATATATATATATATATATATATATATATATATATATATATATATTTACGATCGACTGGGTAATACAGCTTGATACCTTGATAGACAGTGAACAAGACAACATCAATCAGCAAATTTCGGTAGAACTCATTATTTTCCATCAGTCGGATGAGTTAACAATTAGTCAAGTTATATATTGGCGTGAAACCACGATACAATTGGCAAAATTCGGTAGGACTCGTTATTTTTATCAGACGGTTGAGTTATTTATTGGTGTGTATGACTTATTGGTTTTAGAAAATTTTTATCAGGAAGAAAAATCAGTGTCCTTAAAAAAAGTTTTTTTTTAAAAGACAACCAATATAGGTCTTAATTTGGGAAATGCTTTTAAAAAAGATTTTTGAAATATTTTAAATTTTGCTGGATTTTTTTTCATGTTTTACGATGGATGAACAAATAAATAATTTTGACTTTACATGGAATATATCAGAAACAAATATAAATATGGATTTTGTATTAATTCACCAAGTTTTTGGCATACATGGGGGGATGGTTTTACCAATACTTTGTTACTTAACATGTGTTTTCAATACTTTTGTGGTATATGTATTCGCAAGAAGAGGATTACGAAATTCCACGTCCGTTTTTCTTGTTGGTTTAACAATTTCAGACTCCTTGAAGGGATTACTGGTGAGTGGTATGAATCCGGCAATTTACACTTTGTACAACGCAGAAACCCCGTTAACATATCCGATGTGTTTGATTCAATCGATGTTAAATATATTTTCAGTTGTTTTTCATTCTTATTCAATTTTGATTACCACAAGTTTAGCTATACAGAGATTTATCGTTCTTCAGTTTCCCTTTAAAGGTCCGCAGTTTTGCACCGTGAAAAATACCTACAAATTGTTAGTAATTTTATTTCTGATAAGCCTAGCAGTCTGTCTGCCAGATATAACGGCGACATACATTAAAGAATCTCAAACTTTTCTTCCTTTGCAATCTGTTAATTCCTCATTCGCTCATCATTTTCAAGACAACGCATGCGTTTCGTTAACTTTCAGCCCTGTGATTTACCCCCCTTTGACTCGTTATATATTAAGTATAATAATGGGGACGTTCGACTTAGTTTTTTGTGTTATCATCATTATGACAACTGTATACCTGATTGTGAAAATAAACAGCAAAGGCATGAAATACGCCCGAACAACAACTTCACACGAAGAACGTACGAAACGGCGGACAACAATTATGGTTATATTTTTAGTAATACAATTTCTCATCTCGGAGACACCAGTATCAATATTTGCACTATGTGCTACGATCAAAACGCAACTTTGTGTAGATATATTACATTTAATGGCGAACTTGACACCGGATCCATACTTGGTTTTGTTTCCCACATGCTATCAGATTTGTTCATTTTGTAATATATGGATTTACATTGGAATGAGCGAAGAATTTAGATCCATTTTCTTGAGAAGTTTATCACGGAAAAATAACAGTTAAATATAGTATTTCTTTTAAGCTGCATTGAGTTTTTTAAAGAAAAAATTTTAAACGGTGCTAATCTAATTAATGATATTCCTTATGAACAATGTTACATTTGCTTTAACGATAAAAGCTCGAATAAATACAGAAATTACAGTGAGATGCAGCATTTGGGATCTAATATTATAACATGGTTACGTCATCAAAACCTGGGTCTTTTAAACACAACTTTAAAAAACGGTGAAATAGGATAAATTAAACACAGAACTTCGTAGAATTTATCACTTGTGACTTAGTAAGGGATACATAACACCATTTCAAATACATTTGGATATTAATTAAGGACAATTAATGCAATTTGTCATGTTTCACCTTCGATTCATGGGTTTTTCCGTACATCCGTGCGCATGCTCCAAGCTACTAATTACCATCGTTAAACCTTGACCAACCGGTCAGAGGATTCCGTTTATTTACAGCTAAAAGAAATGAAAGTTTAGAATATGAATCTCACGGATCGTAGTTAGAGGATATCTATTTTTAAAAAAATAGATTTTAAGAAAATCAAAAAAAAAAAAAAAAAAAAAAAAAAAAAAAAGAAAAAAGAAAAAAAGAAAGAAAAAAATTCAGAAAATTGAAAAACTAAATGCAGCTTTAAATACAACAATTTCCAATTTATAGAGTGCGATGGATAAGAGTTTTACGTCCAATCCAGATTCCTTCAAGGAAAAAATTACGGTAAAATAGGTTTTTTTTAAAAAAAAAAAAAATTAAATTTTATACAATGTGTTACAGTAAGAATTAAGATTAAATTCTTGAAGCTATATCAGATTGAATTATAGAAATCAAACACTTTTACATAACTAAGACTACTAAAGAGCTATGTCCGTGTAGGATGGGTGTGAATTTATAGCTGTCACATTTGAAGTAGTTGCGTTGGATATCACTGTGATCAAAAATCTATTTCCTGTTCTTAACGTTTTAACAGGTGGTCATTGTCAATGCAAGAGAGATGTAAGGAGTGTGGATTATGTGTGGGAGTTTTAAGTTTGTAATTTGGAAGCAAAGAGTTAACATGTTAAAATGATTGTTTATCTTATGTATCATACAACAACGAATAAAAATGTAACTGAACATAAACAGAAGTTTTAGTTATACCATTTGTAGCTAATTCCCTCGTGATGTCTACAGATAATAAATCTGGACGTCACAAATATGGTGGAGAAATCCGGAGTTTAAATGGCATATAATACCAGATCACAGAAACAAGCCATGTCGGATACTGAGGAGAATCCATCCAATGTTCTTGAACAGACACCTAATAATTACGATATGGACGAACTTCACAATTCGGATAACGAACTAATGGCGGCATCTATTCGTGGACTACCACCAATGCTAAGATTTTTTGTCGTTCAAGGCAACTCAAAGACATTCCTTGGTGCCGTCCAATCAGCTAAAATGGCGAATGAGTCATTTTCTATGGCACCATTCAATATCACCACTCCTTCAAGTGACAAAACAACAACAGAACCACTGCGTATCAACAAAGTGGATAAAGCTTTCCCTGTATGTCAGCTATGTGACAGGACTGGACATAGTGCGCGGTGATGTCCAGGTGACAGTTTAGATACCTGTCAACTATGCCAGAAAAATGGACATAGTGCAACAAAATGCAGAGCTTATTCTGTAAAAAGAAAAAAGCAATCGCAACAAACAAAACATTCAATGTTACAGGTGCCAACAATACGGACACTATGCTCGCGAGTACTCCAATCCGGGAAACTAAATACGCCTAACAAGGACGGGCAATTTGTTAGGCAAGTAGACACTAATGAAAGAAACAAATGCCCAGAAAAAGTAAGTACCAGTTTTGGTTAATACAATGAAAACAGTGACACTGACTTACAAACTTTTAGTAAAATTTGTATCAGTAAATCTGTTTTGGTAGACAATTATGTAAATATTAGATTTAATAATTTTGTTACTAATGCTATGATTGATACGGGTGTAGATATTTGTGTTATTACCCCATGTATTTTAGCAAAATTAGAGAATGCAGGAGTGGAAGTGCAAGTGTGCGAGTTTGACAGGAGTGCTATTCGCACTGTAAACAATGAAAAGGTAGCCATCACTGGCTTGATTTATGTAAATATGTATATTGGTGCCATATCAAGACATGTAAAATTTTATCTTGTACCTGGTTTAGAACCGCACTTTATTTTAGGTTTAGAATTTTTAAGGGAGCAGGGAGCTATTATTGATTTTAGTAATAAGTCAATATCATTTGATCATAGCCATCAGTTAATTGCACAGACTAATATTACTGTTCCCCCTCGATCAGAGGTAGTAGTTGTCGCAAAATTAAAGGGTAAATCATTACCAAACAAAGTTTTAGGTCTATCTTCAGAATCATATAGTTTATCTTCACATGGTTTATTAGCAGCTAAGTCTTTGTCGTGCGTGAAGGACGGAACAGTAACACATGGTTTGTGTAACTTAACTGAACATCCAATAACTGTGAAAAAGAATTCAAATATTGACAAATTTGTTTGTATCACAAATAAGGACAAAATTATTTCATGTTCCAATTGACACCGACAAAACAAACAGGCAGAGTATAAATAAAACTATCCCCGAAAAAGAAAGTAATTCAAACACAAGTATCAAAGGTCATGACCTGACGCAGTCTCAGTCGGATAAATTAAGTAAATTGTTATCAGAATATTCAGATGTTTTTGTTGATAAGACTGGTAGACTAGGTCAGTGTGATATTTTGAAACATGAAATAAAAATACCAGACGGTACGCGACCTATAAGACAGAGACCGTATAAATTAGGTGCAAAACAAAAAGAAATTTTAGAGGGGATGCTAAATGATATGCTTGACCAGGGTGTTATAGAACCAAGCACAAGGTCTTGGGCAGCGCCTTGCTTACTTGTATCGAAACGAAATAGCAACGACTTCCGTTTCGTTGTCGATTACAGAAAGGTCAATGCATGCACTGAGATAGATGCATATCCTTTACCGACAACTGACGATGCTCTTGATAGCTTGGGGGCGCAACAACCAGCTTACTTCTCCACTTTTGATCTCAAAAGTGGTTTTTATCAAATGGAAATACATCCAAAATCACGCCCTTTCACAGCATGGCGATGCCATCTGGGATTATTTCAATTCCGACGTCATCCAATGGGGTTGAAAAATTCACCAGTTATGAGCGGTTTAACGTTTAAATTTTGTTTGATCTATCTTGATGACGTCATTGCCTTTTCTCCTGACTTTTCAAGCCATATCTGTCACTTACGACAAATGTTTCTGAGATTGCGTGAGGCAGGACTAAAATTGCACCCTGACAAATGCAATTTTGCACAAAAACAAATACATTACCTTGGATATAAGGTTAGTGCTGAAGGCATATCACCTGACCCCGTAAAAATCGATGATGTGCAAAGTTATCCAGTGCCTCAGAAGTTAAAAGACCTCCGTGCATTTTTAGGACTTTCGGGATACTACCGAGAATTTATCAAAAATTATGCGCAGATCGCAGTCCCTTTGTATATGCTAACAAAAAAGGATAAGGAATTTATATGGTCTGATGAATGCGATGTCGCGTATAAGAAGTTAAGTTTTCCTTGACATCTCCGCCAGTATTAGCATTCCCAGACCATGACAAGAAATTTCAACTATACACCGATGCTTGTTCTCATGCAATAGGTGTAGTTTTATGTCACATGCAAAACGGAGTAGAACGCGTCATTTGCTATGTTAGCCGATCGCTGTCGCGACAAGAATAACAATACGGTATCACGGAGAAAGAATGTTTAGCTTTGATATTCGCTGTTAAAAAGCTAGATTGTTATTTACGTTTTACGAATTTTACAGCTTATGTTGATCATGCTGCACTTAAATGGCTCTTTTCTATGACAGAACCAGTAGGCAAATTCGCGAGATGCGTAGCACTACTACAGTCTTACAACATGGAAATCACTTATAAACCTGGAAGTTCGCTAGAAACGCGGACGGTGTTAGTAGACGGGCGTATGACATCTTGTCAGATGAATCGGAGACGTTGTTAGACGTGTTACCGCCATACGATGCTGTTGACAATGTGCAACCAGCGTATGAGTCAGTAAAGCAACCGAAATCAAATACTGACCATAAAGAACGGTACGTTAACAAAATTAGCACGGACTGTGTACAAAATGAAACACGACATCTTTGGACTTTAAGTAACTTACGCGAAGAGCAACGTTCAGATAGCTATTATAAAGATAGTATCAAATATCTCGAAACAAACAAATTACCAGAAGAGATGAAAGCGCGCCGAAATGAATTAATTTTGCAACCATTCTTTTTCATAAATGATGATATTCTTTATCACACAGAGAAACGATATAAACGGAATAATGCGGGCGCTGACGTACACGTACAGGTAGCAGTACCACATTCATTAATACCAGCGGTATTAAGGGAAACTCATTACGCGCCGTTATCTGGACACCTTGGTATAAGCAGGACAATACGTAAAACTTCACTGTTATTTTATTGGCCTAAAATGGGTGCCGATATAACCAAATGGGTTAAAGCTTGTGAAACATGTGCACAGAACGACCGCACAATCAAACTAAAGCTCAAATTTTACCAATGCCGTACGCATCACATCCGTATGAACGAGTGAGCAGATATTTTAGGACCTTTACATCCTTGTGAACATTCGAAAAATCAGTACATCTTAGTGTTTGTGTGTTATTTGACCAAAAACGTCGAATTTGTGCCTTTACGTGATATTAAAGCGTCTACCGTTGCTACCGCATTTTTGCATAATGTTATATGTAGACACGGTACACCTTTGTATCTACATTCAGATCGCGGTACAAACTTTTAGTCTAATATTATGAAAGAGACTTGTAAATTACTTGAAACTAAAAAGACTCAAACGACCAGTTACAGTTTGCAGTGTAATGGACAAAGTGAAAGAATGATGCACACTATCAAAGAAATGTTATCAAAATATATCGACAATGATAACAACTGGGACCGTTACATACCATTTATTCAATTCGCGTATTATATTTCACCGTCAATAGACACAACCGATTACACGCCTTATTTTCTAGTACATGTTAGACACCCGAAATGTCCAACAGACACGAATTTACCTTCGCTCGATACAAGCAAATCGGCTAAGGATTACATAATTCAGGTATTGGAGGATATTGAGATTGCAAGAAAGGTTGCAAAAGACAACATTGAACAACGCAAAACAGAAATACTTAAAAAGACCAATATTAATAGATGCAATCCAAAATTCAATGTTGGTGATATAGTCTACTTGTTTAAGCCCGATGTTAAGTCAGGAATAAATAGAAAGCTTTGGCGTTCATGGGTAGGTCCATTTTACATTGTCGAAAAACTTTCCAACATACATGTCAATCTTCGCCGAAAATTAGATGGTAAACTTATAAAGAATCGAATACATGTAGATCGATTAAAACGCGGTTATATAATGAACCCAATGATACGCGACCGCCGGCTAACAAAGACACCATCGAGCCTGTAACGCTAGATTTTGAAGAAATTCCACCTGATTGCATAGACTTGCAAAATAATAGTTCTGAATCGCAGTCATCGAAAAAGTCAGAAATCAATAAATCCCCGACAAATGATGAACAGGTCTATAACATAGAGAAAATCATTAAGAAAAAATATGTTCAAGGTCGGTGGAAATACAGGGTCAAATGGCTAGGATTTGACGTGAAAGACAATTCGTGGGTTGATTTTGACGACTTGACTACCGAATGCTACAGGTATGTAACAGAAATGCACAGAAAAATACCCACAAAACGATAGAATGCTTTCATTTGTTTTAATAAGATTTATTTACTATAGCGAAAATATAGTCTCTTAGTATTTTTATTCATATTATTTTGTTTTTAATTTTTTTCTCAATCATATATCATTGTACATATAAAATATATAACAGTAGGAAATAGTCGATTTTTTATATTTTAATTCATTTTTTTCTATCCATTTATTTAGTAGAGTTCATTTTACTCATAGTCATTTTCATAGCTAGGATTTATTTCACTTTGTATTTTACACCATATGTTCATTTTTGTTTGACCAAAAAGCTACGGTATTATTTCCCTTGAAGCTCTGACAATCTGTGTTTACATTACCTTAGTTGTTGTTGGTTATTTGTGTTGGGTTTTGCATATTTTAGATATTTACATTTTGAACAGCTGATCACTGTTCATGGGTGTAAGAAATAGATATAGAAGTCATGTGATCAGAATAAATAGGGATTTTATTTGATATTATGTCACGCTTTATAATCGTCTATTTTCTTTTTGACCTTATCAATGGTAACAGCATTATCCGCCTTTCATGAATTAATGTGTCAATGTCTGAAAATGACAGTCAAACAGAACATTTTGTGTTTACTTATTTTTTTTTTTCATATAACTGTTACGATACCATTTTTAAATGTGAATGTTTTCTGTATGTGCTAAGGAAACATTATTGTATTTTTTGCATGTCTACATGCTCAACTTGTTAAACAATAATATGTCTTCAAGCATTAGATAAATACATTTTGGTATGTTTTGCATTTTTATTTTAGTCTATTTTAGTCCATATACCGTAGTTATGTTTTTATTATTCGTATATTCTTAGCTTGTCCAGTTTACTTAATTTCGTAAATTTTTCTTCTTCAAATTTTTACGAATTGATACCAATGAAGTTTATTATTTAATAACAATTCGATTTATAAAGCAAGGAATGTTACAGTAAGAATTAAGATTAAATGCTTGAAGCTATATCAGATTTAAATATAGAAATCAAACACTTTTACATAACTAAGATCACTAAAGAGCTATGACCGTGTAGGATGGGTGTGAATTTATAGCTGTCACATTTGAAGTAGTTGCGTTGGATATCACTGTGATCAAAAATCTATTTCCTGTTCTTAACGTTTTAACAGGTGGTCATTGTCAATGAGATGTAAGGAGTGTGGATTATGTGTGAGAGTTTTAAGTTTGTAATTTGGAAGCAAAGAATTAACATGTTAAAATGATTGTTTATCTAATGTATCATACAACAACGAATAAAAATGTAACTGAACATAACAGAAGTTTTAGTTATACCATTTTGTAGCTAATTCCCTCGTGATGTCCTACAGATAATAAATCTGGACGTCACAAATATGGTGGAGAAATCCGGAGTTTAAATGGCATATAATACCAGATCACAGAAACAAGCCATGTCGGATACTGAGGAGAATCCATCCAATGTTCTTGAACAGACACCTAATAATTACGATATGGACGAACTTAAAAAGTTATTTGATGACATGTCGCAGGCTTTTAAACGTTCGATGGGTAAATCTAGCCTTCCAGGCGTAAATATTAATGTATTTTCGGGACTGCCAAATGAAGATGCTCTGAAATGGCTTGATGATTTTGAGGCATGGATTGCATGCAGTGGCTGGATCCATGATGATGACAAAATTGCTAGCGCCATGAGGCTCAAACTGGATGGCAGTGCACTTTACTGGTTTCATGATTTACCTAATTCCAAAAAACGAAGCCCCCGCTGCTTTGTTTCAAGCTTTTAAAGAGCACTTTGGTAAACTGCATCCAACTCATTTACTAGAACAGGATTTATACGATAGATGTATGTCTCCTGGGGAAAGTTTGGAAGCATATATCGTTGACTTAGAACGTCGTGGGAGACGCCTTCACAAATCGGATAACGAACTAATGGCGGCATCTATTCGTGGACTACCACCAATGCTAAGATTTTTTGTCGTTCAAGGCAACTCAAAGACATTCCTTGGTGCCGTCCAATCAGCTAGAGTGGCCCATGAGTCATTTTCTATGGCAACCATTCAATATCACCACTCCTTCAAGTGACAAACAACAACAGAACCACCGCGTATTAACAAAGTGGATAAAGCTTTCCCTGTATGTCAGCTGTGTGACAGGACTGGACATAGTGCGCGGTGATGTCCAGGTGACAATTTAGACACCTGTCAACTATGCCAGAAAAAAGGACATAGTGCACCGAAATGCAGAAATTATTCTGTAAAAAGAAAAAGCAATCGCAACAAACAAAACATTCAATGTTACAAGTGCCAACAATACGGACACTATGCTCGCGAGTGCTCCAATCCGGGAAACTAAATACGCCTAACAAGGACGGGCAATTTGTTAGGGAAGTAGACACTAATGAAAGGAACAAATGCCCAGAAAAAGTAAGTACCAGTTTTGGTTAATACAATGAAAACAGTGACACTGACTTACAAAC
Source organism: Tegillarca granosa (assembly GCA_029721355.1). NCBI lineage: Eukaryota > Metazoa > Mollusca > Bivalvia > Arcoida > Arcidae > Tegillarca > Tegillarca granosa. Next base: position 70,091 of record JARBDR010000889.1, on the reverse strand, counting down.
TTTTAGTAAAATTTGTATCAGTAAATCTGTTTTGGTAGACAATTATGTAAATATTAGATTTAATAATTTTGTTACTAATGCTATGATTGATACGGGTGTAGATATTTGTGTTATTAACCCATGTATTTTAGCAAAATTAGAGAATGCAGGAGTGGAAGTGCAAGCGTGCGAGTTTGACAGGAGTGCTATTCGCACTGTAAACAATGAAAAGGTAGCCATCACTGGCTTGATTTATGTAAATATGTATATTGTGCCATATCAAGACATGTAAAATTTTATCTTGTACCTGGTTTAAAACCGCACATTATTTTAGGTTTAGAATTTTTAAGGGAGCAGGGAGCTATTATTGATTTTAGTAATAAGTCAATATCATTTGATCATAGCCATCAGTTAATTGCACAGACTAATATTACTGTTCCCCCTCGATCAGAGGTAGTAGTTGTCGCAAAATTAAAGGGTAAATCATTACCAAACAAAGTTTTAGGTCTATCTTCAGAATCATATAGTTTATCTTCACATGGTTTATTAGCAGCTAAGTCTTTGTCGTGCGTGAAGGACGGAACAGTAACACATGGTTTGTGTAACTTAACTGAACATTCAATAACTGAAAAAGAATTCAAATATTGGCAAATTTGTTTGTATCACAAATAAGGACAAATTATTTCATGTTCCAATTGACACCGACAAAACAAACAGGCAGAGTATAAATAACGCTATCCCCGAAAAAGAAAGTAATTCAAACACAAGTATCAAAGGTCATGACCTGACGGAGTCTCAGTCGGATAAATTAAGTAAATTGTTATCAGAATATTCAGATGTTTTTGTTGATAAGACTGGTAGACTAGGTCAGTGTGATATTTTGAAACATGAAATAAAAAAAACCAGACGGTACGCGACCTATAAGACAGAGACCGTATAAATTAGGTGCAAAACAAAAAGAAATTTAAGAGGGGATGGTAAATGATATGCTTGACCAGGGTGTTATAGAACCAAGCACAAGGTCTTGGGCAGCGCCTTGCTTACTTGTATCGAAACGAAATAGCAACGACTTCCGTTTTCGTTGTCGATTACAGAAAGGTCAATGCATGCACTGAGATAAATGCATATCCTTTACCGACAACTGACGATGCTCTTAATACAACCAGCTTACTTCTCCACTCTTGATCTCAAAAGTGGTTTTTATCAAATGGAAATACATCCAAAATCACGCCCTTTCACAGCATGGCGATGCCATCTGGATTATTTCAATTCCGACGTCATCCAATGGGGTTGAAAAATTCACCAGTTATGAGCGGTTTAACGTTTAAATTTTGTTTGATCTATCTTGATGACGTCATTGGCCTTTTCTCCTGACTTTTCAAGCCATATCTGTCACTTACGACAAATATTTCTGAGATTGCGTGAGGCAGGACTAAAATTGCACCCTGACAATGCCATTTTGCACAAAAACAAATACATTACCTTGGACATAAGGTTAGTGCTGGAGGCATATCACCTGACCCCGTAAAAATCGATGATGTGCAAAGTTATCCAGTGCCTCAAAAGTTAAAAGACCTCCGTGCATTATTAGGACTTTCGGGATACTACCGAAAATTTGTCAAAAATTATGCGCAGATCGCAGTCCCTTTGTATATGCTAACAAAAAAGGATAAGGAATTTCTATGGTCTGATGAATGCGATGTCGCGTTTAAGAAGTTAAGTGTTCCTTGACATCTCCGCCAGTATTAGCATTCCCAGACCATGACAAGAAATTTCAACTATACACCGATGCTTGTTCTCATGCAATAGGTGGAGTTTTATGTCACATGCAAAACGGAGTAGAACGCGTCATTTGCTATGTTAGCCGATCGCTGTCGCGACAAGAATAACAATACGGTATCACGGAGAAAGAATGTTTAGCTTTGATAATCGCTGTTAAAAAGCTAGATTGTTATTTACGTTTTAAGAATTTCACAGCTTATGTTGATCATGCTGCACTTAAATGGCTCTTTTCTATGACAGAACCAGTAGGCAAATTCGCGAGATGCGTAGCACTACTACAGTCTTACAACATGGAAATCACTTATAAACCTGGAAGTTCGCATGGAAACGCGGAATGTGTTAGTAGACGGGAGTATGACATCTTGTCAGATGAATCCGAGACGTTGTTAGACGTGTTTACCGTCATACGATGCTGTTGACAATGTGCAACCAGCGTATGAGTCAGTAAAGCAACCGAAATCAAATACCGATCATAAAGAACGGTACGTTAACAAAATTAGCACGGACTGTGTACAAAATGAAACACGACATCTTTGGACTTTAGGTAACTTACGCGAAGAGCAACGTTCAGATAGCTATTATAAAGATATTATCAAATATCTCGAAACAAACAATTACCAGAAGAGATGAAAGCGCGCCGAAATGTATTAATTTTGCAACCATTCTTTTTCATAAATAATGGTATCCTTTATCACACAGAGAAACGATATAACGGAATAATGCGGGCGCTGACGTACACGTACAGGTAGCAGTACCACATTCATTAATACCAGCGGTATTAAGGGAAACTCATAACGCGCCGTTATCTGGACACCTTGGTATAAGCAGGACAATACGTAAAACTTCACTGTTATTTTATTGGCCTAAATGGGTGCCGATATAACCAAATGGGTTAAAGCTTGTGAAACATGTGCACAGCGCAAACGACCACACAATCAAACTAAAGCTCAAATTTTACCAATGCCGTACGCATCACATCCGTTTGAACGAGTGAGCACAGATATTTTAGGACCTTTACATCCTTGTGAACATTCGAAAAATCAGTACATCTTAGTGTTTGTGTGTTATTTGACCAAATACGTCGAATTTGTGCCTTTACGTGATATTAAAGCGTCTACCGTTGCTACCGCATTTTTGCATAATGTTATATGTAGACACTGTACACCTTTGTATCTACATTCAGATCGCGGTACAAACTTTTTGTCTAATATTATGAAGGAGACTTGTAAATTACTTGAAACTAAAAAGACTCAAACGACCAGTTACAGACCGCAGTGTAACGGACAAAGTGAAAGAATGATGCACACTATCAAAGAAATGTTATCAAAATATATCGACAATGATAACAACTGGGACCGTTACATACCATTTATTCAATTCGCGTATTATATTTCACCGTCAATAGACACAACCGATTACACGCCTTATTTTCTAGTACATGGTAGACACCCGAAATGTCCAACAGACACGAATTTACCTTCGCTCGATACAAGCAAATCGGCTAAGGATTACATAATTCAGGTATTGGAGGATATTGAGATTGCAAGAAAGGTTGCAAAAGACAACATTGAACAACGCAAAACAGAAATACTTAAAAAGACCAATATTAATAGATGCAATCCAAAATTCAATGTTGGTGATATAGTCTACTTGTTTAAGCCCGATGTTAAGTCAGGAATAAATAGAAAGCTTTGGCGTTCATGGGTAGGTCCATTTTACATTGTCGAAAAACTTTCCAACATACATGTCAATCTTCGCCGAAAATTAGACGGTAAACTTATAAAGAATCGAATACATGTAGATCGATTAAAACGCGGTTATATAATGAACCCAATGATACGCGACCGCCGGCTAACAAAGACACCATCGAGCCTGTAACGCTAGATTTGAAGAAATTCCACCTGATTGCATAGACTTGCAAAATAATAGTTCTGAATCGCAGTCATCGAAAAAGTCAGAAATCAATAAATCCCCGACAAATGATGAACAGGTCTATAACATAGAGAAAATCATTAAGAAAAAATATGTTCAAGGTCGGTGGAAATACAGGGTCAAATGGCTAGGATTTGACGTGAAAGACAATTCGTGGGTTGATTTTGACGACTTGACTACCGAATGCCAAAGGTATGTAACAGAAATGCACAGAAAAATACCCACAAAACGATAGAATGCTTTCGTTTGTTTTAATTAGATTTATTTACTATAGCGAAAATATAGTCTCTTATTATTTTTATACATATTATTTTGTTTTTAATTTTTTTCTCAATCATATATCATTGTATATATAAAATATATAACAGTAGGAAATAGTCGATTTTTTATATTTTAATTATTTTTTTATCCATTTATTTAGTAGAGTTCATTTTACTCATAGTCATTTTCATAGCTAGGATTTATTTCACTTTGTATTTTACACCATATGTTCATTTTTGTTTAACCAAAAGCTACGGTATTATTTCCCTTGAAGCTCTGACAATCTGTGTTTTACATTACCTTAGTTGTTGTTGGTTATTTGTGTTGGGTTTTGCATATTTTAGATATTTACATTTTGAACAGCTGATCACTGTTCATGGGTGTAAGAAATTGATATAGAAGTCATGTGATCAGAATAAATAGGGATTTTATTTGATATAATGTCACGCTTTATAATTGTCTATTTTTCTTTTTGACCTTATCAATGGTAACAGCATTATCCGCCTTTCATGAATTAATGTGTCAATGTCTGAAAATGACAGTAAGAACATTTTGTGTTTACTTATTATTTATTTTTTCATATAACTGTTACGATACCATTTTTAAATGTGAATGTTATCTGAATGTGCTAAGGAAACATTATTGTATTTTTTGCATGTCTACATGCTCAACTTGTTAAACAATAATATGTCTTCAAGCATTAGATAAATACATTTTGGTATGTTTTGCATTTTTATTTTAGTCTATTTTAGTCATATAACCGTAGTTATGTTTTTATTATTCGTATATTCTTAGCTTGTCCAGTTTACTTAATTTCGTAAATTTTTTCTTCTTCAAATTTTTACGAATTGATACCAATGAAGTTTATTATTTAATAACAATTCGAGTGGATCCGATTTATAAAGCAGGGAGGATGTTACAGTAAGAATTAAGATTAAATGCTTGAAGCTATATCAGATTTAAATATAGAAATCAAACACTTTTACATAACTAAGATCACTAAAGAGCTATGACCGTGTAGGATGGGTGTGAATTTATAGCTGTCACATTTGAAGTAGTTGCGTTGGATATCACTGTGATCAAAAATCTATTTCCTGTTCTTAACGTTTTAACAGGTGGTCATTGTCAATGAGATGTAAGGAGTGTGGATTATGTGTGAGAGTTTTAAGTTTGTAATTTGGAAGCAAAGAATTAACATGTTAAAATGATTGTTTATCTAATGTATCATACAACAACGAATAAAAATGTAACTGAACATAAACAGAAGTTTTAGTTATACCATTTGTAGCTAATTCCCTCGTGATGTCTACAGATAATAAATCTGGACGTCACAAATATGGTGGAGAAATCCGGAGTTTAAATGGCATATAATACCAGATCACAGAAACAAGCCATGTCGGATACTGAGGAGAATCCATCCAATGTTCTTGACCAGACACCTAATAATTACGATATGGACGAACTTAAAAAGTTATTTGATGACATGTCGCAGGCTTTTAAACGTTCGATGGGTAAATCTAGCCTTCCAGGCGTAAATATTAATGTATTTTCGGGACTGCCAAATGAAGATGCTCTGAAATGGCTTGATGATTTTGAGGCATGGATTGCATGCAGTGGCTGGATCCATGATGATGACAAAATTGCTAGCGCCATGAGGCTCAAACTGGATGGCAGTGCACTTTACTGGTTTCATGATTTACCTAATTCCAAAAAACGAAGCCCCGCTGCTTTGTTTCAAGCTTTTAAAGAGCACTTTGGTAAACTGCATCCAACTCATTTACTAGAACAGGATTTATACGATAGATGTATGTCTCCTGGGGAAAGTTTGGAAGCATATATCGTTGACTTAGAACGTCGTGGGAGACGCCTTCACAAATCGGATAACGAACTAATGGCGGCATCTATTCGTGGACTACCACCAATGCTAAGATTTTTTGTCGTTCAAGGCAACTCAAAGACATTCCTTGGTGCCGTCCAATCAGCTAGAGTGGCCCATGAGTCATTTTCTATGGCACCATTCAATATCACCACTCCTTCAAGTGACAAAACAACAACAGAACCACCGCGTATTAACAAAGTGGATAAAGCTTTCCCTGTATGTCAGCTGTGTGACAGGACTGGACATAGTGCGCGGTGATGTCCAGGTGACAATTTAGACACCTGTCAACTATGCCAGAAAAAAGGACATAGTGCACCGAAATGCAGAAATTATTCTGTAAAAAGAAAAAGCAATCGCAACAAACAAAACATTCAATGTTACAAGTGCCAACAATACGGACACTATGCTCGCGAGTGCTCCAATCCGGGAAACTAAATACGCCTAACAAGGACGGGCAATTTGTTAGGGAAGTAGACACTAATGAAAGGAACAAATGCCCAGAAAAAGTAAGTACCAGTTTTGGTTAATACAATGAAAACAGTGACACTGACTTACAAACTTTTAGTAAAATTTGTATCAGTAAATCTGTTTTGGTAGACAATTATGTAAATATTAGATTTAATAATTTTGTTACTTATGCTATGATTGATACGGGTGTAGATATTTGTGTTATTAACCCATGTATTTTAGCAAAATTAGAGAATGCAGGAGTGGAAGTGCAAGCGTGCGAGTTTGACAGGAGTGCTATTCGCACTGTAAACAATGAAAGGTAGCCATCACTGGCTTGATTTATGTAAATATGTATATTGGTGCCATATCAAGACATGTAAAATTTTATCTTGTACCTGGTTTAAAACCGCACATTATTTTAGGTTTAGAATTTTTAAGGGAGCAGGGAGCTATTATTGATTTTAGTAATAAGTCAATATCATTTGATCATAGCCATCAGTTAATTGCACAGACTAATATTACTGTTCCCCCTCGATCAGAGGTAGTAGTTGTCGCAAAATTAAAGGGTAAATCATTACCAAACAAAGTTTTAGGTCTATCTTCAGAATCATATAGTTTATCTTCACATGGTTTATTAGCAGCTAAGTCTTTGTCGTGCGTGAAGGACGGAACAGTAACACATGGTTTGTGTAACTTAACTGAACATTCAATAACTGAAAAAGAATTCAAATATTGGCAAATTTGTTTGTATCACAAATAAGGACAAATTATTTCATGTTCCAATTGACACCGACAAAACAAACAGGCAGAGTATAAATAACGCTATCCCCGAAAAAGAAAGTAATTCAAACACAAGTATCAAAGGTCATGACCTGACGGAGTCTCAGTCGGATAAATTAAGTAAATTGTTATCAGAATATTCAGATGTTTTTGTTGATAAGACTGGTAGACTAGGTCAGTGTGATATTTTGAAACATGAAATAAAAAAACCAGACGGTACGCGACCTATAAGACAGAGACCGTATAAATTAGGTGCAAAACAAAAAGAAATTTAAGAGGGGATGGTAAATGATATGCTTGACCAGGGTGTTATAGAACCAAGCACAAGGTCTTGGGCAGCGCCTTGCTTACTTGTATCGAAACGAAATAGCAACGACTTCCGTTTCGTTGTCGATTACAGAAAGGTCAATGCATGCACTGAGATAAATGCATATCCTTTACCGACAACTGACGATGCTCTTAATACAACCAGCTTACTTCTCCACTCTTGATCTCAAAAGTGGTTTTTATCAAATGGAAATACATCCAAAATCACGCCCTTTCACAGCATGGCGATGCCATCTGGGATTATTTCAATTCCGACGTCATCCAATGGGGTTGAAAAATTCACCAGTTATGAGCGGTTTAACGTTTAAATTTTGTTTGATCTATCTTGATGACGTCATTGCCTTTTCTCCTGACTTTTCAAGCCATATCTGTCACTTACGACAAATATTTCTGAGATTGCGTGAGGCAGGACTAAAATTGCACCCTGACAATGCCATTTTGCACAAAAACAAATACATTACCTTGGACATAAGGTTAGTGCTGGAGGCATATCACCTGACCCCGTAAAAATCGATGATGTGCAAAGTTATCCAGTGCCTCAAAAGTTAAAAGACCTCCGTGCATTATTAGGACTTTCGGGATACTACCGAAAATTTGTCAAAAATTATGCGCAGATCGCAGTCCCTTTGTATATGCTAACAAAAAAGGATAAGGAATTTCTATGGTCTGATGAATGCGATGTCGCGTTTAAGAAGTTAAGTGTTCCTTGACATCTCCGCCAGTATTAGCATTCCCAGACCATGACAAGAAATTTCAACTATACACCGATGCTTGTTCTCATGCAATAGGTGGAGTTTTATGTCACATGCAAAACGGAGTAGAACGCGTCATTTGCTATGTTAGCCGATCGCTGTCGCGACAAGAATAACAATACGGTATCACGGAGAAAGAATGTTTAGCTTTGATAATCGCTGTTAAAAAGCTAGATTGTTATTTACGTTTTAAGAATTTCACAGCTTATGTTGATCATGCTGCACTTAAATGGCTCTTTTCTATGACAGAACCAGTAGGCAAATTCGCGAGATGCGTAGCACTACTACAGTCTTACAACATGGAAATCACTTATAAACCTGGAAGTTCGCATGGAAACGCGGAATGTGTTAGTAGACGGGAGTATGACATCTTGTCAGATGAATCCGAGACGTTGTTAGACGTGTTACCGTCATACGATGCTGTTGACAATGTGCAACCAGCGTATGAGTCAGTAAAGCAACCGAAATCAAATACCGACCATAAAGAACGGTACGTTAACAAAATTAGCACGGACTGTGTACAAAATGAAACACGACATCTTTGGACTTTAGGTAACTTACGCGAAGAGCAACGTTCAGATAGCTATTATAAAGATATTATCAAATATCTCGAAACAAACAATTACCAGAAGAGATGAAAGCGCGCCGAAATGTATTAATTTTGCAACCATTCTTTTTCATAAATAATGGTATCCTTTATCACACAGAGAAACGATATAAACGGAATAATGCGGGCGCTGACGTACACGTACAGGTAGCAGTACCACATTCATTAATACCAGCGGTATTAAGGGAAACTCATAACGCGCCGTTATCTGGACACCTTGGTATAAGCAGGACAATACGTAAAACTTCACTGTTATTTTATTGGCCTAAAATGGGTGCCGATATAACCAAATGGGTTAAAGCTTGTGAAACATGTGCACAGCGCAAACGACCACACAATCAAACTAAAGCTCAAATTTTACCAATGCCGTACGCATCACATCCGTTTGAACGAGTGAGCACAGATATTTTAGGACCTTTACATCCTTGTGAACATTCGAAAAATCAGTACATCTTAGTGTTTGTGTGTTATTTGACCAAATACGTCGAATTTGTGCCTTTACGTGATATCAAAGTGTCTACTGTTGCTACCGCATTTTTGCATAATGTTATATGTAGACACTGTACACCTTTGTATCTACACTCAGATCGCGGTACAAACTTTTTGTCTAATATTATGAAAGAGACTTGTAAATTACTTGAAACTAAAAAGACTCAAACGACCAGTTACAGACCGCAGTGTAACGGACAAAGTGAAAGAATGATGCACACTATCAAAGAAATGTTATCAAAATATATCGACAATGATAACAACTGGGACCGTTACATACCATTTATTCAATTCGCGTATTATATTTCACCGTCAATAGACACAACCGATTACACGCCTTATTTTCTAGTACATGGTAGACACCCGAAATGTCCAACAGACACGAATTTACCTTCGCTCGATACAAGCAAATCGGCTAAGGATTACATAATTCAGGTATTGGAGGATATTGAGATTGCAAGAAATGTTGCAAAAGACAACATTGAACAACGCAAAACAGAAATACTTAAAAAGACCAATATTAATAGATGCATCCAAAATTCAATGTTGGTGATATAGTCTACTTGTTTAAGCCCGATGTTAAGTCAGGAATAAATAGAAAGCTTTGGCGTTCATGGGTAGGTCCATTTTACATTGTCGAAAAACTTTCCAACATACATGTCAATCTTCGCCGAAAATTAGACGGTAAACTTATAAAGAATCGAATACATGTAGATCGATTAAAACGCGGTTATATAATGAACCCAATGATACGCGACCGCCGGCTAACAAAGACACCATCGAGCCTGTAACGCTAGATTTTGAAGAAATTCCACCTGATTGCATAGACTTGCAAAATAATAGTTCTGAATCGCAGTCATCGAAAAAGTCAGAAATCAATAAATCCCCGACAAATGATGAACAGGTCTATAACATAGAGAAAATCATTAAGAAAAAATATGTTCAAGGTCGGTGGAAATACAGGGTCAAATGGCTAGGATTTGACGTGTAAGACAATTCGTATGTTGATTTTGACGACTTGACTACCGAATGCCAAAGGTATGTAACAGAAATGCACAGAAAAATACCCACAAAACGATAGAATGCTTTCGTTTGTTTTAATTAGATTTATTTACTATAGCGAAAATATAGTCTCTTATTATTTTTATACATATTATTTTGTTTTTAATTTTTTTCTCAATCATATATCATTGTATATATAAAATATATAACAGTAGGAAATAGTCGATTTTTTTATATTTTAATTTATTTTTTTATCCATTTATTTAGTAGAGTTCATTTTACTCATAGTCATTTTCATAGCTAGGATTTATTTCACTTTGTATTTTACACCATATGTTCATTTTTGTTTAACCAAAAAGCTACGGTATTATTTCCCTTGAAGCTCTGACAATCTGTGTTTTACATTACCTTAGTTGTTGTTGGTTATTTGTGTTGGGTTTTGCATATTTTAGATATTTACATTTTGAACAGCTGATCACTGTTCATGGGTGTAAGAAATAGATATAGAAGTCATGTGATCAGAATAAATAGGGATTTTATTTGATATTATGTCACGCTTTATAATCGTCTATTTTCTTTTTGACCTTATCAATGGTAACAGCATTATCCGCCTTTCATGAATTAATGTGTCAATGTCTGAAAATGACAGTCAAACAGAACATTTTGTGTTTACTTATTTTTTTTTTTCATATAACTGTTACGATACCATTTTTAAATGTGAATGTTTTCTGTATGTGCTAAGGAAACATTATTGTATTTTTTGCATGTCTACATGCTCAACTTGTTAAACAATAATATGTCTTCAAGCATTAGATAAATACATTTTGGTATGTTTTGCATTTTTATTTTAGTCTATTTTAGTCATATAACCGTAGTTATGTTTTTATTATTCGTATATTCTTAGCTTGTCCAGTTTACTTAATTTCGTAAATTTTTTCTTCTTCAAATTTTTACGAATTGATACCAATGAAGTTTATTATTTAATAACAATTCGATTTATAAAGCAGGGAATGTTACAGTAAGAATTAAGATTAAATGCTTGAAGCTATATCAGATTTAAATATAGAAATCAAACACTTTTACATAACTAAGATCACTAAAGAGCTATGACCGTGTAGGATGGGTGTGAATTTATAGCTGTCACATTTGAAGTAGTTGCGTTGGATATCACTGTGATCAAAAATCTATTTCCTGTTCTTAACGTTTTAACAGGTGGTCATTGTCAATGAGATGTAAGGAGTGTGGATTATGTGTGAGAGTTTTAAGTTTGTAATTTGGAAGCAAAGAATTAACATGTTAAAATGATTGTTTATCTAATGTATCATACAACAACGAATAAAAATGTAACTGAACATAAACAGAAGTTTTAGTTATACCATTTGTAGCTAATTCCCTCGTGATGTCTACAGATAATAAATCTGGACGTCACAAATATGGTGGAGAAATCCGGAGTTTAAATGGCATATAATACCAGATCACAGAAACAAGCCATGTCGGATACTGAGGAGAATCCATCCAATGTTCTTGAACAGACACCTAATAATTACGATATGGACGAACTTAAAAAGTTATTTGATGACATGTCGCAGGCTTTTAAACGTTCGATGGGTAAATCTAGCCTTCCAGGCGTAAATATTAATGTATTTTCGGGACTGCCAAATGAAGATGCTCTGAAATGGCTTGATGATTTTGAGGCATGGATTGCATGCAGTGGCTGGATCCATGATGATGACAAAATTGCTAGCGCCATGAGGCTCAAACTGGATGGCAGTGCACTTTACTGGTTTCATGATTTACCTAATTCCAAAAAACGAAGCCCCGCTGCTTTGTTTCAAGCTTTTAAAGAGCACTTTGGTAAACTGCATCCAACTCATTTACTAGAACAGGATTTATACGATAGATGTATGTCTCCTGGGGAAAGTTTGGAAGCATATATCGTTGACTTAGAACGTCGTGGGAGACGCCTTCACAAATCGGATAACGAACTAATGGCGGCATCTATTCGTGGACTACCACCAATGCTAAGATTTTTTGTCGTTCAAGGCAACTCAAAGACATTCCTTGGTGCCGTCCAATCAGCTAGAGTGGCCCATGAGTCATTTTCTATGGCACCATTCAATATCACCACTCCTTCAAGTGACAAAACAACAACAGAACCACCGCGTATTAACAAAGTGGATAAAGCTTTCCCTGTATGTCAGCTGTGTGACAGGACTGGACATAGTGCGCGGTGATGTCCAGGTGACAATTTAGACACCTGTCAACTATGCCAGAAAAAAGGACATAGTGCACCGAAATGCAGAAATTATTCTGTAAAAAGAAAAAGCAATCGCAACAAACAAAACATTCAATGTTACAAGTGCCAACAATACGGACACTATGCTCGCGAGTGCTCCAATCCGGGAAACTAAATACGCCTAACAAGGACGGGCAATTTGTTAGGGAAGTAGACACTAATGAAAGGAACAAATGCCCAGAAAAAGTAAGTACCAGTTTTGGTTAATACAATGAAAACAGTGACACTGACTTACAAACTTTTAGTAAAATTTGTATCAGTAAATCTGTTTTGGTAGACAATTATGTAAATATTAGATTTAATAATTTTGTTACTTATGCTATGATTGATACGGGTGTAGATATTTGTGTTATTAACCCATGTATTTTAGCAAAATTAGAGAATGCAGGAGTGGAAGTGCAAGCGTGCGAGTTTGACAGGAGTGCTATTCGCACTGTAAACAATGAAAAGGTAGCCATCACTGGCTTGATTTATGTAAATATGTATATTGGTGCCATATCAAGACATGTAAAATTTTATCTTGTACCTGGTTTAAAACCGCACATTATTTTAGGTTTAGAATTTTTAAGGGAGCAGGGAGCTATTATTGATTTTAGTAATAAGTCAATATCATTTGATCATAGCCATCAGTTAATTGCACAGACTAATATTACTGTTCCCCCTCGATCAGAGGTAGTAGTTGTCGCAAAATTAAAGGGTAAATCATTACCAAACAAAGTTTTAGGTCTATCTTCAGAATCATATAGTTTATCTTCACATGGTTTATTAGCAGCTAAGTCTTTGTCGTGCGTGAAGGACGGAACAGTAACACATGGTTTGTGTAACTTAACTGAACATTCAATAACTGAAAAAGAATTCAAATATTGGCAAATTTGTTTGTATCACAAATAAGGACAAATTATTTCATGTTCCAATTGACACCGACAAAACAAACAGGCAGAGTATAAATAACGCTATCCCCGAAAAAGAAAGTAATTCAAACACAAGTATCAAAGGTCATGACCTGACGGAGTCTCAGTCGGATAAATTAAGTAAATTGTTATCAGAATATTCAGATGTTTTTGTTGATAAGACTGGTAGACTAGGTCAGTGTGATATTTTGAAACATGAAATAAAAAAAACCAGACGGTACGCGACCTATAAGACAGAGACCGTATAAATTAGGTGCAAAACAAAAAGAAATTTAAGAGGGGATGGTAAATGATATGCTTGACCAGGGTGTTATAGAACCAAGCACAAGGTCTTGGGCAGCGCCTTGCTTACTTGTATCGAAACGAAATAGCAACGACTTCCGTTTCGTTGTCGATTACAGAAAGGTCAATGCATGCACTGAGATAAATGCATATCCTTTACCGACAACTGACGATGCTCTTAATACAACCAGCTTACTTCTCCACTCTTGATCTCAAAAGTGGTTTTTATCAAATGGAAATACATCCAAAATCACGCCCTTTCACAGCATGGCGATGCCATCTGGGATTATTTCAATTCCGACGTCATCCAATGGGGTTGAAAAATTCACCAGTTATGAGCGGTTTAACGTTTAAATTTTGTTTGATCTATCTTGATGACGTCATTGCCTTTTCTCCTGACTTTTCAAGCCATATCTGTCACTTACGACAAATATTTCTGAGATTGCGTGAGGCAGGACTAAAATTGCACCCTGACAATGCCATTTTGCACAAAAACAAATACATTACCTTGGACATAAGGTTAGTGCTGGAGGCATATCACCTGACCCCGTAAAAATCGATGATGTGCAAAGTTATCCAGTGCCTCAAAAGTTAAAAGACCTCCGTGCATTATTAGGACTTTCGGGATACTACCGAAAATTTGTCAAAAATTATGCGCAGATCGCAGTCCCTTTGTATATGCTAACAAAAAAGGATAAGGAATTTCTATGGTCTGATGAATGCGATGTCGCGTTTAAGAAGTTAAGTGTTCCTTGACATCTCCGCCAGTATTAGCATTCCCAGACCATGACAAGAAATTTCAACTATACACCGATGCTTGTTCTCATGCAATAGGTGGAGTTTTATGTCACATGCAAAACGGAGTAGAACGCGTCATTTGCTATGTTAGCCGATCGCTGTCGCGACAAGAATAACAATACGGTATCACGGAGAAAGAATGTTTAGCTTTGATAATCGCTGTTAAAAAGCTAGATTGTTATTTACGTTTTAAGAATTTCACAGCTTATGTTGATCATGCTGCACTTAAATGGCTCTTTTCTATGACAGAACCAGTAGGCAAATTCGCGAGATGCGTAGCACTACTACAGTCTTACAACATGGGAATCACTTATAAACCTGGAAGTTCGCATGGAAACGCGGAATGTGTTAGTAGACGGGAGTATGACATCTTGTCAGATGAATCCGAGACGTTGTTAGACGTGTTACCGTCATACGATGCTGTTGACAATGTGCAACCAGCGTATGAGTCAGTAAAGCAACCGAAATCAAATACCGACCATAAAGAACGGTACATTAACAAAATTAGCACGGACTGTGTACAAAATGAAACACGACATCTTTGGACTTTAGGTAACTTACGCGAAGAGCAACGTTCAGATAGCTATTATAAAGATATTATCAAATATCTCGAAACAAACAATTACCAGAAGAGATGAAAGCGCGCCGAAATGTATTAATTTTGCAACCATTCTTTTTCATAAATAATGGTATCCTTTATCACACAGAGAAACGATATAAACGGAATAATGCGGGCGCTGACGTACACGTACAGGTAGCAGTACCACATTCATTAATACCAGCGGTATTAAGGGAAACTCATAACGCGCCGTTATCTGGACACCTTGGTATAAGCAGGACAATACGTAAAACTTCACTGTTATTTTATTGGCCTAAAATGGGTGCCGATATAACCAAATGGGTTAAAGCTTGTGAAACATGTGCACAGCGCAAACGACCACACAATCAAACTAAAGCTCAAATTTTACCAATGCCGTACGCATCACATCCGTTTGAACGAGTGAGCACAGATATTTTAGGACCTTTACATCCTTGTGAACATTCGAAAAATCAGTACATCTTAGTGTTTGTGTGTTATTTGACCAAATACGTCGAATTTGTGCCTTTACGTGATATCAAAGTGTCTACCTGTTGCTACCGCATTTTTGCATAATGTTATATGTAGACACTGTACACCTTTGTATCTACACTCAGATCGCGGTACAAACTTTTTGTCTAATATTATGAAAGAGACTTGTAAATTACTTGAAACTAAAAAGACTCAAACGACCAGTTACAGACCGCAGTGTAACGGACAAAGTGAAAGAATGATGCACACTATCAAAGAAATGTTATCAAAATATATCGACAATGATAACAACTGGGACCGTTACATACCATTTATTCAATTCGCGTATTATATTTCACCGTCAATAGACACAACCGATTACACGCCTTATTTTCTAGTACATGGTAGACACCCGAAATGTCCAACAGACACGAATTTACCTTCGCTCGATACAAGCAAATCGGCTAAGGATTACATAATTCAGGTATTGGAGGATATTGAGATTGCAAGAAATGTTGCAAAAGACAACATTGAACAACGCAAAACAGAAATACTTAAAAAGACCAATATTAATAGATGCAATCCAAAATTCAATGTTGGTGATATAGTCTACTTGTTTAAGCCCGATGTTAAGTCAGGAATAAATAGAAAGCTTTGGCGTTCATGGGTAGGTCCATTTTACATTGTCGAAAAACTTTCCAACATACATGTCAATCTTCGCCGAAAATTAGACGGTAAACTTATAAAGAATCGAATACATATAGATCGATTAAAACGCGGTTATATAATGAACCCAATGATACGCGACCGCCGGCTAACAAAGACACCATCGAGCCTGTAACGCTAGATTTTGAAGAAATTCCACCTGATTGCATAGACTTGCAAAATAATAGTTCTGAATCGCAGTCATCGAAAAAGTCAGAAATCAATAAATCCCCGACAAATGATGAACAGGTCTATAACATAGAGAAAATCATTAAGAAAAAATATGTTCAAGGTCGGTGGAAATACAGGGTCAAATGGCTAGGATTTGACGTGTAAGACAATTCGTATGTTGATTTTGACGACTTGACTACCGAATGCCAAAGGTATGTAACAGAAATGCACAGAAAAATACCCACAAAACGATAGAATGCTTTCGTTTGTTTTAATTAGATTTATTTACTATAGCGAAAATATAGTCTCTTATTATTTTTATACATATTATTTTGTTTTTAATTTTTTTCTCAATCATATATCATTGTATATATAAAATATATAACAGTAGGAAATAGTCGATTTTTTTATATTTTAATTTATTTTTTATCCATTTATTTAGTAGAGTTCATTTTACTCATAGTCATTTTCATAGCTAGGATTTATTTCACTTTGTATTTTACACCATATGTTCATTTTTGTTTAACCAAAAAGCTACGGTATTATTTCCCTTGAAGCTCTGACAATCTGTGTTTTACATTACCTTAGTTGTTGTTGGTTATTTGTGTATAGGGATTTTATTTGATATAATGTCACGCTTTATAATTGTCTATTTTTCTTTTTGACCTTATCAATGGTAACAGCATTATCCGCCTTTCATGAATTAATGTGTCAATGTCTGAAAATGACAGTAAGAACATTTTGTGTTTACTTATTATTTATTTTTCATATAACTGTTACGATACCATTTTTAAATGTGAATGTTATCTGAATGTGCTAAGGAAACATTATTGTATTTTTTGCATGTCTACATGCTTAACTTGTTAAACAATAATATGTCTTCAAGCATTAGATAAATACATTTTGGTATGTTTTGCATTTTTATTTTAGTCTATTTTAGTCATATAACCGTAGTTATGTTTTTATTATTCGTATATTCTTAGCTTGTCCAGTTTACTTAATTTCGTAAATTTTTTCTTAAATTTTTACGAATTGATACCAATAAAGTTTATTATTTAATAACAATTCGAGTGGATCCGAATTTTATAAAGCAGGGAGTGATGTTACAGTAAGAATTAAGATTAAATTCTTGAAGCTATATCAGATTGAATTATAGAAATCAAACACTTTTACATAACTAAGACCACCAAAGAGCTATGTCCGTGAAGATGGGTGTGAATTTATAGCTGTCACATTTGAAGTAGTTGCGTTGGATATCACTGTGATCAAAATTCTATTTCCTGTTCTTAACGTTTTAACAGGTGGTCATTGTCAATGCAAGAGAGATGTAAGGAGTGTGGATTATGTGTGAGAGTTTTAAGTTTGTAATTTGGAAGCAAAGAGTTAACATGTTAAAATGATTGTTTATCTAATGTATCATACAACAACGAATAAAAATGTAACTGGACATAAACAGAAGTTTTAGTTATACCATTTGTAGCTAATTCCCTCGTGATGTCTACAGATAATAAATCCGGACGTCACAAATAGAATGGAGTAAGGGTGTTTTGCGCCCAATTCAGTTTCTTCAGGAAAAATAATGGTAAATATAATATTTCTTTAAGTAAAACAAATTTTATACAATGGAATGAAGTAATAGTGTTATACGCCAAATCCAGATTCTTTTACGAAAAAAAAGGTTTAAATATAGTATTTTAAATAGAAATAATTTAAATGTGAGATTCAGTAATGGTATTTTAAGCTCAAGTCAAAATTACTTCATTTATATCGAGGCGGACAGTTTTTGAATGGAAGAAGAAACTGAAGTGCCCAAAAAACATAATGACCTTCGTCAAGCAAACTGATAAATTCCTTACATTATGATCTGTCCGTTTAGGGTTCGAAACTATGCAAACAATATCCCGAGATACGCTTGTGGTCTACTGTTTTATCATGAGACAGTTTGGGTATGTAGGTCAGTAAGGACTCGGTAAGCTGCTACTCTTACAATAAGAGGCCTATGTAAATAAAACGCAGTTAAGTTTAAGAAAATATTTATAAAGAACATTCGCACCGATCACATCCGTTAGCGTCTTTTTTGTATTTCGGAGGATTACCACAATTTAAAACGCAAAACATCGGTGCACATGTTGGTTTCGCCGTTATCTGTAAATTCCGCTTTGATGTTGATGCTGAAAATTAGAATTAAATGTTTAAAATACAGAGTTACCATGTATGTAAATAAAGCTACTTTAGTAATATTTTAGAGTTTTTTTCGCTTCATATCCGGTTTTACAATCATTGACTTAATTGAGTGCCAACTCAACTCAAATGAGAAAATAAATCAATGTCAAATTTTGAGACATAACACAATTAAAACTAAATATCTTATGCCATGTTTAAATTGTTTAATGTAGGTTTGTCAAACAAAACATAACATTGTCCCCAAAAAAATTGATAAGAGAAAAAGTTGAGTGTACACTCAATGAAATTTCACGGCGTATCACGTGATACCTCATAGGGTTTGTGCGAAACAATTATTTCTATTAACAATAGAATCGCATAAAGTGACGTTTTCCCGTAATAACGTTTATTCGAGAATATTTGATGTAAACGTCATCCATTTCATTCCGCACAAACGTTAAGAGGTAATGATCACGTGGTATGCTGACGAGTGAATTATTGTGAAACTGGTGTCAAATCATTGTGACGTCGTCGCGTGATGATGTTAATCATTCTTTGTATTTTTTCCTACATTAATTGAATGTCACCCTGAATCATTATAAGAAAGACTGAGCTGATTACCATTGAATTTTATGTCCGGGGAATATCATAATGTCAAAATCCATCCAATTCACCAAATGATTAACAAGTAGAAGAAAATTATAATTCAAAATATCTGTAGGCTACATCAATCGAATGTTTTCACTAAAAAGGTGTAACAAGAAAAGAAAGAAACTAAATTGAAGTCACGTTGTTGAAATATGCTCCCTATAGTGGTTTACAAACTTGTGCTCTTGGACCGGTTTACACACACACACACACACACACAGTATATATATACATGTATATATAAGTTACAAACCTCCACAAATCTGAAAGTCACATATAGGACAGAAGTTGTTATCATACGTGGCGCACCCTGGCGGACAGTTCAGTGGAAAAACGGGACAAGCTGCAATATACATGGATAAATTAGTAACGTTTAAAATAAATCAATATTTGAAAGAATAAACCATGAACAAATACGCGTAATAAATGGAAAAATGAACTTCATTTTCATTTATTACAATTTTTCCATTTAGTTACTCGTATTTGTTCATGGTTTATTCTTTCATTGACAAATTCTTCATACAATGGTGTTCATCTTTCTATCACGTGACTGCTCTTAAACAAGGTTTGTCCTTAGGCGAGATTTATCCTTGGGCGAGATGTTCTTGTGTCAAGAAATTCGACCTTTGCAGTGCACTTAGGGGAATGTGCAAGGAGTGTTTTTTTTACGTGCAACGCCTGCCGTGACATGGAGCATAGGTTTTTAAGGTCTTTCCCGACTTTAATTTCTTTATGCCGAGTGCTTGGAAAAAGAGCAGTCATTACGAATTTTTAAGTCTTGGTCATATCCGGCCGCCGTTCGAACCCACACTGGTACATACAAAGCGAGCCCTCTACCAAATGAGCTACCGTAATGGTACTAGAAAAAAGACTTGAAATACAAATAAATAAATAAATAAATAAATAAATAAATAGATTAATTCATGTATATAAATAACTAAATAAATAAATAAATAAATCTAAACAAATAAATGAAATAAATACATAAATACATTTATATAAATAAATAAATAAATAAATAAATAAATGAAAAAAATGAAATAAATGAAATAAATAAAATAAAAATAAAGTAACCAATTAATTAATACTTACTGGCTGTCGATGACGATGACGCTGTCACAGTCGTTAAGGTAAAATTTCCAGAGTTTGTCGTTTTCGGTGGCGTAATGTTGTTTGTGACTTTATTTGTTTTCGGTGGTGTTATATTATTTATTGTTTGTTTTGACATCGATGTTGTCTTCGATGTCGATATTACTTTCGATGTGCTATTATCGGGTGTCGTGGATGCTAGCGCTGTTGGCGTTATGGCTGACGATGTTTTGTTTAAAGAAGGCGTTGTAGATTGTTTCGTCGGAGGTGTTAATGTAATAGGTGTAAAACGCGTTGTCGGCGTCGATATTGTTGTTTGTGTAGGCGGTGTTGTTGATGGTGTTGTCGGTGCATTGGGTGTTGTTGATGGTGGAACTGGTGTAGTGGGTTTTGTTGATGGTGGTGTTGGTGTAGGCGTTGTTTTTGATGGTGTTGTCGGTGCATTGGGTGTTGCTGATAGTGGAACTGGTGTAGTGGGTTTCGTTGATGGTGGTGTTTGTGTGGGCGGTGTTGTTGATGGTGTTGTCGGTGCCTTGGGTGTTGTTGATGGTGGAACTGGTGTAATAGGTTTTGTTGATGGTGGTATTGGTGTAGGCGTTGTTTTTGATGGTGTTGTCGGTGCATTGGGTGTTGCTGATAGTGGTACTGGTGTAGAAGGTTTTGTTAAGGGTGGTGTTTGTGTAGGCGGTGTTGTTGATGGTGTTGTCGGTGCATTGGGTGTTGTTGATGGTGACACTGGTGTAATGGGTTTTGTTGATGGTGGTGTTGGTGTAGTCGGTGTTGTTGATAGTATTGTCGGTGCATTGGGTGTTGTTGATGGTGGAACTGGTGTAGTGGGTTTTGTTGATGGTGGTGTTGGTGTAGGTGGTGTTGTTGATGGTATTGTCGGTGCATTTGGTGTTGTTGATGGTGGAACTGGTGTAGTGGGTTTTGTTGATGGTGGTGTTGGTGTAGGCGGTGTTGTTGATGGTGTTGTCGGTGCATTGGGTGTTGTTGATGGTGGAACTGGTGTAGTGGGTTTTGTTGATGGTGGTGTTGGTGTAGTCGGTGTTGTTGATGGTATTGTCGGTGCATTTGGTGTTGTTGATGGTGGAACTAGTGTAGTGGGTTTTGTTGATGGTGGTGTTGGTGTAGGCGGTGTTGTTGATGGTGTTGTTGGTGTCATGGGTGCTGTTGATGTTGGAACTGGTGTAGTGTGTTTTGTTGATAATGGTTTTGGTGTAGGCGGTGATGTTGATGGTGTTGTCGGTGCATTGGCTGTTGTTGATGGCGGAACTGGTGTAGTGGGTTTTGTTGATGGTGGTGTTGGTGTAGTCGGCGATATTGATGGTGTTGTCGGCGCATTCGGTGTTGTTGATGGTGGCACTGGTGTAGTGGGTTTTGTTGATGGTGGTGTTGGTGTAGGCGATGTTGTTGATAGTGTTGTTGTTGTCATGGGTGTTGTTGATGGTGGAACTGGTGTAGTGGGTTTTGTTGATGGTGGTGTTGGTGTAGGCGGTGTTGTTGATGCTGTTTTCGGTGTATTGGGTGTTGTTGGTGGCACTGGTGTAGAGGGTGTTGCTGACGGTGTTGGTGGTAAAGTTGGTGTTGTTGATGTTGTTGTCAGTGTCGTTGGTGTTGTGGGCGTCATTGATGTTTGAGTTGTAGGAGTGGTCGATGTCACTGATGTCGTCGGCGTTGGAGTTGTAGCAGTGGTCGGTGTCGTTGGCGTCGTCGGCGTTGGAGTTGAAAGAGTGGTCGGGGTCGTTGGCGTCGTCGACCTTGGAGTTGAAGGAGTGGTCGGGGTCGTTGGCGTCGTCGGACTCGTTGGTTGAGGTTGTGTTGTTTGTTGACTACCTTATAATGAAAACAAATAATAATAATAATAATAATAATAATAATGATAATAAAGCTTTGAAAGATACAATTTTACAATATTCAAGCCCCTTGGGAAAAGCTTATGTAAACAATTATTATCGATTCATTACAGTATTGTTTTACTAGAAATTTTGATATTAAGGTCCAAACAACTTTTAAACATTGAAAACAAATGTTAGACACAAATTTTTTTTTAATTCGCGTTTTAAATAATAATCAATAAAAACGTTCTGAAAACGTTCGTGAGACAACACCTAATAAATTGATAACCAAAAAATAGAATAAATAAATAATGAATGAATGAATGTATGAATAAATAAATAAATAAATAAATAGTTAAAATTATGTACCTTTTATGCACTAATGTACACACAAAAATATCAAAATTGGAAAATTAAACGACCTACCGCCACTACTGCACGTGCATCTTACACATCCGGATTCGGGGTTTATAATCATACACTGCAGAGGACAATTGGGAATATATTTTTCACATGCTGTTCCTGGATTTTGACCTGTTCCGGGAAGCAAATTTTTGTTGGATCCCGGTTGAGCTATGTTTTAAAAAATATAACAAATAGATAGATGATAGATCGATAAATAAATAAGGAAAAATAAATAAATAAATAAATATGGAATAAATTAAGATAAATAAATAAACCAAATAAGTTAATAAATAAATAAATAAATAAAAATGGATAATTTGAAGGAAAAATTGAATGAATGAATGAATGAATGAAAAATAAATAAACATTTTATGCCATTACAAATAGATCACTTGATAGGATGCTCAAAGTTAAAAACGAAACTCAAAAAAACTTTACTGATATATATATTACAAAATGTCACATACCTCCACTTGTGCTGCATATCGGGCATCCATCTTGGTCACGTGTTATTGAAAAGGGGGGACAATTCAATGGAACCGGTGGGCAAGCTGGAATGAAATATGATTTAAAAATCTTAAATTTTAAAAGCTTAAGAGAGTAATATTGCGATCCAGTAGTACAACCTTTGGTAACCTTCGACATGCAACTTCAGAGATAGAACATAGCCTTCGATATTTCATTTAGATGGAATAATGCATTTTGTGTAAAAAATTGGGTATGTAATTAAATTAACCGGAGGATTTTATTTTCATCAAGGATTTTCGATTTCGGGTAGTAAAATGACATTCAAAATTGTATTTAACATTAACATGTTTGTGGAAGATGAAACAACAGTTCTGCATAGAAAACCATGAATGAAACAATACTTACTTGCAGCTCCACTTCCCGAGCCACTAGACGGACTTCCTGTTCCACTTCCTGTAGAACTTCCGGAACTACTACCTGATGAACTTCCAGAGGTGCTCCCGGATATACTCCCCGACGAAATTCCAGATGATCCCGACCCTGATGAACTTGACCCCGACGAACTTCCAGATGTACTTCCGGATGTTCCAGATCCAGACGACATTCCATTTAGATACTGATTCCATTGTTTATTTGGATCGAAATTTCCAACTTAAAGACATAAAATATCAAGCTAATAAAAGTAATTTAAAAAAAAATATGAAACATTGTATTTGATCATCATAAAAAAAATATTTTTTACATTTAACTTAAGTCTATAAAGATCAAATAATCGGTCAGAGTGACCTTCTTTTCCAACTGCACAGAAGATTCAACAATATATGTATAATTAAGTCCCAAACTTTTGTAATGTTATGTAATGAAATGTATGAAAAAAACTAATAATCTTATTATCGTTACGTTAAAGGTCAGCAAACTAAAAACAAAATATGAGTTACAGTGACCTACATCCTGATGATCCACTTCCTGTGGAGGAACCACTGCTTCCGCTACTTGAACTGCTGGAACCACCTAAAATAAATAAATTAATAATTTAAAAGTAGAAATAATAATAAAAAATTGAGGTATCTTAAACGATTCACTTTTAAGGAAAGAGTGGAGTTGAGAAATGTTTTGTTTTCCATCCAATCAGTGTGTTTGTTTAGTCTTATATAGTCTCAATCAAGTATTTTCTATAGAAATATAGAAAAATGCAGAAAAAAAATTATGCTTGTCAACAGCACATTACTATACATAAAATGTTGCAAAATGAACTAAAAGAAATTCTACTACTTCTACAACAACATGTAATAATAATAATAATAATCATCATCATCATCATCATCGTCGTCGTCGTCGTCGTCATTATCATCATCAACATTTTAAAGGCATTTAAGATCGGTTCACTGTTTTTAAAACTCTTTTAGAACAGATTTGAGACAGAAAATGGCAAAATGTCGCTGAGGTCTTTAAAAAAAAGGTGATGAGTTGGAAGAAAGGAGGAATGGAGGAAGTCCCTTTACAGATTGATTGATTAATTAAGTAATTAATCAATTAATAAACTAATCAATAAATTACCTTGACAAGGACAGGTAAAACAGCCATTTGAAAAGGTCATACAAGGACACATGAATCCAATAGAGGGACATCTTCTTTGTCTTATAAAGGCACCTAAAATAAAAATTATGTTTTGAATTAAAATAGGTAATAATATCAAAAATAACAAAAAAAAATGTCTTATAAAGGCACATAATATTTATATATATCAAATTCAAATTCAATTGGACATAATATCAGAACTAGAAGAAAATCAATAAATTTCTCTATTCTCTTAAATAGTTTACACTTTAAGTATTTTACTCAGTTATAAAGACAGAAGGCCAAAATATCTTTACTGCGCTGAAAGAAAGAAAGAAAGAAAGAAAGGAAGGAAGGAAAGAAGGAAGGAAAGAAAGAAAGGAAGGAAGGAAGGAAGGAAGGACGGAAAATGAAAGTAAGAAAAAGAAAGAAAGGAAGAAAAAAGAAATGAATGACGGAAAAGAATGAAAGA
>JARBDR010000889.1:0-40000 GCA_029721355.1 Tegillarca granosa | reverse complement strand
TCAGTCGACCGCAAGTGAGAAACTTTTGTCCTTGTCGTAGGTCTTTAATGTTTCGTTCGGTGCCAGTATACTGGACCGAGTGGTCTTTACAAGTTTTTATTTATTTATTTATTATTTATTTATTTATTATTTATTATTTATTATTTATTTATTATTTATTAATTTATTTATATCTAAAATAGACTTTTTGCATTTCATTTTTTATGTATTGAAATATTCTTTCTTTATTTCGTTTTTGCCGTATTTTCTCTTTCTTAGATTGTGGTGGGCGTTATCATATCCAGCCTAGAACAACGTTAGAGATTACCTCCCCTCATTATCCGGGCAGTTACGAACCTGGGGTGTTCTGCAAATGGTCGGTCTTCACCAATTCATCCTACGCTCTCGGATATTACGTAAAAAAAGTTGACTTCGGAAATTTATTTCCTGTTTGTGAGAACTCGTACCTTACAATCGCACCTTCCAGTGTACGAAAACATTTATGTCATAGCCACGTTACCATGGAAACCCGTATGTCTTCGTTTGATGTCGTGTTTCAGTCGGGAAATAAGATAAAAGGTTCTGGATTTAAAATGATTCTGAAATCGGAAGGTAAACAATTTAAAAAAAATAAAAGAAAGAAATTTTTTGACTTCGTCATTTCGTAACGCAACAAAGAATGAAGCAGATAATAATAATAATAATAATAGAAAGCGAAACTTTCTCTGTAGACAACGCGTGTACATGTTTTAGAACGAATAAAACTATGAAATTTCTATTACCACCATACCACAATCATATACTGGTTAGTTGAAAATTTAGTGTCAAATTCACGTGAAATTTCCCTCAATAAGCCTCCATATTGAATCTCGAAACAAGTCAAAGCCACGGGATCTCGCGAGATCACGAAGAGATTTTAAAAAATCTTTTAAAAGTACTTGGTACTTTTCGTTATAAATATAGAAAGATACAATAGACATCGGACGGTTTGACCTAGATCGTCCTGCTAATTTTGAAGCAAAACAACAGCACATGGTAACATTGAAACTTGATCTCCCAGATATTATAATTAAGTACGCATGAACTTGGATTTCAATTTATCCTCTCTACGTGACATTATTTTTCTGAAATGTTTTAAGTAAGTAGCAATAAGCTAAAAGTTATACTCGTTTAATTTGCAGATATAAAAGTATGATACTGTTATATCTGACCCCCATTATTGGAATACAGAATAATTCACCAGTTCAGTGACATGCAAGGTTATGGTCCTATACAGTACAAAAGTATACAAATAGAAACCAAACTACATCTTTTGACAGTTTTATAAATTAGTAAAAACAGAGATAACCCCTATCAAAGTTACAATCTGCGCTTTCTAAACGGTCACAGTGTCAGTCATCTTAATAATAATAATAATAATAATAAAAAACCCCTACTTGGAACATACGCTGGGTAAAAACCAAGTTGAGTACAGTTGAGTATTCCAATAGTCCAGTTTAATTTTATATTATTTAGTCCAAATTTAAAAAAAAGGATGCCAATGAACATGGTAGCGTGTATATTTCTGTTTAAAAAGTGATTGGTGAAATATTCATCACAATATGCATGTAACTTTACAGAGAAGCTAAAGTAATTGTTATAGGGGAAATTTGAAAGATTTAATGAACAAACGTTAGGATGTGATTGTTATTCATTATTAGCACCAGTTGGTTTTTGTTTCGATATTTAATACGGAAATTTTGATACACATCTGTTCTTTCTGTCTTATAATACATACATCCTCTTCCTACGGTCATCCGATAAATATATATACATCAATGCGATCTTTTTTTTTTTTTTTTTTTGTGATATTATTGAAATTGGCCCCATGTGCCAAATAGGCATATAAGAATCGCAGTGATTTTTATCGCTTACGTTTGGAAATAGCTCAGGCCGATCCCAGTGTGAGAAATTTTGTTAGTTCGCTTGCCTGGTTTTTCTTAGCACTCGAATTTTCATTCCAATTTCAAAATTAATCGCTTCTTTATAATGAAAGAATTTTAATTGTGGTGTAAAAAGATAATACTCCACTCCACTATCACAAGAGTCGATCTTCAGCCCCTATCCCAGATATGATCGCCTCAGTATACATGCTACACAATTTTGATCTTTAAATTTTATCGGAATCAACTAATTAATCTATTTTTCAGTAAAATCTGCGGGCCCGCCCGCAAACGTAGTGATGCATATGTCAAAAGGAGGAATTTTGCTTTCTTGGTCAGCACCGGAAGGAGAATATTTGCCTATAACGTCATATTTACTTGACTACACGTCACTTCCTGGCGGAATGACACATAAGATTATGTTGTCACCGCGCATGAATAGATATATAATCAGAGTTTCGGGGCACGAGGGACAGATGTTTGTGATAAACATTAAGGCAAACATAGGAGACAAAATGGGCGTGGCCAAAAGACTTTTCTTCAGACCACGTGAGTTGTATATGATACTATATGCCTATTCGTACATTATAAATGATTTTTTAAAATGCATACAAATAAGGGATAATAAAGGTATTTGGCAATAAATTCGCATATTTTATTGGTCATGTGCTACTTAACAT
This sequence comes from Tegillarca granosa, assembly GCA_029721355.1. NCBI lineage: Eukaryota > Metazoa > Mollusca > Bivalvia > Arcoida > Arcidae > Tegillarca > Tegillarca granosa. The sequence continues at coordinate 37,419 of JARBDR010000889.1, read as the reverse complement.
GTTTTATGTAATGTAGAATTAGAAAATATTTCGTCTAATTTACACGGATCTGATATTATGACAAAAAAAGTAATGCTTTAATTAAACGTCATTATTCAATAGTGATTCCTAGAAACGCCAGTTTTTTTTCAAGACAATAGACAGTAAAGTAACCAGCCACCCCCCTCCCCCCCCCCCAAAAAAAAAAAAAAAAAAAAAAAAAAAAAAAAAAAAACGTAAATAAATAAAATAAAATTAAAAATTAAAAAATAACAATGATAAAATTAAATTAAATTAAAATAAATATTACGTTTGGCGAGTAAATAACCAAGTTTCGACCCTTGTAAAAGTTATGGGACATCACTTGGCGTATTTTTACAATGATTAGTGTAGTTTCCTGCTTTTGCATATCTATTGAATTTTTGAAATTGTTTTTCTTATCCGTATTTTTTTTATTATCACAATTTTGTATGAATTTTATTTCTTATTTTCTTTTCAGCATGTTTCTATTTAGTAGATTTATCAAACAGCAAAACCATCAACATCACTTCGCCATTATATCCATATAATTATCCTCGTGGAATCTCGTGCGTCTGGAGAATTGAAACGAGAGTTGGAGAAACAATTCAACTGAAAATTTTATTTATGGACATTGAAGATGACGTATTTTGTAGCGGTGATTATCTACAAATATCTGGGCATACAGACAGATTTTGTGGAAGATCAATGCAAGAAAAAGTGATCACGTCCACAGGAAATTCGGTTGATCTTAAATTTTTGTCTGACGGAAGCAAGACCGGAAAAGGTTTCGTAGTGCAGGCACAAGCTGTTGGTAAGAAAATAAAATCACATTCTCCGTGGCTCAGTGGTAGATCGCTTGGTGTATTGAAGTATTTGTTTAAGGAAGGGTCTCGGTGGCCGGGTGTCAAGCTCAAGGCGTCTTATCGCCCTGGTTTCGTCTCGGTTGGCCGCAAGTGAGAAAGGTCGTTTGCTCGCTAGCAGTGTAAATAGATCGAGTGGTCTGCGATGTTTATCTCATACAGAGTTTACAAGCACTCTAAAAGTCATAAGCACGCAACAGTATTATGCATACCAGAAACACTTGAACACCCACAAATCAAATGAACTTGATATCAGTAAAATAAAATTATCGTCAATGATAGTTGAAAATTGCTGACGTGATGTAAAACATTATTCAACCAACCAACCTATCCAGAAGTAATTCATTATTATCGAACAAGTAGAACGGGGATTGTGGATAAACCGGGGGACCTTTTCCATGCAAACTAAAAAAAAATCAAAAATTGAATCAATCCTGAGTGGGATTCGAACCTAGGTTTTGAGGGGGCGCTTTGACTCGTATGCTTAAAACCACTGAGTCAATTTGTATCCTTGTGTTTTTAGTTTCGTATTTCTCCAAAAATGTATTCTTCATGTCTTGTCATTTGTTTCAGGGAAAATGACGTCACCTTCGACAGGGATAACGACAAAAACATCGACCACATTATCATCGTCACCAAAAACACCTTCATCAACATCGGTATCAATAAAAATAACGACACCGTTACCTCCTGTTTCACAAATATCATCTACAAAATCCATTAGTGCCTCAACAGAACAAACAGTCACAACTTCGGTTTATATCTCCAACAGAACCACATCTCTTGAAGCCACAAGTGTGGCTCTTTCTTATAATACTCACTCAAGCCATATTACTGACGAAAGCCTTCATGGCGACACAACACACTATAAATCTTTGAATCGAACATTAATGGCGAACACTACATATGTCGTTGATACGTCAACGGTACCATCTGCAAGTTCGTGGTCGAAAATATCGACAAATAATGCTTGGGCAGGATTGGGGGCATCGACGTATTTCTCGACTCCCGAAAACGTCGAAGGAACGACAGAAAGAGGTAGATAATGAAATAATGTAATAAAACAATTTCAGGTAGATAATGAAAAATGTAATAAAACAATTACAGTTACTGTCGATAAAATTACGGAACCTTATCTCTTTCGACTAATTTTAGACTCAAAGTATATGAGCTGTATAATAAAAAATAATTTTAAAAAATGTTTAAAATTTCAAAACCCACGAAAAAGTACCGTTGTTTATTTTATTTATTTATTTATTCATTTATTATCTATCTATTTATTTATCCATTCATTCATTTTATCTATCTATCTATCTATCTATCTATCTATCTATCTATCTCTGTCTGTGTATCTATCTATATATTTATTTATCTTTCTATCTATCTATCTATCTATCTATCTATCTATTGTTTATTTATTTATTTATTTATTGTTTGTTTGTTTGTTTGTTTGTTAAACAAAAACCTTTTTCTATTACAGAAAGTCCCAAAAATTTTAGTAATGTTTATTTTGAACCTGGTGTAAGTAAGTAAATATATTTAAAATACTGAATAGAGAGAGAGAGAGAGAGAGAGAGAGAGAGAGAGAGAGAGAGAGAGAGAGAGAGAGAGAGAGAGAGAGTCATAACCTACTTATTTTAACATTTTCGAAATTACTTGAAAAACAATTCAAATTGTAATATTTACAATAGAAAAATAATTTCTACGTTGAACCCAGTTTGATTTTTGTTTTCATTATTTGCATAAACATCGGCTTTTCACATCGCGCATGAATACCAATTCTGGTTTTTCCCTAACTGACCTATTTTTAGCTATCTGTTTTTATCTCACAAAACCACGTACATACTTCGATATTTCCTTCTTTTTTTAAGTATTTTCACGTTATAGCAAAATAAATATTTTTTTCAAAAAATAAAAAATATTTACAATACCTATTGAATTCCTATGATGAACTCATTGTAGAAAATCTAGAACATTAGGCAATTCCCGTGACCTACTTTTATCAATCTATTTTTAACATTCAAGCCATCACATTTTATAGTGCTATTTAATTAAATACACATTGAAAATGAAAGAAAAAATATTGAATTTTAAATGAATAAATAAATAAATAAAATATTTGTTTCGATTTTTATTGTATACTTAAAAATATTTCCATCGTCAGGGTGTTCTAAACGCTACACGGAACACTGCATGCGGGCCACTACCATATGAGCTATGAGCGATGCCGGTGTTGAGACCAGACAGATAATGTTTATGAGCGGTCGTCGTAATGAGGCTTCTGTCAGGAGCTACTCTCGCGACTGTTCGACCATGCAAAAACATGCTTTAAGTTCGCAGCGACGCGTCTTTCATCAAATGTCACTGATAATACTTCTGCCGTAATTCCCTCTGCATCCGACAATGCTTTTTCTTCTCTACAAGCAATTGATATTCACGTGATGATTCCATGCTTGGACCTGTGCACAACCCAGTCCAACAAAACGTCGCGCATTGGTGTTTCCAATACCCTGTCATCCATACAATCGGGATTTTTGACAAATTCAACGTTTAATAGCTGAAATTTAACAATCAATATGAATTTGTAACTTTGTTTGTCTATTCGAATAAAATTGTATGAAATTTTCTTTTGTTTCCAGCGTTCTATTTTTTAAGCCGTCTATTATGTCACACAATCAGTGAGAAGGCGGGAATTATTTTGATTGACATATTGGCTGTTCCCAGAATGTTTACATTGCCGACAGATTCGGTATATACCGGTTTTTCTTTCTTATTTGTATGGCGCATTCGAGAAGTTTGTAAAAAGAATGTTAGAAAAAATATTGTAAATATAAGAATTGACTGTCATTTTTTCCTGGGTTATCAAGGAATGAACCAGATTTTAAAACTAGCAAATCTAAAATGAACTGCTTCGCAGTTCATCAGATTTGCTAGTTTTAAAATCTGGTTCATTCCTTGATAACCCAGGAAAAAATGACAGTCAATTCTTAATTAACAAAATTTATTTCTCTCCTTTGACGTCACAAAAATTTTATCATGGCATGTCGTGGCGCAAGGATACATCGGAAGTGCAATCACACGATTTTAAATCTTTTGGTAGCAATAGTTTTAAAAAGAAAATTAAAACTTTAAAAAATATTAAATTTTATTTCTAATTGATTAATTTTTTATTATTCACACAAATACAGTGCGTGCGCGTGCGTGCGTACAATGCATGCACACACCTACGCGCGCGTGTGTTTTAAACTACACTTTTCACTTTTTTTGACATATTTCAGATGGCCGAATGCATTCAGTATTTTTTAACTTTAAACTAAAGAGGCGCATTTCAAATGAAATATTCATGATGAATAATACTGATGATTTAAAGGAGCAACTCCGAACAAAGGTAGGTAATTTATATATATATTTTTTTAAATTATTATTTTTTTTTTTTTTTGCCATGGAGATACAGAGGTTAATAAAAGAGCTGGCTACCTTGATTTTAACATTTTCTTTTTATTTTATCTCTGTTTTTATCTAAAACAAAAATTAACCAAAATTATGCCTTGATCAGCCTTAAATCTTCATATATTCGCTGGTATTTAGTGTGTGTGTGTGTGTGTGTGTGTGTGTGTGTGTGTGTGTGTGTGTGTGTGTTCCATATGTATGAATGGAAGGCTGGGTGGATGTTCACTTTTGTGCAGTTACATGAAAGTACAACTGTTACATAATAATAATAATAATAATAATAATAATAATAATAGTAATAACATTGTAAATAAATAAATGTAAGCTAGTGATTTAATATAAAGAAAAATAGAAAAAGGGGAGGGGAAATGTATAAGTGAGTGTTTATCGGGAGAATATAAATATGATTTCATAATAACATTGCATTTCTTAAAATGTTTTGATTGAATAATAATTATTGTATTAAAAAAAATTCTATATTTTATTTTGGTGATAACATTGGGTCAACATACAGTAATTTGTTGATAGTTAAAACACATGGAAGCGAATAAATGTTTCTTAAACGTATATGAATATACAAACTAAAAAGAAAAGTGTCATGTATTTTCAACGGGTTAACATGCAAAATATGGATTGATAAAAAATCGTTTTAAAATGTGTAATGTCCGGTATTAAATAAAATATCATGAAATAGTGTTATCTGTATTTCAGTTTATATACGCCTTCCAAGATAAGAACATGTTCTGTAGCTTAGAAGTAGATGATATAGTGTAAGTTTTATAATCAAAATTATCCTGAGAAATATAATATTGGAACTGTCTAGCAGTTATGTTGCGTAGGTTATGCGTCGATTATTATAAGATTTCTGATAATTGCTGATGTATAAAGAGATACTTCGAAAGCTTTAAAGCTGCAAATTGAGTTTTCCTGTGCATAATATATAAAAGGCGCATTTTTTTCTTAACTATGGCTCTTTTGAAAAATGTAATACTTGGTTCATGATAAAGTCTTAACTTATGTTGAAATTTACTCGGAAACGTGTTGCTGTTTTATTTGCAGTCATTTTTTCCATCTGAGCCCGGCTGATTGGAATCCTTAGAGTCAGTTTGCCCTAGTTGGCCTTTGTTCTTTTCTGTGCAGAATCGGTTGTCGTTCTTGCACGAACATGTTTTTTCTCTGTCAACGCAATTGTTTACATGCATGTAGAACTTCCGCGCATGCTCCAAGCTGATAATTAACATTTTATCGAGTTGCCCCAAGCTTTTAGGATTTCCATTTATTATGGGCTAATAAGAGTGAACTTAAGAAATTAAAATGAATCGCATAGATCGAGATCGTAATAACAACCAATTTATATTGATGAAAAATATTTGTAAATTTTTTTTCAATAATGGGTAAACTTAATGCAGCTTTAATAAATACTATTGGTCCCTTGCTTCATTGCTGGAATTTTTCCTTGGTCCCTAACATCTAAAGCAAATAATATTTGATAACTTATTTGTGAAGGGAAGTTTATGAGTGATAATATGTTAATGTTAAATGTACCGTCTGACCTTAATTTGTACTTTTACTCCAACGTTTTATTTTCTTTTACTTTCAGAGTTAATAGAGATTTCAAGACAGCAGAGGTGTATTTTTCAGTAAATTACAACCTTTCCGTGTTATTAAGCCGTTACATGCAGAACACTTCATTTAGGCTTATACAACACATTAACGAAACCAATCTGGAATACCTGTCACGTGATAATGTCATCTCAGATGACTGGATTATTGACATGAATTCTCTTTCACAGTTCAGAGAGAATAAAATGGGTAATATTTTCTGTATTTATACATCACGTGATTTCTTTGATCTGTGATTGGTCAATTAGTTATCACTTGTCATTTTACAATTTTTAACAGTCCACATGTTAACTGTTCAGCAAGGAAAAACTAGAGAGAAAAAAATAAATAAAAACCAACCTTCAAGACGAGACTTTATTAATTCAAGATTCCAAAATGAAATAAATCCAAATCCAGCTTATGAATGCTTTGCATGAGGGAACAAACCTTAGTTTTAAATAAGTTTAAAAATTGGAGCGCCTTGAAACTTTGCAAAAAGCATTTTTAGCTCACCTGACCGAAAGGTCATGTGAGCTTATGGCATGGCGCGGCGTGTGCATGTGCGTGCGTGCGTGCGTGCGTGCGTGCGTAGTTTACACCTATTTTGGACCTCTCCCCCTGCTGGACAGATTTCAATGATACTTGGTCAGAAGCATATATATATATGGGCCGGTGCAATTCAGGTTTGTTCATGGCGTTGCCATGGATACCAAAACTAGGTCAAGGTGACCTAGGGGTCCAAAAATCTTAAAAAAATCTTCTTCTCCAAAACCGATGGTGGGAGAAAAATCTGATGTGATATTTGGCTTCTCTAGGGTCTTAAGCCTATAGTTTGTTTATTTCGTGAAATTTGGTCGAAAAATAGGTTACGCGTTTTTGTGTTTAATTTTAAAAATTTCGTTATTTCGTAGAATATTGTAGGTATTGTGACAATGATCATTTTGATATATGGTTCAAGGTCATATGATCAAGGTCAAGGTCACAGATGCAGAAGAAGACATAAATTGCTAATTATCTTGAAAACTATTAACTTTTTGTATTGGCATGTATAATAGAATATTGTAGGAATTGATATGGCAATCATTTTACTATATGGTTCAAGGTCATATGTTCAAAGGTCAAGGTCACAGCTGCAAAAGAAGACTTAAATTGTTAATTATCTTGAAAACTGTTAACTTTTTGTATAGGCATTTATATTACAATATTGTAGGTATTGCAGCAATGATCATTTTGATATATGGTTTAAGGTAATGTGTTCAAAGGTCAAGGTCAGGGCTGCAAAAGAAGACTTAAATTGTTAATTACCTTGGAAACTGTTAACTTTTTGTATAAGCATATATACTACAATATTGTAGGTATTGCAGCAATGATCATTTTGATATATGGTTCAAGGTCATGTGTTCAAAGGTGAAGGTCACAGCTGCAAAAGAAGACATAAATTGCTTATTATCTTGAAAACTATTAACTTTTTGTATAGGCATGTATATTAGAATATTGTAGGAATTGATATGGCAATCATTTTACTATATGGTTCAAGGTCATATGTTCAAAGGTCAAGGTCACAGCTGCAAAAGAAGACTTAAATTGCTAATTATCTTGAAAACTGTTAACTTTTTGTATAGGCATGTATATTAGAATATTGAAGGTAAGGTGACAACGATCATTTTGATATTGGTTCAAGGTCATTATTCAAAGGTCAAGGTCACAGCTGCAAAAGAAGACTTAAATTGTTAATTATCTTGAAAACTGTTAACTTTTTGTATAGGCATTTATATTACAATATTGTAGGTATTGCAGCAATGATCATTTTGATATATGGTTTAAGGTAATGTGTTCAAAGGTCAAGGTCAGAGCTGCAAAAGAAGACTTAAATTGTTAATTATCTTGGAAACTGTTAACTTTTTGTATAAGCATATATATTACAATATTGTAGGTATTGCAGCAATGATCATTTTGATATATGGTTTAAGGTAATGTGTTCAAAGGTCAAGGTCAGAGCTGCAAAAGAAGACTTAAATTGTTAATTATCTTGGAAACTGTTAACTTTTTGTATAAGCATATATATTACAATATTGTAGGTATTGCAGCAATGATCATTTTGATATATGGTTCAAGGTCATGTGTTCAAAGGTGAAGGTCACAGCTGCAAAAGAAGACATAAAATGCTTATTATCTTGAAAACTTTAACTTTTTGTATAGGCATGTATATTAGAATATTGTAGGTACTGACATGGTTATCATATATGGTTCAAGGTCATATATGTTCAAAGGTCAAGGACATAGTTGTATAAGTATACTAAAATTTGTTAATTATTTGGAAATTATTCATTGCATTACATTAACTTCATGCATATTATATATGCTACTTATAAATGAAATGTGAGTGGATATATTTTTGATTAAGTTTTTTGGCAGTTCTTAACCTGAGAAAACTTGTAAAGTTTCTGTACCTAATATATTTTCTTTTGCGCTTTGCAAACAATTTTGGACATATCCTCAGGTGAGCGTTAATGCCCATGGGCCTCTTGTTTTATAATCACGGGCGCGTCATAATTAAATACAGGTAATAAGAAAGCGAAAGAGCGTGTTTACATTAATGACAGCTTACGCATTTTTCCCAATAATTCTTATTTTTAAATATACTCGTTCTAAGCATAACTATCAAATGGTCGGTCTTGCTTCTACAGACATCATGGACAGCGATTAAGTCTTTTTCTAAATTGTAGTCTTGAAATTATTCTTACTTCTAAATCCATTATGTATAAACTTTTTTAGCAAACACATTTTTTTCTTTTGAAAAAAACATCCGCTTAAAGCTTTTTTTCGCGAGGATTGTTTGGTTACTGCCTACATCACCATAAAAAAAATCAATAATAATAATAATAATAATAATAATAATAATAAACATGGTAGGAAGCATCAATATAATAAAAAGACAAAATGATATAATGGTGGAACAAGATCGTATAATTATAAAAATAGAATATATAAAGGTAAAACCGAAACATAAAACGATGAAAGCAAATAAAATCACGATAAAATGAGGTCATTATATACCAAATAAAACAGCTATGACGTTCCATTCATCAGGGCGTATAAATATTACACTTACTTTTGACACTTTGGAATTTCATTGTCCAAAAAATTTTGCCAGTTTTGTGGTTTGCTCAATAGTGCTCGAATTTATCATTTCTGTGACAATTTAACTTTGCTGTAAAATTTTAATCAACTTCATCTAACAATGACATCTGTTCTTTATTTTTTTTTAAAAAAAAAAAAAAGCTAAGCAGGAAATACATACGTCATGCGAGATGATGACGACGATCTGTGGTAGCAACTATACCTGTGTACGGATGAATGAATCAGCATTAGGATTAGTATGCTGTAAATCATGCGTGACAAAAGTTTTCCCACAATGCAATGTTTCCACCAGTAATATTTGCGTGTAAGTTATAGTGAATGAGTGAGTAATGGTGTTAAACGTCCCGGTCGAAATATTTCAATTATATCGAGACGTCGCCAGCTATAGGCGAAAGTGCAGAAATTTTGCTTGTGCGTTGCGCTGATGGCATTATACAGCAGGGTTTTTTATCGTGCCATGCCTGCCATGACACAGAACCTCGTTTATTTTAAGTTCCCATCCGAAAGAACCGCGACTTTCATTTCGTAATGCCGAGTGCTTGGCGAAAGAACAGCCACTACACACTTTCAAGTCTTTAGTCAGAGCCGGTCAGGGTTCGAACCCACGACCTCCCACTTACCTACCGAGCACTCTACCAATTCAGCCACCGCAGTGGTGAATAGATATGAAAATTGCAAATAATAAGTTATAGAGTTGTATTTATTGGGGTATTGTTTTTCACGCATCAGTTGAGACCCTTTCGCCTATATCAAGGAGGTAAGCTCTAGAATGGGGAGGTGACCTGAGCGCCTGGAGAAAACCAACGATGAACTTCGGCAAGCAAACTTATAAATTTCATTACACTAGGATCTGTCCGGGATTTTTACCAACCTAGGTGTAAAAGCACTTTGATTCTCAAGCGTGATATTTAGACCAATCGGTCATCCAGGCACCTTGACAGTTATAGATAAAATCATAACAATTGTATAAAATATATTACGCATTGGTTACTTTTAATTGTTTTTAACATAAAATCGAAAAACTATCTTCATGTATAATATTCTTACCTTTTTAGCCACATTTATACCTGGCGGGAGGTCAGGGTTAGAACCCCGACCGAGTCTTGCCAAGACTTGATATAGGTAGTGGCTGTTCTTTTGCCACGCATTCTAAATATGAAAGTCACGGGGTCCTTCGGAAGAGACCTAAAAAAAACCCGATGACTTGTGTCATGGCAGGCATGTCACGTCAAAGAACCCCCCCCCCTGCATATTGCCCTTATTGCGCACACTGCACGTCATCTATAGCCGGCGACGTCTTGGTATAAGTGAAATATTCTTGACTGGGACGTTAAAACCCATTAAATAAAAAAATAAATAAATAAATAAATCAACATTTGACTATGAATGGCCTTGGCATTTGTTCGAGTTTTTGACGGATGGAAATATACACAGCTGATGTCTTCCGAAAACTTGGGGAATCTTTTTCTCTATATTAACATATTCTGAAAAAAATTCAGAATACGATCTGTTTTCATCGTGGTATAAGGTTACTTGATATACAAGTAAAGTATTGATTAAAATTTAATCCTTTCCTCTTTTGATTTGGCACGCGCGTGTGTGCGTATGTGCTTACATTTGTGACAAATTCTGTTTTGCTCATTTTCACAACCCTTTATCACTCTTTTCATCTAAAAAGCACTGATCCAGATAAAAACTCTCAAAATTTGAACAGTGATGTAAGAAAACATTTTAGGTCAACTAACACCTTGTAAAACATTGTACTACATAATGACTGACCAGATAAAAATCTCCAAACAAACCGAAGATGATTCTGAAACTTGAGATCCATATTTTGTCCCTTTCTGCAGAGCCCACTGTGTTTGAGAACCACTGTGTTTTCCAACATTTTTTCGAATAATAGTTACTCTTAAATTTTACCTTGACAATTATTGTTTATCTTTTATTATTATTTCAGTATTTTTATTTAAAAACCTTAAATACTTGTTTTTCTTTCCATTTTATTTATTTTTATTCAATTATTATTATTATTATTATTATTATTATTTTATTCATTTTATTTTTTATTTTTATTTATTTATTTATTTATTATTATTATTATATATTTTTTTTTTTTTGAAAATGAAAAAATACTCAAAACTTAAAAACAACTCCATCAAGTCCAACAATTAAGATAGACAGGGCAGATAACTCATCAACTATTTCCATTGTTGTTACTGTTACCATAGTAAGCGTTGTCATGGCAATAATTACTGGTATTGTTATGTTTTATGCAAGGAAAAAGAAGATATTCTGCAGCAAAGTAGATGTCAAGGTAATATAACGATAGCTTATATATATATATATATATATATATATATATATATATATATATATATATATATATATATATATATATATATATATATGTGTTATTCTTTTATTCATAGCGCACGCTCAGAAGCTGTCTTTATGCGATACGTTCTTGGGTCAAGAACATTGTTCTTGCTTGCACATGTCGGAATTTCGCCATTACATCAAGAACGTGTACTAAGAAGATTGTTAGGGAATCAAAATCTCACACAACCTTTCTAACAGGAGCCTTAAGAGTTGAGTTGAGTTGAGTAAAGGTATTTAACGTCCAAGTAAACAATATTTCACTTATATCAAAACGTCGCCAGCTAAAGGCTAGGGTGCAGAAATTTTGCCTGTGCGTTGCGCTGATGACATTATACTGCAGGGTTCTGTGCCATGCCTACTGTGACACGGGACCTCGTTTATGTTAAGTTCCCATCCGAAAGAACCATGGCTTTCATTTTGTAATGCCGAGTGCTTGGCGAAAGAACAGTCACTACCCACTTTCAAGTCTTGGGTCGAACCCACGACCTTCCACTTACGGAGCGAGCACTCTACCTACTGAGCTACCGTAGTGGTATTGGAGCCTACAACAAAAATGGCGGCAAAGTTATGTATTAACGTAAAACACATTGGGTAATTTGTTGGCATTTTGAAAATAAGAAGATTTTTATAAACGTTACAAACCGCACATATATTCAAAATTTTGTATTAGCGTCTGAAATTATAATTTACTAAGCTAACTGTATATACAATAATGTCAAAGTTGGAAGATTTGTCCGCCAGGCCCCGATCTGTCATTAAAATCATGACGTTCTCCAGAAAAACCTGGATCTTTATCCTGCATGGGACTGGTAGAATATAATCTCAACGTAATTTTCATTATATGATAGAATAAGACAATGTTGTAGCGATTTTTCACGAGAACAACTTTTTCATGACTCTAGAGTTCGAAAAAAATAACTCTCTCAAAGACACCCAGGGCAACTTTTTAGCTCACCGAGTCAGTATGCTCCAAATCCATTATTCGAGCAATGATAAAACCAATCGATACATTGTCCTCCGAATGCCGAGTACCTGGCGAGGTAACAATATCACATATCTCAAATACCTACGGTCTCCCACTTAATCTCAGTCAATATATCATGACATAAGCCAATGAAGCAACATGAAGCAAGCCGACACCTTAACATAGATACAATCCAAGAATGGAAAAGATATATATATATATATATATATATTATAATTATTATTATTATTATTTATAGTTGCAAGATCGTCAAGGTTGTATTGAGATGCATGACATTCTGCAAAGCAAATTTGTTGGTTGCAAAAATATAGAACTGACAGGTTTTAAAATATATAAAAAACATAAAAACAAAAGAAACATTGGTGGATCACTTCCGTCTCGTAATAACAATAAAAATCAGGTAAGAAAAATAGGACCTAATTCAAAAACCGTATTTCGCTTTGAATTTCGGATTCATTTGTTTTCAAATGCTTGGTTTATCTTTTTTATCTATCAACATTTTTGGCCGCTAGTGTCGCTGATGAGGAATAGATTTCCGAAATGTGCACATATGGCAGATTAAAATTTAACTGGTATTTTTAACATTGGAGACGGAGAATAGAATTATTCCTCTTAAACATTTATTTATTCATTTATTGCCTGTTTTGTAACAATGCGCATTTAGGGCGTTTTTGGTGCTAGCACATCGAGTTTGCATGCTATAGAAATGAATCACCAAGTCCGTTATCCTGACACCATTTGAATTAATCGATCTCCTGCTCTAGCTCCTTATGCCGAGGGCCATGTAGGGAAGCAATATTTCAATTTTTGAAGTCTTATGTTCCCAGTCGGGTATCAAACCGTGACCTCCAGCACTTCAGGCTTTCACTAACTAATGAGCCACCATGGTGGCAAAAATATGAATCCAGCATAAACATAATTGTTAAATCACACATTTACATAATACTGTCTATTTTTCAGCTTGATAAAGACATCGAAGAAAAATTAAAACAATTAGGACTATTTATTGAAGACACAGAAACACTAAAGAAAAGATTACGCTTAAAATGTTCTCTTCGAAGGGGAAACAGTTTGTAACAGGTGGAGTTGATTAATCATGGAAAATACTAGCCTTAATTAGAATGTATTGTTTGGGTAATTTAGTTAAATCTTTAAGTCGTTAAGTGAAATACTGCCACGTGCAGAATTTTGAATATTTCTTTTTGTATAGATATCAAATTCTGAACATGACAATACTTTGAATGCCTCAAACTTTTTTTATACATGTAATAATTATTGACTACTGTCGAAGTCGCTACTTTTGTGACAGGAAAATTAATTTTAAAAATTCAATGGATTTAAACAAAAATGAAAAAGAATGGTTATTATTCTTTCTTTGTCTCGTAAATGAAAATCGTTTTTTGCATTCTTGGTTACAACTAAATGTTTCTTTAAAAAAGAAAATGCTGTTATTTAGGTGAATTGCAAGTTGAAAGGGAAAGGTGACAGCGGAAGTCCTTGGTGAAGTATTACACCGCATGCTCAAAAGCATCCGTCATTTGCCTGATTTTTATGTAAAGATATTCTACTGATAATCACACATGCGCATAGCGAATTCCGCTACCACTAGGCTTAGGTAGGTGGGAGATCCAAATCTGTTATTAAAATAAGATTTACTTTGTTATGTATACTATGTCCATATGTTCTATGAGCATAAACAATTCAATGCAACAAACAAATAATGATTTTTTGTTTCAATTATTCGTAAATTCCGATTGGTTATTTGACACCAGAACTACTTTAGGTGTTTTCCGAATCTATAAAAAGCGACAATAACAATGGCGGGTATAAATAGACCGGCATTTTGTAAGATCTCGAAAAGATGATTATTTGCTTTAACGGTATAAAAAATTGAAATAAAATCAGAAATAAAGAAAAATATGTTCATTAAATATAAAATAAAAATAAGTTAAAACATAAAAGTACTAAAATGCTAAAATGATAAAATAAAACCACACGAACCCGAATACCAGTGTTTCATAATACTATATATATATATATATATATATATATATATATATATATATATATATATATATATATATATATATATATATATATATATATATATATATATGTATGTATGTATGTATGTATTTACACAAAATTCATAATTTTTTTTATTTTTTGTAAGTATTTAGATGAACCCTAGAGATTAATCAGAAAAACTTTCTATATTCGCGAATGGCTGACAAATTGGTGATGCGGGGCAAATCAAATTCCATTTAAACAACAATTGAACTGAACAAGAGCATGTAATTATGTATTATAACTACTCATGTACTCTGATTGCAAAGGCTAAGAAAGAAGTTGCGCAATTGAAAAAACGAAGTATCGAAGGTGGAGAATCGGGAGTGAAAAGAAAACTCCTTTGGCTTCACAAATTTGCAACTTCTTTCTTCGCTATGGTATATATAAATATATATATACACTGTATATATATATATATATATATATATATATATATATATATATATATATATAATTCACTATATATTAGTATAGCTTAGTAAAGCTTTACTTTACACAAATAAAACTCTCATATATGTCAGTGGTGAGGAGGGGTGCCCCGTTCATGCACCAGGGCGATTCCGGTAACACTGATCAGGACGCTGGGCGACTGTTTTGTAGGCCGAAAATTAATCCATTTGGTAAAGTTTGGTACTCTTGCAAACTCATTTCAAGACGCATGTTTACCGACTTTATGTCAAAAATCTGCACAAACTATATGGTACACTTCCCATAGCTTCAGTGTCATAGTTATTCAAATTTTAAGTCTTGTCAGTGCTGAATTAAGACGCATCATGTAAATGTCGGGTCATTGAAACGAACCTTCAATAAGAAGCTACAGATTAGACTGCTCTACATATGTAAAGGACATATTGATCAGTGATACTTTAAGTAAAAATGTATGTCCCCTTGATACAGTCTAGTTTTTTACTTCAACCACGTGTACATCTGAAAATTCCGACTCTCTCTTTAGAAAACCCATCGGTCGTCGGAAAACAATCCAAATATAAAGCGGAACCTGAAGAATCAATCGTATCGTTTATCTCAAGCTAACTAGGATAGCTTGCTAAGCGTATTCTCCAAATTATTGATTACATAGAGACAGAACACCATCAAAGTCAAGATTTTTGCACTTGTATTGAGGCGGTAAGTTCTGGAGGAAACCGGAGTGTCTGCAGAAAACCATCGATGTTCGGCATGTGAACTGACAATTTTTTTACTCTAGGATAAACTCGAATGGGTTTTGTTTTTGTTACATAATGTTATTCTCTTAAAGTACCAAAAACTGGTTTTGCATAACAATTATCCATGATACTCTTGTATTTCCCCTACGAAGTGTCAAGAAATAAATGAAAAAAGAAAAAAAAACATGAAAAGAAAGTAATCAATAAAGAAAACAATATACTTGCTTTTAGTTTAATAATAAAATTACAATAATGCAAAAGGTCCAATGTCTATCGATATGGTGAAATTTCGGCAAAGCTGTTATTTCTGAAATAAAGAAAAAATAAATTTATATTAAAAATTTTAACAAAAGTTTTTTTTTCTCATTTATTCGTTAAAACTTGAAGATTTGTTCGCTCATGCAAAGCATTCATTAGCTGGATTTGGTTTCATACAATTTTGGAACTTAAGATTCTTGAATTTTCAACTGTTTGGCCAACGTTTTTTATCTAACAAACTTTTTCGGCCCCTAGTGTCACTGATGAGGAATGATTTTCCGAAATGTGCACATATGGCACATCAAAATTTAACAGGTATTTGTGTTATATATTAAATAAATAAAGCCAATTACTATACAAACGTGTACGACTTATTGCTTATGCCTATAAAGCAGTTTTGTCTGTAATTTGTTTACACCTGTTTCTTTTCTATTCTCATAAATAAAAATAGTTTCTCTATAATAAATAAATAAACGTTTTTTTTTCAAAATTCTGCAAAACTTTGAATTTTTACCTATCGTATCGGACATTCATCCAAACTTTTCAAACATCTCCAATCGTAGCGTATGCATTTTCCTCTGGTAATCTTTTTGTGACATTTACATGTGCAATAATTACACCAGTTGCTTTTTTTGCAAACCAGTCGTTTGTTTACACATCGTTTGGTTTTGTTTGTGCATACTTTTTTGCACCGACATTGTCCATAGCTGGAAACGCAATGATATATGTACTTGCAGCAGACTGTTTTATATCGTGTACACTCGAATCTACATTTAGTTTTGCAATCACACCGTTGATCAACACAAACGTTCTCTACGATTGTTGAATATTTTACGCACTTTCTTATTTTGCAGTGGATGGGGCAGTCTCCAAACTGTGAAATAAAAACCAGAAAACCTTGCTTAAATTGCTTCCGTATTATAATAATATTTCATGATTTTATCGCCTCAAATGTTTTCGTTTATGACTTTATTATTCATCCCACATGCACGCGCATTGAATAAATGCGCAGGCCAGGTTGACATTCGGCGTTTTTCCTAAAAGTTTTCATTTTCAATGGTGAATTACCTAGACATAGAGTCAAAAGAAAAAAAAAAAAAAAAAAAAAAAAAAAAAAAATCAGGGTAGGTTTTTGGTAAAGTGCATGTTGCTCAATCACCGAGTCAGTATGCCGCAGAAAAAAGATACCACACCTACAATCCATTACCTTGACACCGGATGGACTAGTCCGATACTCGTTCCTCCAGTTCAAAGCGGTAAGCGATATTTCAATTTAAAAGTCTTACGTATGATACGGCCAGGTTTCGAACCCAAGACCTCCAGCTCTCCAGGCAGGCGTTCAGCCACTGAGCCAACGAAGCAGCCGATTTTGCAGTAATAAAACAGAGGTAGCATGGATTGGATCATTTTTATCGGATGTAATGTTTATTTTCTTTTAAAGTAATATTTTAGAATGCAATGGAAATTTTCTTACTTTTCTTTTTTCCAGCTTGTCATGGTCTTCGTTGATTTTTTCAGTTAAAACCAAACATATGGTTAAACTAAACACAACCAAGCCAATGACAGTCATCTTCATTTTGAATTGATTCCGTACCTTAATGATTTAACTACAATAAAATCATTATTTTAGAAAAAATTAAAAATCAACATTTTATTAATACTATTCGTTCGGTGTGTTAAAAGCCTGATCTCACCAATTCATAGGAAAACGCACAAACTGGAACGAATAAATGTTCCGAAAATTGTACACTATTTTATACTTCAAACACCTTTCAAAATGAATAAGTGTGTGTGTGTGTGTGTGTGTGTGTGTGTGTGTGTGTGTGAGAGAGAGAGAGAGAGAGAGAGAGAGAGAGAGAGAGAGAGAGAGAGAGAGAGAGAGAGAGACCTTAATTTGCTAAGATATGAGACTTTCAAATACCCTTACCTCATTAGATATCTGTAAAGTATTCTGTATTTGGCGACGATAATAATATTAATAATAGTTAAACTACGATTTTGTTCAGTTTTCGCGTAATTGAACAATAGCGTGATGGCGATACAGGATACGTTTTTAGAAATGATTAAATAGTAACATGATCCTGAAGCGGAAAATAATTCAATATTTTAATAATGTCATCTTTGTACACACACACACACACACACACACACCAGTTACAAATAAATATGCACTAAGTTTGTTGGATTTTTGACATGTTTTACGTTACATCATCAATAAAGAATCAAATGATGCGCGAGTTTTCTTAAATGTTCGACTAATTTGTGCTAACTTGTTTGCAAACTAATTAAGAATGTCAAAAACACCGATCCCATTTGTATAAACTCCCGATAAAAAAAATCAAATGAACGGCGTTCCGTTTCCATATTAAATCAAGAAACATAATCATTATTTTAACACACACACACACACACACACACACACACACACACACACACACACACACACGTGTGTATGTGTATATATAATAATAATTATATATAGTCTATTCTACATCTGGCATCAACCAAATGTGGATTCTCACAAATTCTAAAGAACTACTTGACCATTTTGTCTCTAATACTCTATCTTCGGTAAAAAGTATAAAAACTTTTGATTTTTCTACCCTTTATACCACTATCCCTCATGCTAAATTGAAAAAACGTCTAAAACAAATCATTCAATTTTTATTCTTTTACAAAAACGGTAAACCAAGATATAAATATCTAGTACTCAACATGAATTCTGGTTATTTTGTAAAACACCATGCAGACTGCAAACAAAAATATACTGAAGATACCATCAACAAAATGTTAGAGTTTTTGATAGACAACATATTTGTTGTGTTTGGCAATATAATCTTTCAACAAACAATCGGTATACCAATGGGCACAAACTGTGCACTTTTGCTTGCTGATTTGTTTCCTTATTCAAATGAATCAGAATTTTTACAGAACCTTGTAAAATCTGGAGAAAAGACTGTCGCTAAATCATTCAACTACACATACAGATATATAGATGGCGTTCTATCTCTAAATAATCACAAATTTGGAGAATATGTGAATGTCATCTATCCAAGTAAGCTTGAAATAAGACACGACAGATTTTCCATGTTCTGCTTCTCCTGCGTATGGTATATCTTTCCCACAGTTAATACGGTACGGTAGAGCTTGTTCCCACTATGGGGACTTTCTGCAACGAAGCAAATTACTTACAATTAAATTGTTGACACAAGGATATTGCAAGCCTAGGCTAATCAGGGCCCGTAAAAAAGTTTTATGGCGTCATCACAATATTGTTGATAAGTATGTAGTCACTGTATTCCAACTTATACTTGATATATTTGACTTACCATAGGTCTTTGTTCCTTTCATTTTCAAAATTGACTTGCACGTAACGGGTGTAGCTAGCTAGACAGGAGGTGCTTACCCTTCCGGAGCACCCGGCCTCACTTCGTTGATAGAAGTTCACGTGTATAACATATTTTGCCAGTTTGCAAAGTTTTTACTTTGTTTTTGGGATTGTAATAAGGATAAGGACTGGTATGTTTGTTTTATAATATGTATCAAACATGTTTCAATAAGAAAAAAATAACTTCAGAAGAACACTGAAACATTCCGAGGTTAATATAGCAAGCATATTTTATACGAGTTGCTTCCCTTTGAACATAAGGGCATATTTAAGTTAATGGCCAAACAAACCCAAACCTGTGAAATTTTATTACATATAACCTGTTTTTTAAAATAAAAAAAATAATAATTAAACAAAATTATAATGATAATAAACGAGCTGTCTCTAAAGGAGACTAATTAATACCCTGCTTAGACCCGCCATCAGCTGACCCGTCATCTGAATTCTGCGACAAACCATAATTATAAGCCATTGTTTTTCACTAGTTTAAAAAATCGTCTTATATATATATATATATATATATATATATATATATATATATATATATATATATATATATATCCAAAAGAATTATTATTACTTTTTCACACAAATTATATATATTCATATATATATTATCATATTATCAAGCATGTCAATATCTTTAAGAGTTGAGTTGAGTAATGGTGTTTAATGTCCCAGTCAAGAATATTTCACTTATATCGAGACGTCGCCAGCTATAGGCGAAATTGTAGAAATTTTGTCTGTGCGTTGCGTTGATGGCATTAAACAGCATGGTTCCTTATCGTGCCACGCCTGCCATGACACGGGACCTCGTTTATTTTAAGTTCCCATCCGAAAGAACCGTGACTTTCATTTCGTAATGCCGAGTTGTTGGCAAAAGAACTTGCAAGTCTTGAGGCAGACCCGGTCGGAGTTTGAACCCACGAACTCCCACTTACGGAGCGAGGAAAAAATAGAGGGCTGTTAATATAGCATCAAATGCAAATTCATTTTCTCTGATATTAATTAGAAAATAAGTTGACAGAGAATTCACATGACGATTAGCCGCAAATTTTATACGAGTTGCTTCCCTTTGCACATAGGCGCAAAGTAATGTCCAAACGTGAGTTTCAAATTTCTTTATTTCGTGAAATTCTTTTAACAAGTGATGGCCTTTTATTTTCCCATACAAAAAACTGTATAGGTCGAATATTTTCCATTGTTCTTCAACTTTTTTTGGTGTCTCTTTCCGGGACATTTCGATGCATAGATCATGGTTTATAGTTAATTTTGACCAAAGTCAGTTTATTTCTTAATATACTTTAACATATATGAAAGCCGACAATTCTGGAATTGTGGAAGAAACCGGAGTTTCCAGAGAAAACCATGGATCTTCGACAAGTGAACTGACAAACTTTCTCACACTAGCAGGTTCAAACCCTATATATGACCTGGCCTTGCGGACGATGAGAGACACTGATTTATGCAATTTGCACGAAATATTCTTTATTTTGTTGAGCTAAGATATCATAGACAATGTCAATAACTTATATTTTGTGTCATTTTTAATTTACAGATCCAGCCAGAAAACTGAAATTTTATTTGGTATAAAACAGATAAGAATTATTGACAAAATAATTATTTATCTGATTAACATATTTCTAAAAGTGACAACAACGGTTAACAACATCCCAAAATGTACAACAAGAGTATAACAAAATTGCAAAACCGTCTCGATGGCAAAGTGTTACAAAATCAGCCCTGAGACCGGGAGGTCGTAAATTCGAATCCTCGGGCAGGTCATGCAGAGGACTTTAAATCTTGAAATATCGCTTACTCGTCTGGTGGTCGGCAAAAGAGGATAAAGTATCGACCGGTGCCCGGATAATAGACTGAAGAGTGGTATGTGTGTTTGTGGTATATTGCCTCGGCAAGCTAGTACATTACCATAAATTCACACAGATTGCGCTCTAATACCTGGCAGTGCACAATACATAACGATAATTTTTATTTCGCTAAAATAAATACTGTTTTAGCATAAAACATAATGACATTTTGTGGTTCAAAACAAAAACAAACAATTTGCACCGAAAAAGTGCAAAAAAATGACAAAAATATAAACGTAAGTACACACTTGTACTTCACAGGCACACATGAACTTGTTCTTAGATTATAAAGATGAATTCACTTGCTCTCGCGAATAGCTGAAAAATGTTGTTGCGACGTTAAACAACGTCATTAACAGCAAAATCATCATCAGTATAACAAAACAGAATATATATGTATGACATATATGGTTAAACATTGTTTACAAATCATTGCACACACACACACACACACACACACACACACACACACACACACACACACACTCTCTCTCTCTCTCTCTCTCATTCTCTCTCTCGCTCTCTCTCTCTATACAGTCTAACTTGTGTTAGCGGCCACTTGTATAAAGCGGCCACTTGTATAAAGCGGCCACTTGTCTATAACGGCCATATCTTATCCCCCCCCCGATGAATTTTATTCTTTATTTCACCTCAATATAGCGGTCACTGTCTTATGCGGCCTGCGGCCAGCGGCCACCATTTTTCCGACCCCAAGCTTCAACAGAACTGTCTATAGCGGCCATTTGCAATGTTTACGAAACTTCGTCAGTTTCCGGAAATTTCCGGAACCAGTCGACATAAACAAAAAATCCCATAATGCAACACTGTTTATATGTGTCTAAGCGGCCATATTGGGTAAAGCTTACATCCCGATAAGACATTGACATTTTTTCAATTTTATAACATGCAGTAATATTTGATGTTTTTTCTTTATGTCATAGTAAACGGAATGCATTGACTTTAGAACAGCGAGTAGAATTGTTTAATAAATCTGTATAGGAGAAATTAAGTACTAGGAAACTCGCGGATGTTATGGTGTTGGACGAACCCAAATCAAAGCTGTGTTATCAGACTATGAAGCAAATGTATCTTGGGAAATAAACCGGTTGTGCTGTTCTACCGTTAACGGACATTAATCTCGTTAGTTTGATATCGTACAACGATGCGATATCAAGTCATCTCGGCACCAGTGTAAAATGTCATTTCGGCAACGATATGATTTTGGCATCAATTTCAATTCAATTCGGTACCGACTTCGATTAAATTCGGCACCAGAAAAAAATATTTTATCATTTATTTTATGTTTGTGTGCAATTTTTATATTAAAAATTAATAGTTATTTTTAATAAAGATATGCAAATAGTAAATTTGACAGTTAGAAATGACAGATAATTACTACTCTGATCACTAAACCGTGTAATTCATTATGTAACAACTTCCTTTGAAGTCTGAATTAGCAAGAGTGTGATATGAGTCTGAAGTGACCTAATTATGTTTGTATAGGTGTAAGGAAGCGTGATAAGAATAATACTTCACTATGCAACACCCCTATATCTAGCAAAAAAAGAGAGAGAGAATAGATCATTTAGACATATGAATGTTGTCAGGCCGGTGTGGTGCAAAGGATTTGTAAATTCCTGAAAATGTTGATTAAATTGATGTTAAATTTTTTTTCATGGTTAATCTCAAGTTATAAAAGAAACAATTTCTAACAATATGGTTAGCTATATTCAGTTTAATTTTGGTACTAAAATGAATAAAAAAGAACGGTTTAGATAATAATTTTTTATGATCCTTGATCAGAGAACTTGTCTATAAAGGCCACCTGCCTATAAAGGCCACTTTGGCTGCATCCCTTGAGTGGCCTTTATAGACAGGTTTCACTGAATATATATAGATATCGAATCACAAATTAATTAATTAATTAATTAATTAATTAATTAATTAATTAACTGATATATAAATAAATAAATAAATTGATAAATAAATAAATAATGCCGAAAACACCAAATAATCAAATAGATTTAAATGGATTTTTTTTATTTTAAATGGATTTTTAAAATTTGTTTTTAATAGCAGTTTAAAAAAAGCATTATGAGAATTAAATTTGTTGCATAGATTCAATTCAAATATTATATATATATTTCTTTCGTCTTTTTGGGACGCGTTCGGTACACCATTCAATTACGTTTAAATAGAACCCTATTCATGATCTTGAGAACTTTGACTTCATCAAAAATATTTTTCTTATTTGAAGTTACATAGATTTAAATAAATAAATGATTTAAAGATTATGTCTTGGTTTTTTCAATCGTAACGACCGTTGAGCTTTTAATATAAACGGTATCTAGGGTCTTTTCATAAGCTAAATGAAACACGCATGGACTTAAAACTCATTTTCGGTATAGAGACTTCTTGTTATGGCGTGGGAAAAGAATTTTTATTTTTTATTCTAATTTTGTGGTTAAATAAGTTTTACTAATCTTTTTAAAGTATTGATCTTTTGTATATATATTTATATATTTTTATATCGAAATGACATGGAAACTAGCTTTTGTGAATTATTCAATAAAAACGGCATTTTTAAACGGGTCAGAACGGTTCAACGTATGAAGAATGAATGTAAATGGAATTCCAAAACCCATGATTTTGATGACTGTTACCTATCATTTATTTATTTATTTATTTACTATAATATTTATTTATTTATTTGCTATATTATTTATTTATCTATCTTTTTACTATAGTATTTATATATTCATTATTTATTTACTATAGTTTTAATTAATTAATTTATTTATTTACTTATTATTTACTATAGTATCTATCTATCTATCTATCTATCTATCTATCTATCTATCTATCTATCCATCTATCTATCTATCTATCTATTTACTATAGTATTTATTTATTTATTTCTATCTATCTATCTATCTATCTATCTAACTATTTACTATAGTATTTATTTATTTATTATTTATCTATCTATCTATTTACTATAGTATTTATTTATTTATTTATTTATTTATTTATTTATTTATTTATTGTTTTACGTTATCGTTTCGTTCTTTACTTTTTCATCTATTTATTTTTCGTTATTTATTTTTATAAATAAGCTTCCGTGTGTAGAGTTATACGCCCCCGTGTTTGAGGACAAGCCCGATACTTTTTCGTGTGTTGCTACTCGGCTGGATCCGTTATTGTTTTGCACGCTTTCACAGTTGGAGACGCATTTAATTTGTTTCATTTTGCTTTTTAAAAATGGCATTCGTCATCGGGGTAACCAGTACTTATTCAAATAAGTTTTATTTTCTTTCTTTCTTTTGATAATAACATACAAATTATTTATTTATTTGTCTGTCTGCCTATTTATTTATTTATTTATTTATTTATTTATTTATTTATTTATATCAGTTGATTAATCTTTTCTTACACACACTTTCACTGTTGAGTACAAACTGTGATAAAAAATCATATTAACTGTTTTGTGAATAGAAGAATCGGGGGATTAAATCTGCAGAATTAAAACGTCTCTTAGTTTGGTTATAAAATGCAATTTTTATATCTGTTTCCCACAATAAATTCTTACTTAAAATTAAAAAAAATGGCTTGGAAAGGAATAAACTACTTGACAAACGATCAAACTTTATCGTCATCACCATCGTTGCTATCGTCGTCGACATCACCGTTATTATCATCATCATCGTCGTTGTCGTCGTCGTCATTACCATCATCATCGTCACCGTCTTCGTCGCCGTCATTATCATCATCATCATCAATATCATCATCATCGTCGTCGTCGTCGCCGCCGCCGTCATAATCATCATCATCGTCGTCGTCGTCGTCATCATCATTACTAACTTATTTATCAGATTTACCGATTGATCAAAAGCGCGCGCTTACGAATCACATGACCGTGGCTCTCACGGCCTTGGTCAAAATCCCGCTCGATCCCAGTGACCCCCTTGATATAAGTGAAGGAATCTTGACGTAAAACAAATTTCTCTTTCTATCTCAGATAGCGTAGAGTTTACAAGAAAATAATTTTGAGGTTTATAAATGTAATTTTTTCATAATTTATGACTCCGGTTAGAATTAAACGAGTGTATCGAAAAATTCACAATGTGGTATTTTTGGATTCAGAATTCTAACTCTGTTTACCGGGAAAGTCAGGTAATAATATCCACGTTTTTCCTTGTTTATGCGTGCGAGTGATTTTTAACGGTTTAAACCTTCGGAAATCAACCTTTTAATTGATGCTTAAATGTTTCTAATTGTCCAAACGTAACCAAATTTCTTCGTTTTAAAAGCAATTTGATATTTTTTATTCATAAACTGTGAAATGAAATGGACTCAAAAAACGGGGTTAAATGGCATAGGTAATTGACCAGAAAAAAAAATGAAATTGACACCCGATAACTTCCGGAATTCAAAATTTAAATGTGACAAATAAAAAGGTTGAAAGACTATTCGTATAATTATGTTAATAATTATGCCTGCAATATTAACATTTAATGATAAATTTTTTTAAAAAGTTTATGAAGTTATTAAAGTATGGCAATAACCGTTTTTTTTTTTTCAATAATAAAAAAAAACCCCACCAATGCAATGTGAATCGTTGATAGTTTGTTGCAATGTTGCTTTACTTCGCATCAGCAATTTTCAATTACTGGCGACCAGATTAAGTTATCAATTTCTTTTTTAAAAACTTGAGTTCTGATGTGCCATGTGTGAACATTTCAGAAAATCATTAACCCTGTGCTAGCGACTTTTTGATAAGGTGCTAGTTAAACCAGTCAGTCTGCCTGTCTGCGGCACACTACCACCCCACCCGGTCATAATGTCATATACCACTTTTTGAATGTATCATTTTTAAAAATCAAAAATGTCGCATATGACATATTACCTTCGTACCATGTGAACCAATCGATATACTTTGTCTTCTTGCTGCCGAGCGCCGGGCGAGGAAGTAATATCTCAAATTATAAAATCTTTTGTATGTTCCAGCCAGGGTTCGAACCTTCCGGCATTTTTAACCAAAATATTCATTTTTCCCCTGAGAGAGAGAGAGAGAGAGAGAGAGAGAGAGAGAGA
Source organism: Tegillarca granosa (assembly GCA_029721355.1). Classification (NCBI taxonomy): domain Eukaryota; kingdom Metazoa; phylum Mollusca; class Bivalvia; order Arcoida; family Arcidae; genus Tegillarca; species Tegillarca granosa. Next base: position 11,161 of record JARBDR010000889.1, on the reverse strand, counting down.
GAGAGAGAGAGAGAGAGAGAGGGGGGGGGACCGCAACTTTATAATTCATTATACCTTTACAACAGGTAAATAAACTCGTCAAAATTTCATCACTATTTTAACGTTTCGGAAGATGGTTTAAGCTTGCGGTTTTCCACAGAATTTGACATTTAAATAGTTTCCGTTTTTTCCCACGTCGACTTTAACTCAAATTCAAGTGGACCGTTATTACAATTTCCATTTCGTTTCCGGATAAGATTTTAATTGTTTATCACGTGATCCGTATTTTGCATGTTACATGCGTGATACCGCTTTATTTAAACGTATTCATGTGGAAATATGACATCTTAATTTCTGATGCTGCTAATCGCTTGACCATTGTCCAGAGAAGACCAGTATTGTCCAGTTGATGTGTTTATTACTCCACATATGGTTTTATTTTAGGTTTTCACATAAATCGACCAAAACCGATCAGATAAAATAATTACAAGTTAAAAACTAATTTGAAAGTTATAAGCTTTGTAAAATATGGGATTTGATGGTGTTAATTTTAAATGTGCCTACCGCTTTAAAAAAATCTAGGAGAGACAGAGAGAGAGAGAGAGAGAGAGATTAACTTCTACACCAATTCAAGCAGTTCAATGCAAATTCAAATGTGAATTGAGGTTTTTTTTTGGCTCCGAGATAGAAAGGGGGGGGGGTGTAGCCGCTCAACGTAAAAACAGTGTTTCGGTGTAAAGAGGTTTTTTGCCTTTTTTCCCTGCTATTTGCCGGAAACTAAAATTTCGTGTAATCGCGCCATTTTTCCCGATATGTCTTTTTTAATACATTTTTCAATATATAATTTATACCACAGTACATTCACATCTGGATGCACTTTTAGAAGTTATCTTTTTTTAAATCAATGTAAAAAAATAAAAAGAAATAAATAGTTCTTTTATGGCAAACAATACTTATTTATGGTCTGGCCTTAATCAGTTTCTTGAACTAAATGACATATGAATACAAATTAAACTACAATTGACAAAAGTCGACACCATGTTCTGCTAAAATTTATCTCTTTGAAATCGATGAAACTTGAGTTATGGCGAAAGTTAACACTAAATGCAAATGTTAAAAAGGGTTTACCACAATAACCAATAACGACGGTATATTGTTTTCAAATCTGTATAAAAAATTGAAAAAAAAATCTGATTGATTTTAAAGATTATACAATAACGAAACATTCATCTACATCAAACGCTCATTCATAAAATTTGTATCGCTTTCTAGCGATCTAAGTTTAAAACAATGGGTTTCTATGATTTGCAAAATATTTCGTTTCAGGGTGCAACTACACTTTCAAAAGATTTTGTCATTTTTTGAATATGTTATGAAGCGTGATCAAATCGAATTAAACAATATTTTTTATCCAATGACCGCAAGTTTTATATAAAGGTCCGATTGTGCACGAGAACCTTTGTAGCAGACGATTGCGTGACGATTTCAATCGGGGTTCAAATAACTGTTCGGAAGTATCTCTAATGCGAGTCATAAGGTACATTCGGGAGTAAAAGTGAACCTGATAGGGTCAAAGGTCATAATAAATGCTGTCTAATCATTTCAATTAATGAGGTTACATTTAATGTCCATTCACAAACAACGTTCAATCGAGAGCGAGTTCATTTATTATATATTAGTAATATTTTGGCATTTTGTATTAAATTTCAATCTTTAATTTCATAAGTTATAAATTTAAACAATACAGATTAATTGCCCATGTAAATACAAAAATGGTAGGTTGTTTGCATTTAAGCCATTAAACAGAAAACTATTTATTACCGAATTTCGTGTTTTTCTTCGATTGGTCATTTGTTTTTAAAAATCGGTGTCTTAGTGGCGTAAACAAGCATAACAAATCAGAATGTTGGAACACAATATGTGAATGATTAAAAATACGTCTAAAATGTTCGATAGTTGTTGTTGCAATGTTGCTTAACGTCACATTAGCGATTTCTCAGCTATTCATGACCAGAGCAAGGTTGTTAATCTCTATGGATAAATCTAAGAGCAAGTTTATGTATGGATGTTACATTTAAGAGTGTGTAATGGTCTGCCGTGTTCTAGCGCGCACTTTGGGTGTCTTTTTGGTAAGGTGCTAGCTCACTGAGTAAGTATACCACAGACAAGCATGCCAATCTCTCAGTCCATTATCCTAGCTACGGGCGAACCATTTGATACCATGTCGTCTTAATAATAAACACTAGGCAAGGATGAAGTATATAAAACTATAAAACTTTTAAGTCTTATGTATGACCCAGACGGGGTTCATAACTATGATCTCCTTGCCCTCGAGACGGACGCTCTACCAATGATCAACCAAAGGCCTAGCTAACAATATAAACCAAATATCTCAGCATCTCCGGTTTGTTTGATCAGAAGCTATAGATTATAATGTGAACAAATTAGTTAAACATCCCGTTTTTATTTGAGGTGGTCATCTAGCCAGTTTTACGCAACCTTCATTAAAACTCATTGTATTCGATAGTGGCCATCTAAACGCCCATAAAATATAAACATGCACGTTAATCGGAACAAAATTCTGAACTGACAAACTTCGTGGTTTAAAACCAATCTGTCAACGAGGCCCTGGCACAGTCTGACTTTATAGATTAAACAGTTTGAATTATCATTTTGAAATCTAAAGATATCTGTCTTTTTTATTGAGATAGAACTGTCACATATACAAGAAATCTTCAAAGCCAAAAGTGAGTAGATGAGAAGCCGCATCAGGAATTTTGAAGTAATTTGAGGCTAGAAAGCTATGATTTGTGGATTTAAATTCATAAGACTGTCATAAAATTTTAATTTGAAGTGTTCCTGTTTGCGTTTGCTATTTCAAAGTTCATATTTTCAATTACAGAATCCTTTCATTCTTATCTCCAAACCTGATGTTTCAATGGGGAAGGGAGTGGAGTCAGAGTCTGTCAATTATTTTGAGGAGATTAGTTGTAGACTGGTATCGAAATTAGCCTCACTCAAAATTATCTCAATATTTCCATTATATCGAGGAAATCAGTTCTACAATAAGAAATATATAAACCAGGATCCTTTTACTTATTTCAGACGAATGGTTTTGAATGACAAGGAGAAACCGTTGCAGAGCAGGGCAAACTACTGTCCAATGACAGGCGAACCAAAAACACTTCCGCATCAGAAGAGTTAATGCAGTGCCATGTGCTACTTTTGAATTTTTTTATAAAATAGTACAATTTAAAATTAGCACGTGACATACTTCTTTTACAAAAAAACAAAATCAAAAGTAGCACGTGACACACGATTTAGATCATTTGGTCACCGTGGCTCTCATTTAACTGGGTGAAGTGTCCATTGAAACCTCATCAAAAATTTTATTACAATTATATACGCTTTGTTTTACAGATACATTAAAACAATAAAGATACAACACTATACACAATTTATAGCGACGAAATCATCTTCCGTAAATAAATTAAAACATTTGGAGTACCTCTTGACTTATTGTCCAACCTTCATTCCAGGCAATTGTCAAACATTGCATCATCTTAATCTCTCAAGTGTTTGTCTTACATGATAAATTATAAACAACCGACATGCAATAATCAAGGTTTTCTTAATGCTTTGATATGTGTGCCCTGATTTTGTATGATCTAGACTGGTACCCATTATAATCTTGTTTATTCTGTAAATCCCTTATCTTAAAGGGTCACCATTGATGTCAAATATCAGCTTTATCATAAATGATATAAATTTAAGATGGGAAATAAAACAAAAAAAATCGTTTATTCACAAAATCGCTAGCAAATGTGTAGTGTAACCATGACAGTCAGTGACAGCTTATTCTTTTCGGAAACAGTAGGAACTTATAACTTTGTTAAACGAATAGTCGCCGGTACTCTTGATTTTTTTTTTTTTTTTTTTTTTTTTTTTTTTGAAACAATCGCCAAACACTTATAAACTTATGTTTATATAACTATTTAAATTGCTTCGACTTGAATATCTTAAAAGGCTGAATTTTTTTGTCAAATGGCGGCTTTGTGGCCGAATGGTCTAAAGCAAGCGCTTATAAGTCACCATGTCTCTCACCGCCTTGATTCGAACCCCAAATCAAACACTAGGTTTCCTTCTATCATCAAAAACTAACCACCTTGATATAACTAAGAAAAACAAAGGACGATACTATGTCCCCAATTAAATAATAATTCCTTAACTACGGAATTTAATTATTTCACAGCTGTAAAAATTTAAATCATATTAGTTTTGTTTTTGTTGATTTTAGAGATATCAAAAATAAATAAATAAATAAATAATAAATAATAAATAAATAAATAAATAAATTAATTAATTAATTAAAAAATAAAATAAAATGTCAGTTTTAAGATCACTTTCAACTTCAGACGCCCGAATAAAAAATTTCAAATTTTTTTCAAATTATTTTTTTTTAGTTCCAAATAACCAAATGATTGTCTAACTTAGGCCAGGGAAAATCCTTCAGCTTCCTTAGCTTGATGTTGGTTAAAGTATTATTAATATTTTTTTTTTTTAAAAAATTAAACTTTAATGTGCCATATGTGCACATTTCAGCAATTGATTCCTCATCAGTTACACAATGGGCCAAAAAAACTTGATAGAAAAAAAAGATAATCCAAACATTTGAAAATTAATGAGTCTAAAGTTAAAAAAATTATATAAATTTAATGACACTTCACAACTCTTGTAATTTCAGACCCCGCGATGGGTTTTTTACGGAGGATGGGATGTACCCGCGGTTCCTCCTATATTTAATATACCTTTGTACTGACGATTGTTATCATAACTATACCCATCTTGACATAATTTCATTGTCTAAGTTGTTACTTAAGATAATATTGCAAATATTTTTCGATGGAATGTGCACATTGAACTGTTGGGAGTGAAAATTGAAATATTGCATCCATCAAATCGTATACATAACACAAATGTTTGCCTATCGTTTGGATGCTTTGGGGTTGAGTTTAGTAATTGTGTTTTATGCCCAAGTCAAGATTTTTTTTTACGTATTTCGAGGGATGGTGGAGGACACCGGAGTACCAGGGAAAAAAAAACCCGACCTTCGGCAATCGAACTGACAAACTTTCTTACTCTAAGATCTGCCCAAGTGATTCGAACGTAGGTAATGAAAGGCACCCTGATCCTTAAGCGGGCTTTAGACAACTCGGACAACGAGGCTCCACTGGGTTCTTTTGGGTCTAAATTTTCAAAAGCCCTAGTTGTTGAATGGAAGCGCTTTTGAACATCTGATTCTGGTTTGCTCCAGACACTCTGATATGCCACACCATCCCAAGACTTACCTCCCCAATATAAGTGAAAAAAATAATGCGGGGCGTGAAACACCATAACCGCACTTTACTGGACCTTTCATTACATGCCGGTCAGTATTCCGGTCCTTTTGTCTCTTGGGTATTACATATGACGTCATAATCAAAATCATAAGTTGGTTTTAGATAAAATTGACGTTGATACAATGTGTACAATGAATTATTATTAACTGAAAACCAAAATTCCGGACTAGATCGCTATTTTTATTAGACACGATTAAGCTCACTTGTTTCAGGTATCCATTTATTTTAGTTTATTGGTTGTAATGTTGTTTAACGTCGCATCAGAAACTATTCAGCTATTCGCTAATATTCACGATTCCGTGAAATGCACTCCAAAACAAGGTCAAGATTTTTTTTTTAATGTACAGAAATACCGATGGGGTACTTCTGCAAATATTATTTAACTGCACTCCTAGATTGTTGTCAATACACAATGTTATCAAAATACTGAAACCACAACTTGTTGACCTATAGACTCGCTTCTTTAGCAAACTCGATAGGATAGATAAAACTTTATCTACCTTTCAAAACTGCAAACAGTTACAGAAATAACACAAATAAACTGCTATAATTATCTAATAGTATTCGGGTTCCAAAGTATACTATGGTATTCTTAATCCGACATTACCCTTAGCAACCCAATCAAATCCATTGTTTCTGATCCGACATTACACTTAGCAACTCAATCAAATCCATTGTTTCTAATCCGACATTACACTTAGCAACCCAATCAAATCCATTGAAATTAAAACTGAAAGCGACCATTAAATTTGTTGACAAATAGATGTTGCAGTGATATTAATCTTATTTACCTTGAAATGGTGCCTTTTGGGTTTTTTATCTCGGTTTTACAAGCTTATCGAAAGCCCTTAATGTAATCGTAACGCAGAGAGAGACTGGATGCTCTATTTCATGTTTACAATTCTTAAGTTTTGTTTACTTTTTATTGTAAATCTCAATTGGTGAAAAAAATTAACATACATATTCAAGATTTTTCCTTCTGATCCTAAATCAGTTGTTTGTTGATAAATGACATTTTTGTTTTACCCCTTTTTTATCAACCGTATAAAAATTTGGCCCTTAATTTTAAAACCCCTTAGATAGCCACGTGGTTGAATACTGTTTTGGATAAGAAATGATTGATTGATTGATAGGGATAAAATGTCAAAACTTTGGGTCAAATTAAACTTCAGAAAATTAAATTTATCAGTGTATTGATAAAAGGAGAATTAAAAAGTTTTTTCATTATTATTATTTATTTATTTATTTATTCATTTATTTATTTATTTATTTTTTTGTCTATTTATTTTAGAAAACAACAGAATAAGAAAAAGAAGAAAAAAGAAGAAAAGGAGTTGAGTTGAGTAATGGTGTTTAACGTCCCAGTCAAGAATATTTCACTTATATCGAGACGTCGCCAGCTATAGGCGTAAGTGCAGAAATTTTGCCTGTGCGTTGCACTGGTGGCATTATACAGCAGGGTTCTTTATCGTGCCATGCCTGCCGTGACACGGGACCTCGTTTATTTTAAGTTCCCATCCGAAAGAACCGTGATTTTCATTTCGTAATGCCGAGTACTTGGCGAAAGAACAATTACTACCCGCTTGGGTCAAACCGGTCGGGGTACGAACCCACGACCTCCCACTTACGGAGCGAGCACTCTACCAACTGAGAGAAGAAGAAGAAGAAGAAGAAGAAGACGAAGAAAAAGAAGCTTAAGGAGAAGGAGAAGGAGAAGGACTAAAAGTGGAGATGATTAGAATTTTATTCCACATAGTTTTACTGTGAATTTTTATTACTTGAGAGTTGATAGTGTTATCGTATATTTTATGGGCATCATCACTCTTCAAAGTATGTGCATGAGTAAGATTTTTTCAGATTCTGTTTTTGTAACCGCTTGTTTCTCAAATAAATAAATTAATTAAAATAAATAAATTAATTAATTGATTAATTAATTAATTAATTAACTGTACAAAGTATGCGTTGTTTTAAATCCTGATCTTAATCGCTTGTTTCTTTAAATAAATAAATAATTATCAGCAGTAGTAGTAGGTGTAGTAGAAATAATAATAATAATAATAATAACAATAATAATAATAATAATAATGAACAACCGACGGTGTAGATGAAAAATTAAGTACACGGATTCAAAACATAATCTTTGAAAATTTCTATGCAATGATATAAATTTTTAATTGAAAATATTGAAAATAAATATCAAAAGCGCTATCATACAACATCATGAATCAAATATGACCATATGTCACTGACATTTCAAGTTCTATGCCATTTTCTATAAGTCTTAACCCGAGTAAATTATTTGTCACAGTTTTGTTTAAATATCGATTTGACTTACTGGCATGTGTAAATATCATTGCAATAATCAAGTTAAATTTATTTTGACTTTTTAATGGGCATTTATTCAGATTTGTTTATTTATATATATCTTAAAAAAACAGCCTTCCAATATTTGAGTAGTAACCTTGCTAAGCCATTTTCCGGAAGTTGTTGCTTGTTTGTTAAACTCTGTGTCGGTAAACAAACTTTCTACCGGAAGTTGTTGTATACTAAATGTTTAACTTGCGTACACATTAAATGAATTGTTTATAATCTACTGGCATGAGAACATGGCGATTGTGTAAATTTTGGGACATAAAAATTAATAGATTTTTAGTCCAAGGTAAAAATTAAAATGTTGGCATCGTCTTATTGACTTCCGGTTTTATATTTTGAAAAAAATTCTATCAAACATTGACTGGAATTTTTATTGAATCACATTATCATAACTAAAATGACATGTTTATAAACAAGAGTCCCATATATGGTGTTTGCTTTCAAAATCTGTCAAATTATTATCTATTAAATAATTTTATTTATTTATTTATTTATTATTTGTATTTATCGTCAAAAAATCATCTTCATAATTGTGTTTTTATTGCAATTAACATTTATTTTTATTTATTTATTTTATTAATTCTTAAATTATACATTCATTTTTATTTTGATTCATTTTTTTTTTTTAAATTCGGTGGCCAAGTGTCTTAAGCGCGTTCTTATAGAACACAACGTATCAGCACATCACCATAATAAAGGATCGAACCCCAATTTGGGAAATCCGGATGCTACTGACTTTGTCAGCTTGCTTGTCAATATTTTTTTTTCTCATTGGCTACGGTTTCCTTCACTCTCGTAAATATATCAATAAAACATTTTTGAAAGTATTTAACGATAATTTTTTTAAAAATGTTCTATAAAAAAAAAAATAAATAAATAAATAAATAAATAAATAAATAAATAAAATAGATGAATAAATTAATAAAAAGATATAAATTAATTAATAATTAAATAAAATAGATAAATAAATAAATAAATAAAAATAAATAAAAACGAATAAATGAATAAATAAATAAATAAATAAATAAATAAATAAATAAATTAGCTGTTCGATATTACGGTGAAAAAATCTTATTTAAAATGTAAGGATCACGTGATCACTACACTCAAACTCAACTAAAAAAAGGAAAATGTAGTCTTAAAATTTCTTTGACTTAAAACCATAACGGGGAAAGTGAACAAGCAATAAACTGGCAAATAGTTTAAATTAAATTCCAATGAACACAGGTGTCTTGAAAGCTAAAACAATACACAACGCATTCCGTATTTAACCGTGTAAACGTTCACTTCTAATCTTAATCTGACTTTGTATTTGCTCAAACCCATTGGTCTGTGATTATTTTCAGAGAGAAAACCTATTATTTTAATGACATCATCCAAGTACTTGAAAATCGGGAGTTATTTATTTTCGATTTTGATCTTCAATAAGGCTATTTAAAGTGTCAACGGGCGCATTGTTTACATACAATAGGTATGTGAATTATGCTTGTTTGGACAAGAGTCATTCGCTAAACCAATCGGAATTCAAATTTCAAATATTCTTGTTTTCGGTCAAAGTCATCTGTTAAACTAACAAGACTTCAAATTAAAAATAGCCAAAATTCTACAATTTTTTTTTTAAATATGGTTAATTTTCCCGAATAAATATTTATTTTTGTTTAACAATAACTGCATTCCATATAAAACACCGAGGTATTCAGAATGGTGGCGTGTTTTTGTTTCGGCTTAGAATTAGCTGGTCTGGGGATTGATAACGTTTATATAAATGGGTTAAAAATATTTTTAAAACGATTACATGTGCGCTGATCGGAACAATATCGGATTTGTAAATATGTAAATATTGCGAAAATAATCTTGTTATGAACGGCAGAAATCCGACGAGAAATGCATATACACGCGTACATAAGAATTTAACAAGACTGCGATCGTGACGCGCCTTACATACAACTTTTTGATTGCATCCAGGTCCTGTTTAAAAATAAAATTGTAAAAAAAAATATTCTTTTTTTAAATTGAATTATAGAGTAAAAACCCAATACATTGACTACCTACCTCAAAATAAAAGCAACTTAAAAATATACATGCTGCAGCATCGAAAAAAAACTGTATTATGAAGTCGAGTGGTTACGGCGTAAGCCTTCAAATTCAAGGCGGTCTCACAGCTGATGACCAAATTTTGGTATACTTTAGAAAATGAATGTGTACAAACTATTTTATCAAAACTTTTGTATGGTAGATATAGACGTAGAATGTTATTTTACTGATTTTAAATCGTGTCTCATACGTCTCTATTAATTAAGTCTGGGTGTAATTTGTAAATTTATGATACGTTATTATTATGTTTGTAAATTGTTTTAAATTACTCGTGACACGAAAGTAATCTACTTACTTACTTACTCACTCACTATACTTACTTACTACTTACTTACTCACTCACTTATTTACTTACTTAATTACTTACTTACTCACACATTCACTCATTTATTCACTCACTTACTTACTTACTCACTTACTTACTCACTCACTCGCTCACTCACTCACTCAATTACTTACTTACTCACTCACTCACTTATTTACTTACTTACTTACTCACTCACTACTTACTCACTTCTTACTTACCTACTTACTCACTCATTCACTCACTCACTTACTTACTCACTCACTCACTTTTTACTTACTTACTTGCTTACTTTCTCACTCACTCACTTTTACTTACTTACTCACTTACTGACTCACTTACTCACTTATTTACTTACTTACTTACTTACTTACTTACTTGCTTACTCATTTCTACTTACTCACACATTCACTCACTCACTCACTTACTCACTCACTCACTTACTTACTTACTCACTTACTTACTCACTCACTCGCTCACTCACTCACTCAATTACTTACTTACTCACTCGCTCACTTATTTACTTACTTACTTACTCACTCACTTTACTTACTTACTCAAACATTCACTCACTCCCTTACTTACTCCACTCACTCACACATTCCACTCATTTACTCACTCACTTACTTACTTACTCACTTACTTACTCACTCACATCGCTCACTCACTCACTCAATTACTTACTTACTCACTCACCTCACTTATTTACTTACTTACTTACTCACTCACTTTACTTACTTACTCAAACATTCACTCACTTACTCACTCACTCACTCACCACATTCACTCATTTACTCACTCACTTACTTACTTACTCACTTACTTTACTTACTTACTCAAACATTCACTCACTTACTCACTCACTCACTCACTCACTCACTCACACATTCACATTACTCACTCACTTACTTACTTACTCACTCACTTTACTTACTTACTCAACATTCACTCACTTACTCACTCACTCACTCACTCATTTACTTACTTACTTATTTACTTACTTACTTACTTA